>CM076978.1:35641321-35703821 GCA_039105355.1 Benthosema pterotum | reverse complement strand
AGTTATTGATTTTCAAACTTTTTTCAGTTCAAACAGGCTTTGCGCTTTAAAATTCAGGGAGTGAGTGGGTTTGAGTGACAAATATGCCAGTCATAATATATATCAAAATTAAGATTTGTTTAATTGGAAAAAAGTTGGCCAGTATAGCTCTAACATGCATAACAACTATTAATTATAGTTATTTGTGTTCTTAGTTATATTTGTTTCGTCAATCCTTCCCATAATAAAAATAACTCATCAAAGTTATTCACATTGACTAGGAAACCTTGGCAATTGTTGACCACATACAGGTCAAAACAGATAACTCAGTGGTTTTAGGATTTGGAATTGGCGTCGAACCTAAAACTCTGGCTTCAGCCTGAGGGGCTCTGGAAATGAGACTTTAATGTGTTGGTGGAAAAACAAAAACAAGTCTCCTCCCCCTGTCCTGTCGATGATGATGTGTCACGTCCAAAGTTTGACAAAATGTTCCCCCTGCTCTGTGTTTTCCCTTGTGTATTCAACCTTTGACCCCTCTGTCCAGCCCACATTTGTTTACCAAAGTTGACTTTTGGGTGCACATGGACTGCTACTTTTACGTGCGTGTGCGTGTGTGTGTGTGTGTAAGAGAGAGAGACAGAGAGGGAGAGAGACAGTGTTGTAAAAGTCAGTGATCACCTAAATAGTGAATAAAGACAGAAAGATCAGCACAACCTGACCGTGTTTCTGGGTGTGCATGTGTGTGTGTGAGAGAGACTTTCCATTAAAGGGGAACTCCACCCATTTTCAACATTCTAATATTTCATTAGCATACCCTAGAGGTGCTGGGTGGACATGATAAAAAGGTTCCCCCATTCTGTGTTCCCAAGAAATGGAGGTTTGAAGAAAACCACTATTATGGTTAATGGATTTCTTTAGAGATTAATTTTCTTTTTCTGAGAGGGTACAAATGAAACGGGTTCATTCGGTTGCGTTTGTACACTCAGAAAAATGTTGAAAATGGGTGGAATTCCCCTTTAAATTCTACCACGAAACCAAAGCATCGATAAGTAAGGTACATCAATCCCACTAGAACGAAATCCGTTATAAAACTACTAAACAAACTTTAGGCATGCAGGCAGCAGGAGCTATAGGGCCTCTGAGAGGACATTATTTGACCAGCAGCAGTGCATTGATCTGAGCATATATTGTGCCTCTCTCTCTCTCTCTCTCTCTCTCTCTCACACACACACACACACACACACACACACACACACACCACACACACACACACACACACACACACACACACACACACACACACACACACACACACACACACACCACCTCTGGGGCCAAGGGGACACTCAGTGCTTACTGGAAGTGCAGTGACTCACTGAGGGGACGTCGCCCCCCGACTCTCACTGATTTAAGGTTGCTTTGACATGTTTCGCTGACTGTGTCGAAAAAGGTGTGGCTACCAGGCAACGCCTCTCCAAGTCCGGCGGTGAACTTTACCCTTCTCATTAGAACCGGCTCCAACAGCCCAGCCGGCTGGGGCGGATCTAGGCATGGGCATGGGGGGGGTCAATGCCCCTCCTAAATGCCTAGTCTGCCCCACCAAACACGATGGCATGCAAAACCAACCCAAGATTTTTCAAATTAAAGTGCTTATATTTAAAGTGATTTGAAACACTACTACTGCTACTAACTAATTATAGTTGTGGCACCACTAAACCAACAGCATTTGATCATATTCAAAACAGAAAACTCTCTGAGTCAGACGTTTAGCTTTATGCAGGAGATGCTGCGTGTCTGTCGCAACTTCAACAACAACTGATGTTATTGTTGACGCTTTACTTGCCTAATAAAAGTCCAGTAACCAAATATGGTATGGGTGCGGCTTCATCGCCTGTGACGCTTCGCGCCACGGGCGATGAAGCCGCACCCATACCATTTTCTCCTGCCCCCCCCAATTGGGAAATGTTACATCCGCCCCTGCAGCCAGCCGGCCAGCCAGCCAGCCAGAGCCTATTTTACTTGAGCCGATCACGGTTGATCTGCGCAGCTTGACAACAGGGGAGGGGGGCAGTCAAAGTAGAGAGGAAAGCAAAGGGAAGGAAGGGCATTTCAAGGCAGTTTTGACCCACTATTGAGCGCTGCTACGCTGCAGCTACAGACAAGGCAGAATAATCCTGGACCTACCATATACGCCTGCTCGCAATTTTGTGTGAGGGGATTTTCTCACTTGAACTGAGTCAAGGGGTCCCTAGAGATGAAAAATCACCGAGGTGCTTGTCCGCCATAGTGCCACGAATGGCGCAATGGCCGAATCAAATATGGCCGCCATCGGATATGGTGAAAATCCAACTTTTGTGTATATACACATGCAATACCTCTATTCTGACTAATTGGGGGGTGGGGAATCCATTTCTGATATTGTTATGACCATTTTGGTTGATTTTGACCTTGAAAGGTCATGGTCAAGGCCATTTTGCTATTCCGAAGACCATAACTAACCATTGTTAGGTGAAAAAAAACGGGTGCAATGGGTCTATTTCTACTAATTCTGACATTTATTAATTAATTAATTGAATTAATAATCAATCATATAAATCACTTGTTTTTTTAGTAGGCCTACATGTGCATAAGACATATAACAATTATAATCACCCCCTTTAAAATGTATTTTATTGCGTGTTAAATCAAATCAAATTGAAGGAATAAAAGTGATGCAAAATCAAACAGCAACTTCATTCAAAGTGAACTCAACAGATGGCTCTGGCCTTGGCCCAAGTGAACCATTTTATTGCCATGGCCAGAGTGTTGACAACCAAATCAGGTATCAATGGCCATATGGTGTGACGAAGGCATGTTTGCTCCAGCAGTAGATATTCATCTACACAAGACAGAACATTCAAGAATTTCTTCCTTTGCATGGGCCCTTTCCACTGGACATGTCTTCTGCTCAGAACAGGAAAACTGTTTAGAGTTTCTGGCCCTGGTGATGCAATGGTTGAGTGTGCCATGTTTGGACCTGTTCTGATAGAGTTGGTGTTAAACGGCAGCCATTATGTCCGGGCTCTCACTGGGATGCAGGATTCAGGTCGCTCCAGTGGAATATGTTCTGGCAGAGCTGCATATCCAGTGCTAGCACAGGTACAGGCATTTCACACTGTGCTGGCTGCAAATCAACATTCCTCAGAGCAGTTTGAGGCCCCGATAGGACAAGTAGAGAAATTGAATCAGGATTTTGAGAAGGAATGTAAGGCTGTCAGAGCTCTGCCATATTGGAGGTTGGCTGTATTTGGTGGCTGTAATGAAAAATGCTGTGGGATACTATGGTGATCTTTGCATAAACTACCTGTGTCATGGCTCATAGTATCTTGTGCGAATCAAGGTGCTAGAGTTTACACGTCCTGAGTTCTACTGGCACTTCTCAATCGGTCAGTGGGTTGTTCAGGTCAATGCTGGATCAGTACTGCAGTAGGTAACCTGAAGGTCGAGCAGAGCATTCAGTGAGTGATGAAGGTTCCTGATGGTCACTATGTAGTAGGAGCCACACACACATGCAAAAGCAGATGCAGAGTTTGAGCTCTTGTTTCATGAGATTCATGAAAATGTCCTCAACCACCTCACCAACAACTACCCCCAAAAAAATCCATCTCGAGCATGCACTGAGCACCACTTGTCACCTTACATTCAAAGTGGTGAAGCTGTTTGACTCTGTGCTAGAGCACGAGATTCCATACTCATTGACTGTCAATCTGCAAAGCAGGTTGTATACAGAGAATTCACTCTGCGCCTGCTCAACTGGACTTTGCAGATGACTTAGCTCTTGTTAGCCATACCCAGCTCACACTTCAAGAGTTGACCAACAACCTCCAAGAGCACGGGGAAAAAGTGGGTTTACGGATAAGCACGGGAAGACCAAGGCTATGGCAGTTGGACAAGTCCTACAACTCCCACCACTCACCCTGGGTGACCACGACATAGAATATGTGGACAACTTCACCTATCTTGGAAGTAACATCTCAAGCACAGGAGACGTGGAGAAGGATGTCAACAACAGAATTGGCAAAGCTGCGGGAGTGTTCCAACGGCTCCGAAACATCTGGTTGTCCAAGACCATCACTACGGCCACCAAGCTGCGCCTCTATATGTCAGTGGTCATGTCAGTGGTCATCCCAACTTACGCCTGTGAGACATGGGTGAGGACAGCCAGCATCACCAAGAAGCTGGATGTCTTCCACCGACGTTGTCTCAGGTCCATATTAAAGATCTCATTGAGAGACCACATCACCAACGAGGAGGTGATGAGGAGAGCAGGAGTAGCTGCACTGTCAGACATCGTCTCTGAAAGGAGAAGGAGAATGACTGGCCACGTACTCCGACTGCCAAGGGAGAGACCGGCAAGCGTGGCGATGGACTGGATGCCTGAAGGTGGGAAGAGGAAGAGAGGCCGAAGAAAACATGCAGACAGACAGCCAAGGAGGACTGCAGAGAGATGGGTGTCAGCTGGCATGGAGCAAGAAGGGTCGCCAGAGACCGGAGCAAATGGAGGAGCCTCGTCGCCCAATGTTCCAATAGGAACGAGAGGAAATAAGTCTAAGTAAGTAAGTCTGCTCAACTGTCTAAAAATGGGGAGTGCCTGTAGTACCCATACAGACAGGAGAGGCTAGACTGAGACTAAGAAAATTAGCTGAATCATACCAAAGAGGAAGCCTCACTTCAAAGAGCAACCACAGAAGGCACCAAACACCATTTTGAAGAAGCAGAACTTAGTTTTACCCAAAGACATGGCTGAAGCATATAGGAGCTATGGGCATTGCTAAGGAGCAGGGCATAAACATCCAGCAAATACTTTCTCATGACGTGCTCTCAACATCTTTGATGGTCAAAAAAAAGAGATTGAGCCTGGACTTGATCTCACCCAATGGAGTCTGCATCTAGTCATCTACTCTTGCCACTTGTGTTAGACTTCATGTCGAAAATGTGGCAGATACCACTGGGACGGTTCTCAACGGTCAACACCCTCATCAGTGCTTCATCCTCCTTCTGCCGAGAGTCGGAATTCATTCACCTCATACTTGATACGTACATTGAGAGGTCTCAAAATGAAGGGGAGCCCCTGCAACGTACAGACTGAACAGCAAGCATTGGCATGAACAGCAACACACCCATTCCGCAGCAACTTCACAAGTTCTGGGTGTCTGAGAACAAGCAAAATATCTATCTGTTAGTTTGGGATATGGTGTGCAGTCAGGTCTGTGGCAATACTATCACTGTCAGGTCTGTCGTCTATGACAATGAGGTTCTCCCAGCAAAGGTGGCTGGTGGCAAGGACATTCCCACTATTTTTGTCTTCTCTATTGCAATGTAAAGCATTTGATATGCATTTTATGTCATGAAAGGTGCTATACAAATAAAGATTATTATTATTATGACCATGACCTCTTGAACTGGATTGAGGAAGCTGACACGAGGCTAGTGGACTGGTGCATATGGAGTGGGCTATTTGTGTTAAACAGTGTAAGAGAGTTGTGATAGTTTTTAATGATACACCTGTGCATTACTTCTACATTGCATCCCGTACTTCCAAGCACTGGGGATGAAGGAAGTCTGGCAGCAGTATGGCACTGGTGAAAAGCAACACATGCTACCACTGCATCAAGCAGTCTCTTATCTTGGAACAACATTTGACTGGACAGGGCCGCTGGATGATGTGGGAGGGAGTCGAGAAGAAGAAGCTGACATGGAGCGAAGTCTGGGGCTTGGAATCCAACAGGCTGAGTTTCATTGTTCAAGCAACGTTGTGCTGCCATCTCCCATAAACCTGCAACTATGGTTTGTGATGGACCCAGCATGTCTAGCCGATAAGCTTGAGCAGAAGAGGATTTCCATCAACACCCTACCCACCAGCAGCCAGGGCATGCGCCATCACCCACCAACGTTCCTCCGGGAGGGGGGATCCTACCATCCAGTCTTTTATAATGGATTGCATTTTTATAGCGCTTTTCCAAGTGTTCAAAGCGCTTTACAATGGTCCATTCATTCATACAATTGGGAAGTAGAGCGGCGAACAGTCGACGCCAGCGTCCCCACTTCCCACATTCACACACCAATGGTGGCCAGCTCACACCGACCAACTCATTGGAGGCAATTTGGGGTTCAGTGTCTTGCCCAAGGACACTTCGACATGTAGACTGGAGGAGCCGGGATTCGAACCGCCGACCCACGGATCGTTGGATGACCTGCTGTACCTCCTGAGCCACAGCCGCCCCTTTTAATTGATCCTGGAGATCACTGCATGAGCAAGTTGAGAGAAAATACTTGATTTTGTTTTATATTAGTTGTATATCACTTTGTCACTCTTATTTAATCATTTCAGAACCCATATAGCAATGTATATGTATACTTGCATATGTGTTGTGTATATCTTTTGTTCTAAATAATAACGTAATTGAGTAAAAATGATAACAGGGGACAAATTTGTTACTTTTAAATTATAGTTAAATATCAATATAAAAGATATCACACAGGAATCATTGCCACAATTATATAAATTAGACCTATTGCATGTCTTTGAAATAGCAAAACGGCCTTGACCATGACCTTTCAAGGTCAAAATCAACAAGAATTAGAAACAACGTTGAGGCCGGTGAAGTAGATGAGTAATGGAGGTAAACACAGCTGCTGGTTTTATTAAGCTGCGTAAGAGAGCTGGAATGGGTCAAACGAAGGGAAAAGAAAGAAAACTCGGTCGGCATAAATAACTGCACGTAGATTCGTAACGAGTGTCAGCGTGTTGGAATGTTTAGGTGTTACGGTTAGGTAGGGGACGTTATGGTGCTGTTTCCATTGCTCCGCTTCAGGGGTCGTCTTGGCCATGTCAGCGCGAACACACACACACACACACACACACACACACACACACACACACACACACACACACACACACACACACACACACACACACACACACACACACACACACACACACACTCCGTGACGCTGCATTGAGAGGGCTTTGCAAGACCATTAAACACTTTGGCAAAATGCAAGATTGTGTGTGTTTGTGTGCGTGTGTTCGTGTTTAAGTCATTCTCTACACAGGAACCCCTTTTCTGTTCTTAAGAATTAGATTTGGCTATTGAAAGCATTAGCTTTAGATATTGAAAAAATATTAGACCTACAAGCTCACATCGCGCCACCGAGTGACGCGATGTGAGCTTGTAGGTCTGATATTTTTGGATCTCGTGAAAATGTGGCGCAAATCTTTCGATGTCATGTCCTTTCAGAGCCAACCAACGTTATTAACTCAATTCTTGACTTCTAGGGGGTCCCTGCTGGCCAGCCAGACACAGATAATCCTGGGGATCCTTGCCTTGAAATGTCCGCATCGCTGGCACAGAAACATTTTTTCAGAAAACTGTCAGGATTTAGATTCAGACATTTTGTAGAATCTACGTAGTGTCCAGTCGAAATTGGCTAAAGATTTTGACAGAATGCAAGTGCATGTGTCTGAAGTGTGTATGTGTGTTTGTGCATGTGTGTGTGTGTGTCTGTATTTAAATCACAAGGGAAGGTGGTGGGTGCGAACAAGAAGGATACGAGAAAAGTGTGTGTGTGTCGCTGTGCATGTCGCGTGTGAGTAGAGTTAAGAGGGGATGTGTTCTACATGAGTCGTTTGCAGTAGCTAAATGCGTGAGTCAGTCGATCGGAGCGTCTGCTGTGTACTCGGCCGTTGTGTGTGTTTGTGTGTGTGTGTGTGTTTTGTAAAACATCTAGGTCGACGGTTGAGTGCATGTGAGTGCAAGAAGCGTTTCGATGCGCGCATTAGACTGCGAAGAAGAGCCATTGTACATGGCATGGGATGTATGTACCATGCGATACGTGGTGTATACGTCCGCTGGGGGAGGGTGGACCTCGTGCAAACACACGCGTGCACGCTCACACACACACGCACACAAATGTAGACGCACGAGCACACTGCCACAGCCTAAGGGGAGGATAAGACAGCAACCCACTCAAAGAATCCCCCCATTAGGCCAGGAGTGTACTGTCATCCCTAGAGGAAAAGAGAGCGAGAGAGAGAGGTACAGAGAGAGATGGAGAGAGAGAGCGAGAGAAAGAGGTGAATGGGTGTGTGAGGATGGCTGGGGTGATTGTAGGTCACTGTGGTGATGCAAAACACTATATAGCTGAATTCTCCCCCCGCCCGCTTCTTCCATCCCCGTTTTGCCTGATGTTTTACTTGGTTGCGTGGGCCCCCACGGCGCGTAGCAGATCTATAGGCTCACCCCGCATCTTGCCACGCACACACCACAGCGCGTTGTCAGCAGGGGCGGATGTAACATGTTCCATTTGGGGGGGAAGAGAACATGTTGGAGGGGCAAGAGAAAATGGTATGGGGGCGGCTTCATCGGGCGATGAAGTCGCACCCATACCATTTTCAGTTACAGGACTTTTATTAGTCAAGTAAAGCATCAATAATAACATCAGTTGTTGTTGAAGTTGCAACAGACACGCAGCATGCATAAAGCTAAAGGTCTGACTCAGAGAGTTTTCTGTTTTCAATGATGAAATGCTGTTGGTTTAGTGGTGACACAACTATAGTTAGTTAGTAGCAGTAGTAGTGTTTCAAATCATTTTAAATATAAGCACTTATTATAATTTGAAATATCTTGGGTTGTTTTGCATGGCATTGTGTTTGGTGGGGCAGACTGGGTATTTAGGGGGGCATTGCCCCCCCATGCCCATGCCTAGATCCGCCCCTGGTTGTGAGCAATCATACTAAGTATATCTGCTGTCCATAGAAAGCATCCCTATCCTGTGGCAGCGATATGGCTCTGCTGCTGCTGCTGCTCCTACTGACTGACTCATTCGTCTCGCTCAAACACAGTGAGTTCATCGGTGTGGTTTTCCCGGGAATGCAATGTACACTCACTCAGCATCTACATTACCCCGTATTTCCTTTGTCTCGCAACACGCTGTGACCCTGCATGTCCCTGTGTTTTTTGAGTGGTGCGACCACTCCAAGCCTCCAAGGCTTTGTCCCTCCTACAGTATGTCCATCCCTGTGTTCAGGGGCGGATCTAGCCATGGGGGGGGGGGGGGGGGGGGCAATGCCGCCCTAAATGTCCAGTCTGCCCCATCAAATCTTCTTTGTATCTTTGTATCTTGGGTTGTTTTGCATGCAAAACAACCCAAGATACTTCAAATTAAAGTGCTTATATATAAAATGATTTGAAAAACTACTACTGCTACTAACTACAGTTGTGTCACCACTAAACCAACACCATTTCATCATTGAAAACAGGAAACTCTCCGAGTCAGACCTTTAGGTTTATGTATGCTGTTGCAACTTCAACAACTGATGTTATTATTGATGCTTTACTTGACTAATAAAAGTCCTGTAACTGAAAATGGTATGGGTGCGACTTCATCGCCCGTGGTGCGAAGCAACACGGGCGATGAAGCCACCTCCTTACCATTTTCTTCTGCCCCCCCAAATGTGAAATGTTACATCCGCCCCTGCCTGTGTTGCTAGGTTTAGCGTACTTCCAAAAAGGGGGGGCTGTACCAATACAGCGTGCACACAGCACTGCTCACTTCACAGGCTGGTGTGATTTCTACGCTGTTATTCGCACTTCCGCGCTTTTGTTTTGAGTGCCGTGATATTTAAAATTTTTCCCCCAATTTTGTAAATGTTTAGGAGGCGACGCTGCTTAATTAGACCCATTGGTGCGGTTTTATGTGCAATGATGTCTTCCCTTTGTGTTTAGGGTTTCTTCCTGGAGGCTGAAACCTTTCCAGTCAGCGAAAAAACAAAAACATTAATATAGTGACATCACATTATCAGCCACTCCCCTAACTACTCCCCCTTTATCATACAACTACAGCTGTGGGTGTGGCTTTAGTTCACGTGGATCTCCACCCATCACCACCCACCAGGCAAACCAGGCATAATGCCCACATAAAAATGACATTTATGCTGTACACTTATACACATACTGAGGGAGAAAAATCTTCTTCCTCATATACCTGACCTATACCTGATGGTCATGTTTTAGGGTGGAAAAAATCATGGCACTCTATATTTTAAAAAACAGCAGACCTACAAGGTCACAATGTGACGAACTGCGAGCATTTTTCGATATATACTGTATTTCCATTATTTTCTATTAACGTCATTATTCTCTTGTCTTTCCAAATACGCCACGTTAACATTTCGTCCCTGTAGTAAAAAAAAAAGCAGTATTTGGTGCGTTTATGCCTTCCTATGCTAAATGCAGTTGTTGTGACAGCCTGTCCTGTTATATTTGGACAGTTTCATCATATCCCATACAGCAAAGTGTGCATTTTTTGTGTGTGTGTGTGTGTGGTGTGTGTGTGTGTGTGTGTGTGTGTGTGTGTGTGTGTGTGTGTGTGTGTGTGTGTGGTGTGTGGTGTGTGTGTGTGTGTGTGTGTGTGTGTGTGTGTGTGTGTGTGTGTGTGTGTGCGTGCGTGTGCGTGGTGCGTGTGCGTGTGTGTGTGTACTCCGTCACGCTGAGACAATCATTAAATACCGTTGTGTAGTCACCTCAACCCCCGCGCCCCTGTGCACCCAGAGTAAATAAGAGACGGGAACGGGAGTCAGTGAGTGCATTTTGTTATTGATCGCAGAGCTGCTAACCTTCTCTCCATCTCTCTCTGTCTTCCCCCCTTTCTCTGTTTCGCTTTATCCCTCTCTCTCTCACTCTCTTGTGCGCTTTGTCTCGCACACATGTGTATACACTATTGCACATGGTAGACGAAACTCGACAAAAACTAAAAAAAAACAACAACACCCACAGTCCCCCAACACCCCCACCGTCTGCCGGGAGAGATTGCACCGATTAATCTACACGTTTATCCTGGTTCAACTCCGCTCCACCACCACCACCACCACCACCTCCCCCCTTGGTACAAGTGAGGTTTTTGTGTCAGAGGCTATTTTAGATACACAGCCACTGACACCCTGCACTTATGTGGAGGTGTGGAGTTTGTGTGTGTGTGTGTATGCAGTGTGTGCCGCGTGCGTAGGGTGTTCCAGAGAGGTCACCCCATTTAAAAACAGCGGTTCAGTACATACAGGACTGATTTGTCGGTCCGCGCAGTGGCCAAAACCCTCGTGTGCGTGTGCGTGTGTGTGTGTGTGTGTGTGTGTGTGTGTGTGTGTGTGTGTGATCATTTAACTCTTTCTGAGAAAGTAAACAAGAACCCAAAATGTGTGTTTTTTCCATTCTGAGGATGAACCCATTTCCACCTGAGACCTGCATTTGACACACTAGATCATGACGGTTGTCAGTAGGCATGCACGATTGTTTGGTATATCATAATCATTTTTACGATTTTATCAGACCTACAAGCTCATAGTGCGGCACCGAGCACGGCACTGAGCGCCGTTTAACAGATGGAAAGCAATTGACCTTTTTGCTTTTGGAAACTAATATTAAAGAAACAGTTAGAGGCCAGGATCACATTAGATCAGGAATTCTCAACCGTTTGTGAACCAGGGACCACCGCGCTGACTAAGAATCAACCTGGGGACCACCAAATCTGACTTAAACCTGGGGATCACAACCCTGACTAATAATCAACCTAGCTGGGGACCATCTCAGTTACACATATTTTCTTACTTCATCCAATCATTAGACTCAGATTAACTGATATAAAGGTATGATATTGTGACACATGAGTAGACACATGTACAGTACTAACAATGATGAATGATGACTCTTCAAGCAAGCTTTCTTGAGAATCTAGAAACTATCTGTTCTGGTGAATTTCTTAGTATCGCTCAGAGTTCCTAAGAACTGACAACACTGTCACATTAGCTTCCGCGGAACAGTTTACAAAACTTCTGCGGACGAAAATGCACAAAAAATGTCATAATTAATTACTAAATGTGTGTTGAGGGACCACCTGCAACACTTTCACGGACCACCAGTGGTCCAGTGGACCAACTGTTGAAACCCCTGCATTAGATAATCGGCAGTGGGTGGAAAAAAATGTCTTACAAAATTGTGGCGATAGATAAATAAATGCACAGTACTAAACCGATAGTGTACAGGACAGTTGCACTTACAACTGACCACAGTGTATACAAATAGAAACCTGACCAACAAGACCCTCTACGGATCCTATTGGGTTGCATTTTGAACACTCTCCTAGCTAAATAAATACCCAGGCTTTTTTTTTTGCGGTGTGCAGCACCTCCTCGTCACTTTTTAGCGACTGTCACAGCCCCACAGCCTGTTTTAATGTTTCACCACAGCATTTTGAGGCACATGATGCAATAGGATGTCAGAGTCTTCTGTTTACCTCTCTCTCCGGGGCGCTGTGGAGGAGTGCATCTGTGTCGCACGCGCGTCTGTGTGCGTGTGTGTGTGTGTGTGTGTGGGGCGCGCGCGCACACGCATGTGGGTGTGGGTGTGGGCGGGTGCGGATCTTTGTTCTGAAAAGGTGTATTACGCATTATCCTTTCCTTCTTGTGCAGTGCGGCGGCGATATTAAGAAACACTATTTTGTTTGGTCCATAAAAGTAAAGCCTTGCTTTAGAGCTGATCGATCTGCCTGCGTACGTAAAGAAAAAAATGACGATCACAACAATAACACACTGCGAGGTTGTGTATAGATCTGGCGTTTGAGGTCCCCCTGCGATTAAAAGTATAAACCCTTTTTTGATGCAAGATGAATGCGGATCACAGTGGGTGCAGGCAGAGGTCACAAGACTTGTGTGTGTGTGTGTGTGTGTGTGTTTGCATACAGTAGGCGTGCGTGTGTGTGTGTGTCTGTAACAAGCCAGATTTAGCTGCGGAACGGAGCAGGGGCTCAGGAAGTCGGCTTATGAGAAGTGGGTAAAAATGCAGACAGAGATGAACGAAGCAGACACGTCCTTCTTTTCGTATTGTTTGTGAACGTTTCCTTCAAGAGAGAGGAGAAAGGAGACGACGGAGAGAGTTTCTCTGTGTTTTCCACGTCCGTGTTGTGGACTTGAGACGGGGTCAGAGAATGTGGTGTTGGTTTTGTGGGTGGGTGGAGGCGAGGGGGTTTTAGTCTGTGCCAAGATAAAATGACGCTGAACAGATGGTAAGCTGGCATCGATCAATAAATGCAAGTACATTGTTTAGGTTAACACGGTTTTGGCAGGACCGCCTTTTGGTGTTCTAAGCAGTGTTTTTTTTTTTTTTTTTTTTTTTTTTACACCTTTTTGCCCACCATTTATTCAGCATTTTGAGCCACGGACCACCATTTTTAACCCAAAGCCCCACAGCACTTAAAACTAAAGATTTATTTTGCTTTTGTCCACAATTCCAGGCTGGATTTGAGAAACAAAACAGGTAAACATACAGATCAAAATGACCATTAATCTTCTACATTCTCTAGTTGTGTAGACTTGGGCTGATTCAGATGATGAATATTTTAACTGTTGAGAGTGTAAACATTGCGGGTACATTTGGTTTCATTTTTACACTCTCAAGAGTTACATCTGGTTAACCAACTTGGCTGGGGACCACCTGGAACCCTCTCAGGGACCACTGGTGGTCCTCAGACCACCTGCTGACCTGTAAACCCCTGTTCTAAAGATTAGGCTGTACTTTAGCTGTTGAAAAATCAAAGTTCTACAAGCTCATAGCGCGCCACTCTGTGGTTTGTAGAAAAATTGTGGCGCAAATCTTTTTGAATATTCTGCCTCAGTGAATGTTTTTAACTACATTTTTTTGGTTCTGGGGAGAGGTCCCTGGAACTACATACAGATGATTTTGGGGGTCCTTGATATGAAATATCGAGGACCACTGAGATAACAGAGCAGAGAGTTTTTTTCCAGAAGACTTTTGCAGAATTAGTTCTCAGGTCAAATTGGATTAAATATGTTTCTCCTTTCAGTCGATTCCTTTTCCCCCCTCCTCTCTCTTTTATAAATTAAGATCCGTATTGGAAACGACAGCTCGTTAGGGAATTAAAATAGAATTAAATAAATGAATCAAATTCTACTTTTGTTGTTGTTGTTGTTGTTACGACTACCGTAATAGTAGTCATAATTTACACGAGTGGAATTGATTTTGTGTGTGAGTGAGTGAGTATGTGTGCATTTCGGTGTATTGTAGAGCTGTGTGTGTGTGTGTGTGTGTGTGTGTGTGTGTGTGTAGTGTGTAGTGTGTAGTGTGTAGTGTACGGATCTCAGAGCCGCATCCGGCGACCTCATCCACCTCATCCCCGACAGGATTACTGACACAGGATCTCCTCCCTGCCCCCTGGCAGAAAATAGCCAGGACCCCAAGGGCAATCCACAAAGAATATGGGAAACTTCCGCGCAGCCTTTAGATTGCTTTTATGCATTATGCATAATGTACATGGGAATATGGCACGAATCACACCTCATAGAGCATAGCTACATGGGCATTATGCGGCCCGGGGGCCAAATGCGGTCCTTGAGAGAGTTCCAAGTTAAATATGGAAAGTTGGTTGACCAGATGTAACTCTTTGAGAGCGTATAAATGAAACCAAATGGACCCTTGCGGGTCCATTTGGTTTCATTTTTACACTCTCAAGAGTTAAAATATTCATCATCTGAATTAGCCCAAAGTCTACACATTCAATCAGAGAATGTAAGAGAATGGTCATTTTTGTTATCCTGTTTTGTTGCCCAAATCCAGCCTGGAATTGTGGACAAAAACAAAAGAAATCTTAGATAAAGTTTTGGGATCTGTGGGGCTAAAATGTCATCAAATTACGCAGACTTTAGTGTGTGTGTGTGTGTGTGTGTGTGTGTGTGTGTGTGTGTGTGTGTGTGTGTGTGTGTGTGTGTGTGTGTGTGTGTGTGTGTGTGTGTGTGTGTGTGTGTGTGTGTGTGTGTGTGTGTGTGTGTGTGTGTGTGTGTGTGTGTGTGCGTGTGTTTACATGGGATCATCTCTCTATAAATGGAGCTGATTTCCTCTCATGTGCTGAGGCCTGTGGTTGGGGCACTAAAGTTCTCTCTCTCTCTCTCTCTCTCTCTCTCTCTCTCTCTCTCTCTCTCTCCCCTTCTATGTCTCTTTCTCGGATCTTTTAGAGAATTTGCATAAACACTGATTAAAACATGGACTTTCTGGTGCGATTGGTCGTGAAAACGTCCCCGACACGGGCTGCTGGCTGCTCCTTTTGAAGAGCAGGCCTTCCTGGTCTTCAGACACGGTGAATTAACTCCCACTAGTAGCTCCTCCAGCCTTTGCTTTAAAGGGAAAGAGAAATCCACCCTAGAAAGAGAATTTACATTGCGTTACTTCTGTGATCTTGGGCAGTCAAACGTCAACGTCACAACGTCTGTACGAACCGTGTCAGTGAGGCAGTATTAGCCTGGAAACCAGGCGGATTTACCACAGAACAAAAAAATACATCATTCAATTAGTTGTTGTTTTTAGTTTTTCTTTTAGGTTTTATGATCTCAATCAACACCCAGCAAACCTGAACCTTCAACATACAGTGGTAGTTTCTGTGGTCTGGAGTTTTCTCTGGGGCTTGGGAGGCTTTTGAGCTGTAATGAAAACAGGCAACACAGTGGAAACAGTGACACTTGTTGGCAAATCCCATTGACATACTGTATATGGGATTTCCAGAATGTGACATTGCATTCAGCAGGAAAATCAGACCATAGAAAATCTACTGAATGTGAAAAGTTCAGGTTTTTTGTTGATGCAATTGAGCTCAGTAACTTGACTTATATAAATGTCTCTCTGATTAGAAGAGATCCGGCATACACCTGCCTGAAGGCTCATTTTTGCATGCATATGCGTGATTTTAGTGACAAACCATGGGCTTCATGGTTGATCGTCAATCATGACTGAATTGACGATCTTAAAGCCATGAGAGCATTGATTTTAGATGTGTCTTTGGCTATCCAAAAATAAGCTGACACACAAGCTTGTGGCACGTCACTTTGAGCCGCACTGTGAGCACTATTTCATAAAAAAGGAAACCGTTCTAACTTTTTAAACTTTTTGGTCCTCGCTCGGATCACTGTTTCCTTTTTGTATCCAACTCCCTTTGATCTTTGGAGCACCGACCAAATACTTTTGTATCTCCATCGAGCACCTGGTTGCTTTTTCTTCATGAATACTATTGAAAAGCTGTGAAAGCCCCTCTGCAAATCTTTGAATAGATATTATATATCCTTAAAGTGATCTTTTCTAACTCACCTTTTTGGTACTGGGCTTCCCCTGGATCAACCCTTTTTTAACATGGAGGTTGATGGTTCCTATACATGTCCTTTTTGGGGGCCTTTACAAAACAAAGTTTGAGCACAACATACTTTGCGTTTTTGAGTGGCACAGCTAGTTCCTCCTAAGCCCAGCTTTGTGTGTACCTCCCATAGCAGTGATTTTGATCTGGGCTGAGCAAGGAATGCATGTATGTTGATCCTATATCCAGATTTCTGCGTCTGTGTGCAGCCCATATTCATATTTGAGGGTAAGAAAAAGTGAGGACAAAAGGGCAGCGGTATGAACATGTGATGGCATCAGCGCACTGTGTTTTGTGGGCTCATACCATTTTAGTTTTAAGGCATTATACAGTAAAACAGAATCCAGAAGTTGGATTAGGGGCAGATCTAGGCATGGGCAGCATGATGGCATGCAAAACAACCCACGATATTTCAAATTAAATTGCTTATATTTAAAATGCTTAGAAACACTTCTACAGAAAACAGAAAACTCTCTTGAGTCAGACCTTTAGCGTTATGCATGCTGCGTGTCTGTTGCAACTTCAACAACAACTGATGTTATTATTGATGCTTTACTTGCTAATATATAAGTCCTGTAAGAGAAAATGGTATGGGTGCGGCTTCATCACCCGTGGTGCAGAGCGACACAGGCGATGAAGCCGCACACATACCATTTTAACCCCCCCCCCCCCCCCCCCCCCCCCACACAATTGGGAAATGTCACATCCGCCCCTGAGTTTGATTACCAGGTACTGCAGGGCTTAATACTGCATTAAATCAGAAAATACAACACATAACCTCAGGAAAACTACGGCATCTGTTATTCTATGCTACAGCACACTCACAAATCCTGAGAGTTGACATAACTCTGAGAGTGTACAACTTTAACCTAACACTTGGTTCCATTTGCAGAGCCACAAATGTTTCAGAGCCTTTTTGGAAGACACGTCGTCGCTATGCTTAACTGGATTTCCCTTTCAGTTAAACAGCGTAAACACGCCTTGACAAGGTTGTGCGAGCCTCCGTATAGTCTGTAGTCGTTACAGGGAGCGATGTGATCGATCTAATCGATATGCAGCCGTTCCAACCAACA
Organism: Benthosema pterotum; assembly: GCA_039105355.1. Classification (NCBI taxonomy): domain Eukaryota; kingdom Metazoa; phylum Chordata; class Actinopteri; order Myctophiformes; family Myctophidae; genus Benthosema; species Benthosema pterotum. The sequence goes on along the minus strand of CM076978.1, from coordinate 35,686,545 downwards.
CTCCGCTCAGCCCTCGAACACACACACTTTAGCGCCGCCCGTCTCTGTCTGTTGCCCTTTGTGTGTCAACTCTCTATAAATACTTGTTTTTTTATCCTCCGCTGTTAAGTGGCATGTTGACGGGCATATTGTAGATAATTGGCCCCTGACAAACAGGGACACCGGGCTTAAAAGTGTTCCTGCAAGGCAGATAAGTGCCGTTGATGTATGTAGGCTGCTAGTCTTTGATGGCGCGCGTCGCTGTAGACAAGCCACTTCAAATAAAACACACACTGCCGTTACGCAGCTCCATCGTGACACTGACTTTTTGCAACATCGGTAGCAAGCGCTCCTTGATGTCTCCACACCCCCACCAACAACACCACCACCTCCACCACCGCCGCTGCCGCCGTCGCCCCGTTTCCTGACTTCTACGGTCACAGGCGCGGCGGCGGTGCGTCTGGTTGAGTCTTTTCGTCCTAGTTCAGGGGTTTTCAACATTTTTGACACCAGGGAGGGACCACTATTTATTCAGCATTTGAGCCATGGACCACCATTTGATTACATTTTTTAGCCCCAAAGACCTGAAACTAAAGAATTATTTTGGTTTTGTTCACAATTCCAGGCTGGATTTTTGCAAACAGAACAGTGTAGACTTCTTAATTAAATAGTGCTAATTCAGGTAATGAATGTTCTTCAACTCTTGCGAGTGTGAAAATGAAACCAAATGGACCCTTGCGGGTCCATTTGGTTTCATTTTCACACTCTCAAGAGTTAGATCTGGTTAACCAACTTTCCATCATTTAGCCTGGGGACCACCTGGAACCCTCTCAAGGACCACTGGTGGTCCCCGGACCACTGGTTGAAAACCTCTGTCCTAGTTGTTTCGTCTTGGTCTTTTAGTCTTCAGATCTTAGTCAAATACGTTTTAGCTTTGAATATGCAATACAGGCATAGATTTAAAGTTATATCTGTACCGTACGTGACCTTGATCTTATCGAGGCAGGCTGCTCTACAATACTTTTTCGAAATGGGGAAATGGGTCTACAGAACTTATTACTCTGAACAAGTGAACGAACAAGTTACGTATTTGTCTTCTACTGTACAAAATATTCCTGTACTTATATTCAATTAATTAAAAACTAATCAAGAAAATACTATGTGCATAATAAGTCTTGTTCATAAGTTTTAATTTAGTCTTTTGAAAACAAACATTAAGGGGCCTAGTATGAGTTTCTTAAGTATCAGTTCTTATGACTTAAGTCAAAACCTCCAAAGTTTTGAATTAAGTCACAAAATCTGATACTTAAGAAACTCATAATAGGGCCCTTTTAGTCTTTTAGTCCCAATTAGTCTTCTAAAATTCTTTTCGTTAGTATATTCCTAGTCAGTTACATATCAAAAACCTTAGTCAACATAGTCTTCAGTCCTAGTCGTCAAAATCAACACTGCTCTTGATGCAGCGCGATACTGTATGTGAGCTTGCAGATCTGTCGTTTTCTGCCGCGTGTCGCCTTCGACGCGCGAAGGAATATAAATCGAGAGAGAGAAAGAAAGCAGTCGCACATGTATTGCCACGTCGCGTACTGCATGTACAAGAACACCTGAGGTCCAAATGGAATCGGTGTAGAGAGATAGAGAGAGATGGCAGGCAGAGCAGAGATGTTCAAATATGGATTTATGGGGAGCCCTGATAAGATCTTCATGTCGGGGGCTGTGCTGTCTATTCCCAGGGATGAAAAGAAAGACGTGAATGGTCGCAGATATATTCCCCTCTTAATAACCACCGCACATCCAAGAAGACATGTAGTCTTTCTCTCTCTCTCTCTCTCTCTCTCTCTCTCTCTCTCTCTCTCTCTCTCTCTCTCTCTCTCTCTCTCTCTCTCTCTCTCTCACTCCCTCTCTGTGGAGCTGATTGGATCCCATGAGGAAATGTTTAGGGTGCTTTGAGGCAAAAGTGCATCAGCGGAGTGTGTCTCTAAAGGTCTCCACTTTTTTCACTTTTTCTCTTTCTTCATGTTTTTCTTTTTCTTTTTTACCCTTTAGGAATTTTTCTTTCCATTTTTTTCTTTCTCAGAGTTTTCTCCAAAACATAGCATAGGCCCATGCCAGGGTTTGATGCTATTGTGAGTGAGGCCTGGTCCTTATATACGAGAAGAGAGGGGTGTGATGAATACTTCGAATAGAGAGGTAGTAAAGTAGTAGCAGCACTCTCTGCTTCTCTCTCTTGAGCCTCGTTCAAAAATGTCCCAGAAGCATCCAAAAAAGTCTTTCGCCTCGCCGCTGCTGCTGCTGCTCCCCTGCCAAGGGAAATACGGGGCCTTATGAAATGGAAATTCTGAGACCATTCACGCCGTGCCAGGAATGATTCTTCGAGAGGAGGGGAAAAAAAGAAGAAATCTCCATGTCCATCTCGGTACATCCAGGGCTCAGCCAGTCAGTCAGTCAGTCAGGGCTGGGATGGGATGAGGGCACACCGGGGGCGGATCTAGGCTTGGGCATGGGTGGGCAATGCCCCACCAAAACAACCCAAGATATTTCAAATTAAAGTGCCTATATTTAAAATGATTTGAAACACTACTACTGCTACTAACTAACTACAGCTGTGTCACCACTAAACCAACAGCTTTTCACCATTTAAAACAGAAAACTCTCTGAGTCAGACCTTCAGCTTTATGCATGCTGCGTGTCTGTTGCAACTTCAACAACAACTGATGTTATTATTGATGCTTTACTTGGCTAATAAAGTCCTGTAACTGGACTGGATGAAATCGCACCCATACCATTTTCTCTTGCCCCCCAATTGGGAAATCTTACATCCGCACCTGCACACACACACACACACACACAGGGGCTGCGTCGCGCCACATGCTGTACATCACAGGGAATATTTACCTGACGCACGCTGTGTGTAAGGTTGAGGGTGAGAGTCTGGCGCGGAGATGAATTATAGAGGGCTGTTTGGAGTTCACGTCAAGGTTTTTGTCTGTGCGGAGGAAGAGAGCATTAGTGTGGCGGGAGGAGAGAGAGAGAGAGACAGAGAAAGAGAGAGAGAGAGAGCTTTTAGTCAGCCATTTTTGTGGCTGTCCACTTACACTCCGGCTAAGAGAGAGTAAAGCCTACCGGGAGCTGTTTGAATGGGCTTTTCCCCGGGCCAGAATAAGGGACCAACATAATAAGGTCACCATCGGGGCCGGCTTAACATGTAGCAGGTTGAGGAGGTTATAGCCCTGTGATTCCAATAAAGCCGCTGCGCTTATTCAGCCCTGCTTTTTCTTCTCTTTTTTTTCCATTCGCGAGCACGCTACGATTACAATATGTTAAATATTTCATTTTATTATTACACATACTAAGTCCCAGTAGGCTCTCCTTCCCGTATTACAGCAGTATTATTCTGGCTAATGCCACGCTAGCGAAAAATTCACAGTATTATAAGTGCTGTTTGTTCTGCTGTGGAGAGACGGCGAAATCAATTTGCGACCACGGCATATGAGGTATGTCGCCATGGGTGGTAAAATGGCTGCGGACTGTAATAAATTAGTCACTCGGTGAAGACGGTTGACCGTTTTGGCCATCAGTCGTGGCCGGCTGTTTTTTACTAAACCTAACCCCTAACCCGTAAAACCTATGCCCAAATCTAACGTTAACCCACAGCCTGTGACCGTTATGCCAATGGATTGCAACCGTAGTACAACACAATCTTTTTAGCCAGAAGAACAGTCACAAACCTGACTCTTTATAATCCTTTCAATGTCCCAACTCTGACACTAGATGTTGTAGATGTTGTTGTGCATGACTGCATGTGCTTTTTTTGTGTGTATTGCCCCTGCTCGGTAAAAAAAAAAACTGTTGCTCTCATCGGTTTGGTTAGAGCGAGAGGAAGTTAGGAAGTTAGACCTTGAACATGAAATATTAATGACCACCAACATATGCCGGATACAGAAAAATAACAAATTTGGTTCACAAATAAAGAAATATAGGAAAATATAGGAAATAGACAAACCTTGTGGAGAGGTTTGTTTATCACGTGTTATGCTTAGTTGTGATTGGACCATAGCAGTTTAGTGGGGGAGGAGCTTACTGAAAGGTCTATTGTGTCACAATGCGACATGTAGTGAACTTTTTTCAATCTCTTTTTTTCCGCTCAAGGCTGGCTGGCGCGTCACATGGGAAGTGAGCAGCAGCAGAGGTAGTGGTGGTAGTGAAGAGGCCTGTAGACACTACTAGACACAAACCACAATAACACACAACACAGGAACTGATTGCTCCTCTTGCTCCTGTAAAGAGTCTGGCCTTGGTTCAGAAAGTCATTTTCTGGAGCATACAGTATACTGTATATAATATCGTACCCTAGTTCTAAACATTACGTGTGTACTTTAGCCATTGAAAAATAGTAGATCTACAAGCTCACAGCGCACCAAGTGGTGCGCTGTGAGCTTGTAGGTCTGCTATTTTTTGAAATAATGTTTTTTTTTTTTAAGAAACTGTTGAGGATTTAGAAGACATTTGTAGAATGATCTCTCAGGTCATTCATGGGGGCGGCAGTGGCTCAGGGGTAGAGGCACTGTGGTTACAGGACGGTAACCACATGGTTGCCGGTTCGATCCCGGGCTCCCGCAGAGTTAGTGTCGGAGTGTGCTTGAGCAAGACACTGAACCCCTAATTGCTCCTGATGTGCTAGTAGGTACCTTGCATGGTTTCCACTGCCATCAGTGTATGAATGTGTGTGTGAATTGGTGAATGTGATGTGATCTGTGTAAAGCGCCTTGGATAAAGGCGCTATATAAATGCACCATTTACCATTTATTCATTGATTTGGGTGATTGGGAAAGCCCTCCGGTTCTACCCTTGGTAACATGGTCTACATTTGGGGGGGTGGGGGGATGGGGGGGGGGTCATGCTAACAGCATGCGCACCAAGGCCCACCCACCCACTCAATCCTGATTGGAGGAAGGTCAACTATCATCTTGATTGGATGAAGACTTTCCTCCCAAAGCCCAAAACTGAAACTAGAGGGTTTTTTGACCCCTGTGGGAAAGCGAGGAACTCCTTATATGGTCAGCAGCAGCAGCACACTCTACAACAGGGAGCATTATCCCAAAAGTAGAAGGAAAAAAATAAAATAATCATGTTTGAATGAAGTGAAATAACAGAATAATCATGTACCTTTAAATCAGATTTTGCAGCGTATGTAATCTCCGGATCGAAGAACAAACATAGCGATGATGTCAGCACAGGATATATCGAATACAAGATGAGGAAAATATGGAAGTGTTTTCAAGGCAATTATATGTAAAAAGAAAAAAACACGCGCACGCACGCAATGTTGTTTTGGACTGCTTTCTCTCTCTCACTTGCTCTCTCTCTCTCTCTCCCTCTTTGGTGGAAGTGCGGGTGTGTGTGTGTGTGTGTGTGTGTTGTGTGTGTGTGTGTGTGTGTGTGTGTGTGTTGTGTGTGTGTGTGTGTGTGTGTGTGTGTGTGTGTGTGTGTGTGTGTGTGTGTGTGTGTGTGTGTGTGTGTGTGTGTGTGTGTGTGTTGGGGGGTGGAGGGGGGTCTGTTGGCATGCTTGCACCGTGTGCTCTCTACTGTGCTCGACCGGGCCTTGGCTCGGGTCCATATCCCCTCTCTCTCTCTCTCTCTCGCTCCGCTCCACCTACCCCACCCCACCCCACCCCCCCAGACCAGCCCAACACCCTTCCCCCTCGTCACCCTTTCCCTCCTCTTCTTCTTCTGCTCTCCGTTTGCGTTGCGAAGCGGCAGCTTTCCCCCCAAACCACCTCTCCTCCTCCTCCGCTAATACACTATACTGCAGGGGTTTTCAACCTTTTTCATACCTATAGGACCCACTATTTATTCAGCCACGGACCACCATATTTGGTCAAATTTTACCCCCACAGACCCCCCAAACGATTTATTTTGCTTTTGTCCACAATTCCAGGCTGGATTTTGGAAACCAATGACCAAAAATGACCATTAATTAATCTTCTACATTCTCTATAGTTGTGAACTTGATGGGCTAATTCAGATGATGAATATTTTAACTCTTGAGAGTGTAAACATGAAACCAAATGGACCCGCAAGGGTCCATTTGGTTTCATTTTTACGCTCTCAAAGAGTTACATTTGGTTAACCAACTGTCCATCATTTAGCCTGGGGACCACCTGGAACCCTCTCAAGGACCACTGGTTGAAAACCACTGCTATACTGCAAGCAAGTAAGAATGAGATGAGATTGGTCGTATACCAAACAGTAACAATATTACAGTTACTGTAATATTACTGTAACATTACTACTACTAATATTACTAGTTGAGGGCTCGCTTCCAGCGAGACCTCTATGTTCTCCACTTTTTATATTTATTTATTTTTTTTTTTATTTATTATTCCGCCCCTTTTTTCGATTGCCTACTACTTCCACATACTTTATGCTAGAACTTTCGTTCAAACTTTAAAACGTTCGGCTTCATGCAGTTCGGTGTGCTTAAATTTTGTTTTTCAAAATTCTTTATACTTTTTTCACTATTTCACTTTTTCACTTTTTCAGGCGTGTGTGGCACAACTCCATATTTGGAGATGCCTGAAATTTTTTGTGCTCTCATAACTCTGTCATACTTTCACTTAGAAACTCCGTTCCAACTTCAAAATGTTCAGCTATCTTTAAACTTTCATTGCCCGGTAGGTTTTTTCGGACAAAAATCTATAGTTTTCAAGATATTTAACTTTTTCACTTTTTCAGGCGTTTGTGGCACCACCCCATATTTAGGGATGTCTGACTTTTCCAGGCCTGGATATGATACAATGATACAATGTATTTGAATACAATGTAGCAACTGTCACACACACGCACGCGCGCATGCACGCACACACATGCTCTTGGGACAGGCATGCCCAAATATGTGTGATGCACGCACACAGACAGACATTTCTGCCAGACTTACACAGCATGTTAGCATTAACATGTTAGCATGTTAACATTAGGTTTAGCTATTAAAAGCATTAACATTATCTATAGCTATTGAATTGATTGAAGGTCAACTGTCACACACGTGCCAAATGTACCCTAGCTTATAGGTTTGTAGGTAACTATATGGACCCTTACATGTCTTTAATAGCATAAACCCCTTTGTCTTCCTATTGGTTGGTCTTTACACAGCTATAACTTGGGTTTGGAACATGCTACCACCTCAATATTTGGTAGATGGACGTAGTGAGCATTACTAGCATTATTAGCATTTTCACAATACTTAGCATTATTAGCTATACTTAGCATTAGCATTACTTAGCATTATTAGCATTTTCACAATAATTAGCATTACTTAGCATTATTAACTATACTTAGCATTAGCAATACTTAGTATTATGAGTATTTTCACAATAGTTAGCGTTACTTAGCATTAGTTAGCATTATTAGCATTACTTAGCATTGCTGGAATTACTTAGCATTTAGAATTTTCACAATACTTAGGATTACTTAGCAGTATTAACAATACTTAGCATTAGCGCTACTTAGCATTATTAGTTTTTCTCACAATACTTAGCATTACTAACTATACTCAGCATTAGCATTACTTAGCATTATTAGCATTCCTTAGCATTATGAGAATCTTCACAACACTTAGCAGTAATAACTATATTTAGCATTAGAATTACTTAGCATCATTGGCATTGCTTAACATTATTAGCATTTTCACAATAGTTAGCATTACTTAGCATTATTAACTATAGTTAGCATTGGCATTACTTAGCATTATTAGCATTTTCACAATAGTTACAATTACTTAGCATTACCGGTATTACTTAGCATTATTAGAATTTTCACAATACTTAGCATTACTTAGCAGTATTAACAATACTACTTAGCATAAGCATTACTTAGCATCATTGGCATTGCTTAACATTATTAGCATTTTCACAATAGTTAGCATTATTAACTATAGTTAGCATTGGCATTACTTAGCATTATTAGCATTTTCACAATAGTTACAATTACTTAGCATTACCGGCATTGCTCAGTATTATTAGCATTTTCACAATACTTACTTAGCATTACTAACTATACTTAGCATTAGCATTACTTAGCATTGTTAGCATTTTCACAATACTTAGCATTACTCATGCTAGCTTTAAACCTTCAGCTTTATGCAGTGATTCATGCTTGTATCAAACGTTTATAATTATTTTTTTTACTTTTTTCTTTTCTTTTTTTTCACCTTTTTCCACTTTTTTCACTTCCTCAAACATCATCATGTTCTGCTTGATGCATTTATTCACCCTTTTACTTTTCACTTTTTTTTTTACTTTTCACTCAGTGTACTGTTTTTTAGCTTTAATATACTTTCTGCTGCACACGACATACATTGTGGCGTTTTGGCGAGCCCTCGCAGTTTCTGCAGGAACTGCCTTTCTAGTTACTGTTGTCATGCTGCTGCTGCTTTCAACAGTATGGCGTTGGTGAAGGGAGATGAGCTAATATGACTTTACTTTGACCTAGAAAAAAGCAGGACCAGCAACCTTTTATGACTACAGTCAAACGTACAAAGACATGATCTAGTTGGGACATTGAATGAAAACATAAAGATTTTGTATGTGTCCTCCTTGTGTTATAAAGATTTGTAAAGTGGGTGAGTCTATCTGCTGACTTTTGCAGGTGGGTGGGCGGTGAATAAGTAATCTAAAATTCATTTGTAATAATATGCTACCTGTTACTTTTGAGTCCAAGTAATAAGTAGTATACTATTATTCTTCTAAAGCTCAGTGGTCCCTGAGAGGGTTCCAGGTGGTCCCCAGGCTAAATGATGGAAAGTTGGCTAACCAGATTGAGAGTGTAAAAATTTCATGTTTACTCTCTCAAGAGTTAAAATATTCATCATCTAAATTAGCCTACAATAAGTCTACACAACTAGAGAATGTAGATTAATGGTCATTTTGATCTGTATGTTTGACTGTTTTGTTTCCCCAAATCCAGCCTGGAATTGTGGACAAAAGCAAAAGAAATCTTTAGTTTTTGGGGTCTGTGTGGCTAAAATGTCACCAAACATGGCTCAAATTCTGAATAAATAGTGGGCCCTGGTATGAAAAAGTTGAAAACCACTGTTCTAAAGGGGCATTACTAAAGTAATATATTACTCTAGTCCTAAGTAATATTGCCCAACACTGACCACCACCACCACCACCCCCTCACAGCACACGTCACCATGCACACCACGCACGCACACACGCACGCACGCGTACCCTTCCTCTGCTTGGCTATAACCTTCCTTAACGCTCCCCCACCCTCCCACCCCACCCCCCACATATCTCCGCTAATATGGTCCATGTTCCACCACCCTTCGCTCCTCCCCTCCCCTCCTCCCCTCCTCCCCTCCCCCTCCCCAGCCCCGTGGCAGCAGCAGCAGGTCCACAGCCTCTGTGACACAGATGCACATACAGTTGCTCTGGGCGCTCGACATGGGAACAAAGCACATTGGAACGGGGCTGAGTGGGTCCGTCTGTTGCGATGCGTGGCTGAGGGAGGGAAGGAGGGAGAGAGAGAGAGAGAGAGAGAGAGAGAGAGAGAGAGAGACAGTAGAGAGAGTACACGCGTTACAGTATAGGTTTTGCATTTTATTGTTTGTGACCTGAGAACCGATTCTCCCACAATAATGGCTTTATGAAGTCCTGAAACAGTTTCCTAAAAAAAACCCCTCTCATTTTCTATGTCAGTGGTCCTCGATATTTCATGTCAAGGACCCCCCCCAAAAAAAATCATCTGCATGTGGCTGCCCCCCCTCATCTGAAAATAAAATACAGAATGTTATTCCAGAAGCAAAATATTGAGTTAAAAACATTATGCTGTGACAGAAGAAAATTTGCACCATGACATTTTTTATGATTTTTCAGAAATAGTTGATCTACAAAGCTCACAGCACGCCATTGGGTGGGGCGCTGTGAGCTTGTAGATCTGCTATTTTGTCGTGATGACTTGATTCTATGGCCACATACTCTCGGTATACTCCTGTGCGCTTGCTTGTTTGTTTGTTTGTTTGTTTGTTTCAAACCCCTTTTTAAACTCCACTTCCGATCTAATTACCTCCACCGTTTAAAAAAGAAACCCTGACCTTTTGGAGAAAACGAGACGTAATAAATAAGCACACAATGCGGGCAACGAACGAACGAACGTGGCTTTATCAAAGAGAACAGCGTATTAAAGCCTTAATGTTGTTTCACAATGTGAGCAGCTCCCAGGCAGGCAGGCAGCGCTGCATGGTGGTTGTTGGTCGGTCGGTGGGGTTGGTGGGGTGCAGGGCTGCTGGGTTATAGCATGGGAACATGGAGCTCCAGCCAACATTGTTCAAGTCAGTCACAGCCACTGCCAGTATGTCCTTATGACAGGTTAAATATCTGCATTAGCAAATGCGCTTGTATACCGTGTGTGTGTGTGTGTGTGTGTGTGTGTGTGTGTGTGTGTGTGTGTGTGTGTGTGTGTGTGTGTGTGTGTGTGTGTGTGTGTGTGTGTGTGTGTGTGTGTGTGAGAGACAGAGAGAGTACTGGTTGTGAGCAGGGGTGGATGTAACATTTCCCAATGGGGGGGTGGCATGGGGCGGCTTCATCGCCTGTGTCGCTTCACGCCCGGGTGATGAAGCCGCACTCATATATTTTTCAGTTATATCACTTTTATTAGGCACATAAGCATCAATTATAACATCAGTTGTTGTTGAAGTTGCAACAGGCACGCAGCATGCATAAAGCTAAAGGTCTGACTCAGAGAGTTTTATGCTTATAATGATGAAATGCTGTTGGTTTAGTGGTGCCACGGTTGTAGTTAGTTATAGTTAGTAGTAGTAGTAGTGTTTCAAATCATTTTAAGTATAAGCACTTTCATTTGAAATATCGTTGTTTTGCACGCCATCGTGTTTGGTGGGGCAGACTGGGCATTTACGGGGCATTGCCCCTGGTGAGAGAGAGAGAGAGAGAAATACTGGCTGTGCGTGTGAGGTGAGGTCACCAGGGCTATATGAGATCAGCATTGGGTCCGAGAAGAAGGTTGTGAGTTTCTCTGTGGAGGACCTGTCACCTCTTATTGATCAGCCCCCGGTCGGTGAGTTGTTTTTTCTGCGCAGGGTTTGGGCCGTTCTCCTTATCCGTGGAGCTCCGGCCAGCAGCTATTGGCTGCCGTCAGCACCCAGGGCTGATAGCCATCAGGTAGCCGCTGGCTGGCTGGACCCTGGACGGCCTGGAGATATATAGCGGGGGCTGGGGGGGGCGGGGGGCTTAGATCAGGGGGGAGGGGATGACACCAAGTTCCAAACGCATGAGTAACAAATACATAAAACAGACGTTAGACCCGATTCCACGAATGTCGTCTCAATCATGACACAGCGCTCAGAAAAATTACCTGACGAAAAGCCATAAGTGGTCGAAACGTCGTCATCCTGAATAAACTGCCTGGGAGCTACCTAACGGTGTGCCAACTGTTCTTTTTTCTGTACTTTTTTTTTTTTTTTGTTTAGCACCTGTACATTTTTTCTAGATATGTGCGTACTTTCCCTTTTGTTTCAGCTTTCAAGGAAAAAACCTTGGTTTCTGTGTCAGTACAGTTTCTCAAAGCTATTTCAAATCACAGACCCCCAGAATTATCTGTATTTGGCCGCCCCCCCCCCCCAACCCTTCTGAAAATATATAGTTACAGGGACCTCCCAGAAGAATATATTTGAGTTAAAAACACTCTGAAAAGAGCAGATCTACAAGCTCGTAGATCTGCTGAATCTTCAAATGTGAAACAATAACATGATGCTTATAGACACCTAAAGGACACATTCAAAGAAACACATTATAAGTATTCAGTAATATTTATTTACCCTTCAGACTAGTTAAAGGCGTATACAGTATAACAGCACACATACAGTACATACATTGAAAACACACACATTTCTACCGTTTCTCTCTTTCTCTTGCTTCTCTTGTAGCGCTAGCTGGCCTCATTCTTTTGCTCGCTGTCCCTCCCTCCTCTCTCTCTCTCTCTCTCTCTCTCTCTCTCTCTCTCTCTCTCTCTCTCTCTCTCTCTCTCTCTCTCTCTCTCTCTCTCTCTCTCGCTACCCAGGGATTTCGTTTTGGGATGGGGAGGAGGAGAGAGAGAGGGGAGGGGAGGGGAGGGGAGGGAGGAGGGACAAATGAGATGCCTCAACACTCTGCTGCCCTCCTCTCCTCCCCCTCCCCTCCCCCCGCCGCCGTCCCACTCCCCCTCACACCTGGGATGGCCATTTCATTTCAGAGAGCAGCAAATGGAAAGGTGATCTTAATCTGCCCTCTTTCCTTCTCTCCTCTCCTCTCCTCCCCTCTCCACTTGTCTCCTGCCTCTCTCTCTCTCGCTCTCTCTCTCTCTCTCTCTCCTCATCTCCCACTCCTACACACACACACACACACACACACACACACACACACACACACACACACACACACACACACACACACACACACACACACAGGTGCGGATGTAACATTTCCCAATTGGGGGGGCAGAAGAAAATGGTAAGGGAGCAGCTTCATCGCCCGGGGCGAAGCGACACGGGCGATGAAGCTGCTCCCTTACCATTTTCTTCTGCGATGAAGCCGCCCCCATACCATTTTCAGTAGTGTTTCAAAATATTTTTAAATATACTCTAAGCACTGAAATATCTTGGGTTGTTTTGCATGCCATCATGTTTGGTGGGGCAGACTGGGCATTTGGGGGAGCATTGCCCCCCATGCCTATACCTAGATCCGCCCCTGACACATACACACACGCACACACACCGAGCACTCCTTCCATAGGTGCTGATGGACAGTGCTGCCAGCGGAACCAACACTAGCAAACAGAATAATATGTACACACACACACACACACACACACACACACACACACACACACACACACACACACACACACACACACACACACACACACACACACACACACATACACACTTGTTTTATTAGCCTGGAAAAGCCTTGAAATAATCGTGTTCGTTTTCACACTTGTTATTCTCTGTTAGATTCTCTGGTTAATCTTAAAGGGGAACTCCACCCATTTTCAACATTTTAATATGTCATTAGTATACCTTAGAGATGTTGTGTGGACATGATAAAAAAGAAGTTCCCCCGATTCTGTATCTCCTAAAAAATGGAGATCTGAAAAAATCATTCACATGGTGAAATACTACAGTAATATCTGATGACATCATCAAGATGTATTTCACCATGTTAATGCTTTTTCTTTCAGACTCCTTTTTCCTGAGAGGGTACAAATGGAACCAAATGGACCCGCTAGGGTCCATTTGGTTCACATTTGTACCCCTCTCAGGAAACAATTGAAATATTTCTGTAAGGACGGAGCCAGAGAGACGGTTATGAACCATCGACCGACCCGGACGGACGGTCGAGTTTGTTTTGTTTTTTTCTTCTTTCGATCGCGACCTCCTCCCGCGGCGGTATAGCGCGGCGGCCGCGGCGCTACTCCATTAGGTCATTACTCTGCGTTAAGTCTCTCCGTCCACCTGCTCTTACCTCATTAGTCATTACGGCCACAAGCAGAGGCATGCACTGGCCCATTGATTTCCTATGAGCAGCGCTGCTGCGGGGAGCGCTTCATTAGGAATGTGTGGTCACAAACACACTGACTGGATTAGCTGGACTGTAGACACACTTGGATGGAGGGACTTGGCCGTTATCAACCCCAACCACCACTCTGGCGAAGAGTAGAGACCGATGTCGCTTAAAGGGGAATTTCACTCATTTTCAACATTTTACCATGTCATTAATATACCTTAGAGATGTTGTGTGGACAATGATAAAATGTTTCCCCCTAGAAATGGAGGTCTGAAAAAAGTCATTAACATGGAAACAGAAGTTGATGACGTCATCAGGTTGTGTTTCACCATATTAATTTATTTTAGGACCTTTTTTCTTTCCTGAGAGTGTACAAATGGAACCAAATGGCGTTCACATTTGTACACTCTCAGGAAAATGTTGAAAATGGGTGGAATTTCCCTTTTAAAGGGACACTTATATTTATATGTTTATGACACTTTTCTGTCTTTATGTTTGGATATGTGTTTTCTAGTGATGGACTGATGAAGCGGCACACCTATCTGTTTGTCCGATATTTGTGTTGTATCGTCAATATCGGTATCGGCAACAAAATCTGATATTGACTGATGGCAGTTTATCTGTTGTTGTTGATAAGCGTACATTTTTCATTGGCTGTGTTGGTTATCTGTAGTCTGCAAAGCTGTGGATTTTGAATATTCAATTTCTTGTATTGAACATACCGTAGATTATTATAGTTTTCCATAATGAAAAATCTAAAATATCATAAAGCAACATATTACACACCGCCAGGAAAGTGTTCTCTAAAATCTTCTAAATGTAATTAACAAATAGGAAGGCAATGAGGGTTAACAAATGTTGACATGTCCCTTTCATATATACTCTGATGCAAGCGTGCGTTCACTTACCAGAAAATAAGCAGACCTGCAAGCTCACGACTAATCGCGGACGGTGCGGCAAGATCGTGAGCTTGCAGATCAGGTTATTTCCGGACAAACAACACCTACATAGACAGTGCGGTTTAGAGTCCTTCAGGGGAATTTCACCCATTTTCAATTTTCATTTTCAACCAAATGAACCCTAACGGGTTCATTTGGTTCCATTTGTACGCTCTCAGAAAAAAGAAGCATCTAAAGAAATCCATTAACATGGTGAAAATACATCTTGATGATGTCATCAAGATGTATGTAGTTTTCTTCAGACCTCCATTTCTTGGAAACACAGATTGGGAGAACTTTTTTTTTATCATGTCCACCCAACACCTCTAAGGTATATTAATGACATATTAGAATGTTGAAAATGGGTTGGCTTTAGCCCCACAACACATTTCCAAAAAAAAAAAAAAAAGTCTGTACTGTCCGTGTGCTAATCAGAATTCTATGCAAAGCATTTATAGTAGGAGTTGAATGACTTTGTGTGTCAATAAAAAGGAGGAGGCCTGCCTGCCTGCCTGCCTGGCCAGCAGCGCACGGCGCTAGTGTTGGTGTGAATACAGGGAGAGCAGAGCATGTTTTCGACAAAGCGAAAGTGCCCACTGGGCAGATCGGGACCTTTATGTGTGAAAGGTCGCGGCGTGTTTTCTATATATTTTTATTTCAGGAAGAGGAGAGAATGTCTCTCTGGCTTGGAACGATGGCTGTCTTTTTTTAAAGGAAAAAAACCTGAGTTTCTCTCTCTCTCTCTTCTCTCTCTCTCTCTCCCCGTGTACGTGTGTGCATACGTGTGCGCGTGAGTGCCTCACTCACTCCTATTCTCCTCCCCAACACATGGCTCCAGGCTGGACTTGCTACGCTCCACCCGCCCCAGCAACGTTGCCACGGCAACGCTATCTGGGCCTACCAAGACCTGGAGCCGAAGGACATCCTGGACAACAATACAATAGCTAGCGTGCACGCACACACACACACACACACACACACACACACACACACACACACACACACACACACACACACACACACACACACACACACACACACACACACACACACAGACAGCCCAGGCAAAGGGTACCTGGGGGACCTAGACCTGAGAGGAGGAGGGTGGTGGTGGTGTGGGGGTGGGTGGTGGTGGTGGTGGTTGCAGATCCAGGGTGAAAACTCTCCCTCCTCCTCCTCCATCCTCCATCCTCTTTCCTCTACAACACCACCACCACCTCCCTTTTCTTCTTCTTTTGACAAACAACACCCAGGGTCTGGGGGCTTTTTTATAGCCCCTCGGAAATCCGGGGAGCAGCAGCAGCAGCTTGCAACATGCGAGCGTTACTGTAACAAAACCTGGCCTGCATGAGTGTAGTGCATGCTGAACGAGGCTTGTAATGTCTTTTCTTTCCCCTTTGAAACCGTTTATTGGTGACACAGACATGACTTTATTTTATTATTATTATTTTTTTTTTACAGCACGGAGACCTTACGTCGTCTGGTGGTCGGGTTGGTCAGGTGGTTTCTGGCAAAGCGCTTGCTTCAGGGGGTCTGGCTCTTTTTAAGCGTCCGCGGCTGGGCTGTGCTCTCTCACTCTTCTTTCCCTCTCTCTGTTCGATGATGATGGTCTAGGTCTGGGCTACGCATCCTGTTGTTGGTGCCAAGCAGGCAGACAGGCCAGGCAGACAGGCCAGGCAGGCTAGGCAGGCAGGCAGGCTAGGCAGGCAGGCAGGCAGGCAGGCAGGCAGGCAGGCAGGCAGGCAGGCAGGCAGGCAGGCAGGCAGGCAGGCAGGAGAAGAGAGTATAAGAGAGAGAGAGATGTTTTGGAGAGAGCCCTATTTGCCTTTGCTAGCATTCCTCCGTGTACTGCTGCTAAAATAATAAGAGGCCGGGTTACCTCAGGTCGGCCCCGGCTGAGAGGGATACGGAACATGCATTGTTGTCATTGGCCGGCGTCTGAGGATCCACTCTTAAAGCCACAGCGCCGCCGCAGCGGCGGCAGCAGCCGCGCATGCAGCTAGAGAGGCAGCGGCGAGACTGCGAGCTAGTGCCCATCTTGGGAGGAACAATGTGATGCTCTCGGAGTAATAACAGATGAGCCGGTTATTCGCTAAGCGTGCACAATCGCGCGCGCGTGCGTGTGTGCGTGCGTGCGTGCGTGCGTGCGTGTGTGTGCAAAAACAAGCCATAGAGTATCTTCTATTTATGGAAAGGGCATTGAATGCCTTGTGGCAGCATACTGTATGTCCATCCTATGGTACGTCACACATTGCGTTACGGAGTCCTTCGGTTTGTTGCGTTGCGTGTGTAGGTTATCATTGTCGGAGGAACTCGGAAATTAAACGTTGTCTCCCCGGCATCGGTCTGAGAACATGCGCCGTTTTAACATCATTTTGGCCTGAGAACTGATCCTGCAAAATGTCTTCTAAGTCCTGACACTCGTCCTTAATATTTCATGCCAGGGACCCCCCAAATCAACTTCCCTTCTGAAAATATGTAGTTCCAGCCGGGCAACCCTGGAAGCAAATCAAAAACATGAGCCGTGACGGATTTATTCAAATATTTTTGTGCCACATTTTCCCATTTTTTTCCAAAATAGCAGATCTACAACCTCATTGCGCTATGAGCTTGCAGATCTTCTATTTTTAGCCATTAAAAACATTTGCAAAAGCTAATGCTTTCAATGCTAAAACACCCAAAAGAATTTGTGCCTAAAATGAGTTAAAAGATAAATGTAGGTTGGACTCAGGAACACAAGGCTTCAAGTTCACTAGACCAACAGTTGAAGCAAAGTGTTTTGTTTTATCGATGTGATCCATGGCAATAAAAGCGTATCTTTGTGAGTGATATTGTGTCTCAGATGAAACCGTCCTCTGGCCCCGACGATGAGACATCTCAGACGTCTCGCACGTCTGTTTTCCTTCCATTTTAAGTAGCTCCGTATCCTCTTCTGGACGCGTGTCCCTGATTGTTTTAAGACTGCTATTGTTCCAGCCTCTTCTCAGAAAGTCTGGCTTGACCCATCATCCACTTCCAACAATTACAGTCCCATTTCTAAAAGTCCCATTAATTCCGGAAAAAAGACGGGGCTTAATGTTGCAACCTCTGGCAGCGGTGAATGCGAAGTGATGAATTCCAAACGGTTTTCTGAATGTGTCGAGACTCCACTGATTAGAGTTACAAACAGTCTTTTTTTTAATTAATGTCAATATCGGGTACGGCTCCGTGTGTGGATTCGAGAGCGGTATTTGGCACCGCTGATCACTCTATTTATTAATAGAATACAGCAGTGGTGGGCTGGCATATCTGGCTGGATGCCTTGCAGTGGTTTACATCTTATTTGACTAATCATAGGCCTTTAGTGTCAATTGGTGCCCCATATTTCCTCCCATGTAGCATGCGCTTTGCCCTGAGCCTCAACCTTACGTCCGATCCTATTTTCTTGGTATATGCCTCCCCTTAAGGCGACGTTGCACGTTAAGCATGCTATTTATTTTCATTGTTACGCACTACGCAGACAATGCATGATTATGTACAGGTGAAGCCTGGCTAATGCTTAAAAAAACTAAAGAAAAAAAGGCTTGATATACTCCAATTGTAAAGAACACTGCTGCTAGACTAACTGAAACCCAAACAAAGAGAACATATTAGACTTACTTCCCCTACTGAAGTTGATGTCTATTTTAGGATTGTGTTTTTATAAGATTTTAAAGATTACTTTTTCTTAAGCCACTTCCTGGCCTGGCACCGGCTATACTTATTATGTTCTAGTTCAGTGGTTTTCAACCGGTGCTCCGGGGACCACCAGTGGTCCTTGAAAGGGTTCTAGGTGGTCCCCAGGCTAAATGATGGAAAGTTGGTTAACCAGATGTAACTCTTTGAGAGCGTAGACATGAAACCGAATGGACCCTTACGCTCTCAAGAGTTAAAATATTCAAATCAGCCCAAGTCTACACAACTTGAGAATGTAGAAGATTAATCGTTATTTTTGATCTGTGTTTGACTGTCTCGTTTCCCCAAATCCAGCCTGGTATTGTGCACAAAAGCAAAAGAAATGTCTTGTTCCGGGGTCTGTGGGGATAACATGTCATCAAATGCTGAATAAATAGTGGTCTCTGGTATCAAAAAGTTTTAAAACCCCTGTTCTAGTTGTTAACCCATTACCTGTCGGTGTGCAGCCTGTCCAGTAAACAGCATCCGTCTGGTTGTTGTTTCAAGATGAAAGGGTGGCGCTGCCTCTGCCAACCGGAGCTCCTTGACCAGTCTGAACTGACCTGTCTGTCCCCCAGTATTGTATATACTGAGCCTTTCTGGTCAAACGTGCCAATAACAGTAATATAGTGACATCACTAGTGATGTCCCGATACCGATACCAAAGTATCGGATCGGCTCTTTTTGTCCCTTTTTTGTCATATCGGTATTGGCAGATACTGAATATAGGTATCAGAAAAGTATCAGCATTGGTTATTTGTCTTTATCGGATCACATATTGGCAAATAAGCCTAACCAGTGATCAGACACAGGGGTAAGGGGTTGACACCATGGCAATTAAGTAAAATGTTGGGTCATGTGGAGTTTGCTTTGGAGTTTCCCAAGTGCACATTTGAGAGAAGAGTATGTTATTCCCAGTTGGTGACTTCATATAAAAGGTATTTTTTGTATGTTATTCTTCTCTGGTATCGGTATTTGGTATTGGTATCAGCTAACACAAAAATTGTGGTATCGGGATCGGATCGGAAATGAAAAAGTGGCATCGGGACATCCCTAGACATCACATTATCAGCCCCTCCCCTAACTCCTCCCCCTTTATCATAACAACTACAGCTGTAGGTGTGGCTTCAGAACTGGTGTGGGTCGCCACATACAGTAAAAACAACATTTTAGCAAAAGTCATGGCACCACATCTTTAAATACTTGTCATCCTCTCTTTGTTTCTCTGTTTGGCTGGCTTTATTTAATTTTGACACTTTGTTGTGACGTTCTTGAGAAAGTATATAACTATATTTGTACTTTTGTGCATCAATTGTGGTGTGTATGGCTATACACAACTCATTCACACACACACGCATGCACGGACACACACATGCACGACGGACGGACACACACACACACACACACACACACACACACACACACACACACACACACACACACACACACACACACACACACAGAAGAACAAATGTATACCGTTGTGCCGGTACACACACACATACAAATAACCCACTCATATATAAGTGGTGCAGAACATTATCAGCCAGACAACTCTTTGATGTGACATGTGGGTAATTATACAGAATGTCATCTGTGATGCTGATGCAAGGCTAGTGACACTGTGTGCTGCCATGAGTGAGTACACAGTTTATCTTTGTTGTTGCTTTGGAACTAGACTCAACGCGCCATAAAAAACATAGGGCTGGGTTCAGTGAATCCATGACTGCACTAATAGCACCTTCCTGTCGGATAATCGCGTCGCGTTGTAACGTACCACATCCATACTGCAGGAAATGTCATGTGCGACATTTAGCGCCAGAAAATCAGTTTCACCACAATATATGGTTATATATGATTATATGATTCAATGTCTTGTTTTCATCCATCAAAACATAATTTATTTTTATTTGTATATTTTCGGAGCAGTGCCTCCGCTTCATTACACAGCTGTGTGTCCCTATGTATGTATGTATGTATTTACTGAATGTATGTATGCATATATGCGTATGCGTGTATATATACTGCATGTACTGTATGTGGGACTACCTGCAAAAAAAAAAAAAAAAAAGAAAAAAAAAACGCTGGTACTGCTATACTGTTTCATCAGCTCCTGCAGTGTCCTCCATGCAGCATTTCTTACCCTGGCAGTGGAACTGTGTATGTGGGATGTTGTTGTTTTGTTACGGTAGTTGTGCAAGTGTGTGTGTGTGTGTGTGTGTGTGTGTGTGCGTGTGTGCGCGCGTGTGTGTGTGTGTGCGTGTGTGCAT
Source organism: Benthosema pterotum (assembly GCA_039105355.1). NCBI lineage: Eukaryota > Metazoa > Chordata > Actinopteri > Myctophiformes > Myctophidae > Benthosema > Benthosema pterotum. Next base: position 35,666,103 of record CM076978.1, on the reverse strand, counting down.
GTGCGTGTGAAGTGCGAGCTGCTTCGTCATGCTGAAACCTCTGTCTCACACCTCCTCCTCTCTCTCTGTCTCTCTCTCTCTCTCTCTCTCTCCCTCCTCTGTGTGTTCCTTTCCAACAGACGGCCTCGCAAACAGGATGTTAATGCTTGACGGAATGCCTGCAGTCAGAGTCAAAGCTGAGCCCCTGGATTCAGAACAAGGGGTAAGAGAGCAGTTGTTTTCCAGACAATTCCCCCCCTTTACTTCTTTTCCCCCCCCTTTTCTCTCTCTCCCTTAGCTGCAGCTTTCCTGCTTTTTATTCATCCAGCCCTCCTCCTGAGGCGATGGGCCGATAATCACTCCCAGGCCCCCAAACTGTGAGTTTTTATAAAGCCATGAGTTTTTTTTTTTTTTTGTCTCGTCCTGCGGCGGTGTCGCGGAAAGAAATATCGGATCTGCAAGCCCTGCCTGCACCATGGCCTGGACGTCGCGGCTAAATTTTCTGCGGGCGACACCGCCAGAGAGACAGAGTCTAAATGAGGGCTGCGAGTGAGTGAGTGAGTGAGAGAGAGAGCGCATTATCGGGGGCTCTGAGGAGTGGTCGGAGAGCATGGTAGTAAGGAGGAGCAGAGACGAAGGAGGATGAGGAGGAGGAGGAGGCCCCAGCAGCTGTAGCTGGAATGCATCTGGGGTGGGAAGGGGCTGTGGGGGGGTAGGGGGGGTCTGCGTCCTCGCTGCTTGGGGCTCGTACGCACAGATGCAGTCGCTGCATCCAAGGAGGAGGAGGAGGAGGGTCACAGGGGGCCGATTCTTCTTCTTCAGTCTCTCTCTTCTTCCTTGTCAGTTTCCCGGCACTGCCGTCCCCTCGTAAAAAAAAAAAAAAAAAGTTTTTGTTTTCTGTTTGCGCTGCGTAGATTTTATTCTCTCTACGGGGAGTTACGTGGATAGATGCAAACGACACGCACGCAGAGGGATGCTTCTCTGGCTGCCCTTTTGGTTCAAGGATCTTTATTTGTCGCCCCTGCCAATGTACGTTTTCTATGTTGACATACAGAGGGATGAATTATCGTTTCCCTCTCATCCACACAGTGCAATAAAAACAATAAAACAAAACAATAAAGCAACAAGTAACAGTAGTGCAACAGATTAACCCTGATTGACCTGAGAACAGATTCTATTTATGTCTTCTATTCACGACCAGTAAGTGCGCCACATACTGTACAGTGATTGTGCCACATAGCTCACAGCTACAGCTGACCTACAAGCTCACAGCTTGTAGGGCTACTGTAGTGTACACATGTGTGCATGTGTTGATTTGCGCATGCCATAACCGCCAGATCGGGACACGCAATATTTATCCGCCATGCTTCATTGGATGGAACAGATACAAATCTGTCAACCGTGGTATGATGAACAAACGTGCAAACTTTACACTACTACACTACTACTAATTGCCCACCCCATTATTCTTAATTACTCCAACTTGCATCCGATTTTCAATCATTTTAATTTATCAACTTAATCCAAAGCTAATACATTCTACAAGCCATTATGACGTGCAGCGATGAGCACGCACCTGACGATTTTGGTCATTTCCAGGTGAGCAGCACCTGCCATTAGCCGATGATACGCCTAGTATGAGTTCAACCACCTTTAAAGTCCAATAAGAGGCTGTAGATGTAACATCTGTGGGAGCTAGGCATATTTATTGATATGATATGAATATGAACAGCAAATGAATATGATTAAAAGCAGATACAACCTGTTATACTGCGTACCAAGATTCGCATTACCGATCGAGCTAAGAACATGATAATCAACTAAAATTAATGTCATAATCATTGGGGATAAAATAAATGTGTCAATGCGGAAATGTCCGCAATAAGTGAGTTGACTTTTTTGGAAACTTATTTAATCCACTGTCTCTGAGATGATGATATTAACATGCAAGATTTACAGGTCTCATTATGCTGAGACTGGTAGGACTTGGTCACCAAACTGATAATAATGGTCACCTCGTCTGTAACAGTTTTCGCTCTGTCCCACATAATCGCTAAAGTGCACTCTAGTCCCACATACAGAGAAATCAAGTGTCCTTGTTATGGAGAAGCTGTTGCTAGGCTACCAGCTCTTTTTTGTTGCCGCTACAGCTGTGTGTGTGTGTGCAGTGGATGCCGTCCACTTTATATTTATAGTCGCGGCGAATGCTATTCATTTATCATTGATTTCCGTTCATTCCTTATCGATAACTTGTTGCCTCCTAATAAATCACTAATAACGCTTTTGCGCGTGAGCCGAGCGACGCTGGTTTGAGCGAAACCAGAGGCCATTTACCCTTGACGGATGAGAAAAAAAAATAAACAGCGGCCACCGATAAGTAACCCACTGGGGCGTTTCTGCATCCGCTAGGTCGAATATTACGATTCACGATTCTGAATCGATTTATATTGCTATTCTTAATTATGCTGTGATTTTATTCGATATGTAGCATTTTTGCCGCATTATTAAATGGAACCAGATGGACCCTAACAGGTCCATTTGGTTCCATTTGTACTCCCTCAGGTCCTAAAAGAAGAATCATAAACAAATGTAGGCTATACGTAGCTGCGTTACTATTTGCCCATCGGGCCATGGCTCTTTAGGTGATTGGTAACGTACGCGGCTTGTATTTATGAGGTCCCGGGTTCGCCTCCCGGCCGACTACATTGATGGCAGTGGTCACAATGGCGGTGTGTATGGGTCTCACCCGGGCGGCACAGACCGAGCGTAGTCGATGGTCCCTCCCCCACCTGGAGTGGAGGTCCCCCCCGGTCAGTCGAGCCTCGCTCCTGGCTGGCGCACGTGGACGCACTTCTAGGTAGGAGGGACGACTATAGGCTATAGGTGGCTGCGTTACTACTTGCCCATCGGGCCATGACTCTTTAGGTGATTGGTAACGTACGCGGCTTGTATTTATGAGGTCCCGGGTTCGCCTCCCGGCCGACTACACAAACACAACACAAACACAACTTGATGATGTCATCAAGTCTTTCGTCGTTTCGCCAGACCACCTTCTTCCAGACCTCCATTTTAGGAAACACAGAATGTCCAAACAACATCTCTAAGGTACAGTAAAATGTTGAAAATGGGTGGAATTCCACCACAAAACAATTCTAAACCACATGGACCATGACAAGTCCATTCAACTAGAACATTTTGAAGCAATTCTGAACTATATAAATAACAAAAAGCGCAATCATACACACCAATGCAGCATGATGACGTCAGTCAGCCTATAGCCTAGACCTACAAAATATCAAATTCAATTTTGATCAATTTCAATATTGATATCATGGCATTAAGAATAGCGATATACAGGTATTGGCATAATGTTTTTGTTTTTTGTTTTTAAAGTAATATGTAACATATTACTCTTTGATTCAAGTGATATACAGTAATAGTAGTACTTTTTCTGAGGATTAATAAGTAAAGTAAAGTTACATAATGTTGATCTGACGCGTCGATCAGTTCAGCCCCATGCCAAAGCACCAGTTGTCCAGGCGTGTGGCACATAGGCTCTGAGCCTCTGACAGTGTGTCTTGTGTTCGAGTCCCATTCGTGATGAGGAGACGGGAAGCAGGTGGTCGCTTGTCCCACCAGTGTCCCACTCTCAACTGAGTGCTGAACCCCCACCCCACCCCACCCCTCTCCTCCTCCGTATATATACCTCTAACGTCTGCAGGGGTTGAAGTCATCCTCCATACTGTGCGAGACAAGTGATGTCAGTCTATAAGGCAGGACGTTAGCGCCGCAGCCCACGCGGGGGGCTTTGAAGTGCAGCGATCGAGATCCGATCTCGCTGTCAAGTAAGCCTGCCTTTAAACGGCAGGCAGACCCAGACAGTTTAGACTGCCGCTGCTTTGCTTGCTTTGCTCGCTCTGCTCGCTAGAAATGTGGTCTTCATTTGGGTGGCCGCGGGCCAAGGGCTTGCTGGAAATGGCCTGCCTCGTTAGAGAATTCACCCGCAAGGGGCTGGAAAATCAGCCCTGCGCTAACCAGTATCCCCTAATAAAGACAATGGCATGAGGACAGAGGCGAGGCGCAAGGCAAGGCGGGGGTCTTGGGGGGGGGGGGGGGGGGGGGGGGGGGGGGGGGTGACAATCGCTGTCACGGTGCCGAAAGTAGCATGTTTTGCGGCGTAGCGAGAGTTTGTAGATCTGATCGGGAAGGCGTCGGATTTACGCGTGTGTCTGTCAGCGCACGTATGTGTTTCTGTCTGTCTGTCTGTGCGTGTGTGGGTGTCTGGCCGCCTTTCTTGTCTTTGTGTGTGCGCGTGAGTTTTGTCTGTCAAAACTGTGTGTGTGTGTGTGTGTGTGTGAGAGAGGGGGTGGCTGGAAGTTATCCGTTCGCGCGCCAGTGCCCGAGCCAACATGCAAATAAGTGTCTGTTTTTCCGCTTTTTTATGTAACTCTACACGCGCACTGTTATTTTGACCGTTCCGCAGCAAACCGTCCCCCCAAACCATCCCCCGCTCCCCCTCAACGGGAGCTAGTCTACGGGGTAGAAACGTCTCCCCCCTGCCCCAACAGGAGCTAGTCTATGGGGTAGAACTGGGGCCTGTTATTATTTGACATCTCATCACCGCCACCGACTGCATTCTTGCTCGCGACTGTCATGGTTTTGCGCGTCCTCCAACAAAACAGTGCGGTGTATAAAACCATAAATAATCTTTAAAAAGTATTCTTCGGACTACACAGTTGCGGTTGCTCTGTTTTTTTGAAACACAATATATTTTTCTTTGGTTTTTCAGATATTTTTCCGCTTTACTGAATCGGAGGGACGGGTGTTGGGTATACCAGTATTAGACTGTATTAGGCGGAAACCCCTTTTGGTGTTAGGGGTCGGCGGCCATATACAGATGATTCTGGGGGTCCTTGGCATGAAATATCGAGCACCACTGATGTAGAAAGCTGAGGTAAACTATCTGGTGTATAGAAGTAATTTTGTAGAATCCGTTTATACGTCAGAATAGGTTAAAACAACAAAAAAGACGTGTCTGGGTGCTTTGACTGAGGCGTGACTGTGATGAGCCTCGGTGGAGCTTAGTGCCATCAAAGCCTGCAGGCGTGTGTAGCTTCGGGCACTTTGTGACACAGCCATCCTATCCATACGTACGGCACAAACCCCCGTGCAAACACTAGGGCGCTAGTGTTGCGCTAAAGCATCTGGATGATAGCCTGAGGGGCTCGGGGTAGAGGGGGAGCTAGTGCTTATACGCAGAGTAGTAGACATTCATACAGGCACACGGAGAGAGAGAGGACATTTGACATTACAAGGCGGCGTCTAGTTGAAAACTGACCATTAGTGATATTTTTTGACAGGGGTTGTTTCTCATGGTAATGGCCTAGAGTAGCATTTTCCCCCTCCCTCCCTCCAGCGGAAGATCTATAGCCTCCCTCTGGATGGTGAGTACAGAGCTGAGAGCCAACTATAATGATCAGGGAGACTCGGGCTAAAGCTCCAAGGAGGGATCTGATGGGACATCTATGCTCTCCCCCCTCCCAGACCCCCTAACGGGGACGTTCAATAGTGGAGTCCCGTTTTGGTGTACATCTGAGGTGGAGTTGTGTTGCTGTGTGTTGTGTGTTTACAAAAAACACAAAAGAGACTGCAATGAAGTCATTCTGCTTGAAGAGCAGGGACGGATGTAACATGTCCCGTTTGGGGGGGGCAAGAGAACATGTTGGAGGGGCAAGAGAAAATGGTATGGGGGCGGCTTCATGAAGATGAAGCCACCCCATACCTTTTTCAGTTACAGGACGAACTGAAGTAAAGCATCAATAATAACATCAGTTGTTGTTGAAGTTGCAACGGACACGCAGCATGCATAAAGCTAAAGGTCTGACTCAGAGAGTTTTCTGTTTTTAATGATGAAATGCTGTTGGTTTAGTGGTGACACAGCTGTAGTTAGTAGCAGTAGTAGTGTTTCAAATCATTATAAGCACTTTAATTTGAAATATCTTGGGTTGTTTTGCATCGTGTTTGGGGGGGGCAGACTGTGTATTTAGGGGAGCATTGCCCCCCCATGCCCATGCCTAGATCCGCCCCTGTTGAAGAGCAGATTGAAGGTTGTCGTTTGCCACAGATTCGGATAATCCCTTCTACTCATACCTCCACCTCCTGGCTGACGCCAGAGCCGCATGTATGTGCATCTACTAGTTATGAATATAAATTCAACAATACAACATTGTTAGGATTGTTAGTCTGATGCTGTTTTCTCGAAATAAACCCTTCTTTTGTGAAAAGCACCCTCGATTTAGATCCTCATAGTTCCTGCTTCACATCTGTTTGGAAAAACACTGGATGGTCTTGAATGTATGCATATCATGGCTCTGTGCAGTACCTCATATGACCAACAGGGCGGCACCAGGAGTGTTAACACTAAATGATGCTAAATAGTAGAGCAGATTAGTGAAACGATACTTCACTTTGGTATAGAAGCATGAAAATTGGCACAGATACTCTCCAAGGTCTACTCTTTAGGAAAAAGGTGCGTGCCACTCAAAATTCCAAGATGGCGGCCCCAAAATCCAAAATGTCCGCCCAAAAATGTGGTTTTTCCTTCATAACTTGAAATGCATTGATTTTACACCCCATAAGTGTATTGAACATTAATACAAAGTTGGCCATTACGGACGGTTTGGCACCAAGAACGTGTCTGTATCACTTACGGCTCTTGGGATACAGCATATAGGTACTTTCACAGATTGAGGAGAGCAAGACATTTGTAACATTGATTCTTAAGTGAATCAAATGGTGATACAGGCATGAAAATTGGTACACACACTCTTCAAACCCCACTATTTCTAAAAGTACTGCGTGCTCTGCAAAATTCCAAGATGGCAGCCCCCAAAATCCAAGATGTCCGTCCAAAAATGTGTTTTTTCCTTCATAACTCGAAATACAAAGCTTTTAAGCCCCATAAATGTATTGAGCGTTAATATAAAGTCAGGCATTACGGACATTTTGATACCAAGTACATGTCTGTATGTAGTACGGTTCTTGATATACATATACGTAGTGATGTGGCACCATAAGTGTAACATTTTGGCATGTTTCACTCTTTAACTCAAAGATTCCTTTATCAGCATTTCTTCTATTTTCAGGAAATGGACCTACATGTATCTGCTATCATAAACCACTTCAAGTTTTTCAATTGATGAAACGGGTCGGGAGTTATTAAGCCAATTGTGAAGGGCTGTTTCAGTGCTAAAATTGCTGCGTACATTTTGCGAATATAAGCCACCCAGAAATGTCTGTCTGTGCATCTGTCCTTCACAATAAGTGTATATGTGAAGCGGCCGCACCAAGTGTAGCATGTGTCATAGTATAATGGTATATTGTGCTAAAAGGCATAATAGTGTAATATATGCAATAGTTTAATAGTGTAATAGAGCTAATAGTGTAAGATATGCAGTATATAGCGGTATACTGTAATAGGGTAATATATGTAATAGTGTCGTAGTGTAACGTGTAATACTGTAATAGGGTAAATGTGTAATAGGGTAATATGTGTAATAGTGTCATAGTGTAACATGTGTAATAGGGTAATAGGGTAATATGTGTAATAGTGTCATAGTGTAACATGTGTAATAGGGTAATATGTGTAATAGTGTCATAGTGTAACATGTGTAATAGGGTAACAGGGTAATATGTGTAATAGTGTCATAGTGTAACATGTGTAATAGGGTAATAGGGTAATATGTGTAATAGTGTCGTAGTGTAACGTGTAATACTGTAATAGGGTAATATGTGTAATAGTGTAATAGGGTAATATGTGTAATAGTGTCATAGTGTAACATGTGTAATAGGGTCATAGGGTAATATGTGTAATAGTGTCATAGTGTAACATGTGTAATAGGGTAATAGGGTAATATGTGTAATAATGTCATAGTGTAACATGTGTAATAGGGTAATAGGGTAATATGTGTAATAGTGTCGTAGTGTAACGTGTAATACTGTAATAGGGTAATATGTGTAATAGTGTAATAGGGTAATATGTGTAATAGTGTCATAGTGTAACATGTGTAATAGGGTAATAGGGTAATATGTGTAATAGTGTCATAGTGTAACATGTGTAATAGGGTAATAGGGTAATATGTGTAATAGTGTCATAGTAGCCTGGTCTAGCCCTCAATGATTTTGGCCTTGGGGGGCGGGGTGTCGTGGGATCCACACGGCGGAAGTGCTGCGCTCTGATTTGATCTCACTAACGTGTCGTCATCTCCGGCCCCTCCCACGCCCGTCCACTGCTGTTCTACGTCACATCATTTAGAGCGACGCCCACCCCGGAAGGTTGACACGCCCCTCAAGGCCACTTTCCAACGCGCGTTAGTCCAGGCTTTCCGTTTTCGCGCAAGGCGAACGAAAATGAAAGCCTGGGTGTCGAGGCTAGTGTCATAGTGTAACATGTGTAATAGGGTAATATGTGTAATAGTGTCGTAGTGTAACGTGTAATACTGTAATAGGGTAATATGTGTAATAGTGTAATAGGGTAATATGTGTAATAGTGTCATAGTGTAACATGTGTAATAGGGTAATATGTGTAATAGTGTCATAGTGTAACATGTGTAATAGGGTAATATGTGTAATAGTGTCATAGTGTAACATGTGTAATAGGGTAATATGTGTAATAGTGTCGTAGTGCAACGTGTAATACTGCAATAGGGTAATTTGTGTAATAGTGTAATAGGCTAATATGTGCAATAGCATAATGTATGTACAATAGGCTACTAGTGTAATAGTGTAATAGGATAATATGTGTAATAGTGTAATCTGTGTACATTAGGGTAATAGTGTAATATATGGAATAGTGGTCTAGTGTAATTGTCCTATTACACCATTACACATGATACACATATTTGCCTATTACACATGTCACAATTACACATATTACGCTATTATGCTATACCAATATTACAGTAATATATTACACTCTTACACTATTACCATAATGCACAAACATTACACTATTAGCCCTATTACACTATTGCATATATTACACTATTACCCTATTACACATGTTACACTATGACACTATTACACATATTACCCTATTATGCTATTACACATGTTACACTATGCCACTATTACACATATCAACCTATTACACTATTACACATGTTACACTATGCCACTATTACACATATAAACCTATTACACTATTACACATGTTACACTATGACACTATTACATACATTACCCTATTATGCTATTACACATGTTACACTATGCCACTATTACACATGACACCCTATTACACATATTACACTTTGACACTATTACACATATTTCCTATTACACTATTACCCTAATGCAAAATATTACACTGTTACACTTATTACCCTATTACACATGTTACACTATGACACTATTGAACATATTACCCTATTACACATGTTACACTATGACACTATTACACATATTACCCTATTACACTATTACACATGTTACACTATGACACTATTACACATATTACCCTATTACACTATTACACATATTACACTGACACTATTACACATACTAACCTATTACACTATTACACATGTTACACTGTGACACTTATTACATACATTACCCTATTACAGTATACCGCTATATACTGCATATATTACACTATTAGGTCTATTACACTATTGCATATATTACACTATTACGCATTTTAGCACATTATACAATTATAGTATGACACATGGTGCACTTGGTGCGTCCACTTCACATATACACTTATTGTGAAGGACAGATGCACAGACAGACATTTCTGGGTGGCTTATATTCGCAGAATGTACGCAGCAAATTTAGCACTGAAACAGCCCTTCGCGATCGGCTTAATAACTCCCGACCTGTTTCATCAATTGAAAAACCTGAAGTGGTTTATGATAGCAGATACATGTAGGTCCATTTCCTGAAAATAGAAGATATGGTGATAAAGGGATCTTTGAGTTAAAGAGGGAAATGTGCCAAAATGTTGCACTTATGGTGCCTCATCACTACGTATATGTTGTAACTCAAGAACCGTAGCACATAGAGACATGTACTTGGTATCAAAATGTCCGTAATGCCTAACTTTATATTAACGCTCAATACATTTATGGGGCTTAAAAGCTTTGTATTTCGACTTATGAAGGAAAAACCACATTTTTGGACGGACATCTTGGATTTTGGGGGCTGCCATCTTGGAATTTTGCAGGGCACGCAGTACTTTTAGAAATAGTGGGGTTTGAAGAGTGTGTGTACCAATTCTCATGCCTGTATCACCATTTGATTCACTTAAGAATCAATGTTACAAATGTCTTGCTCTCCTCAATCTGTGAAAGTACCTATATGCTGTATCTCAAGAGCCGTAAGTGATACAGACATGTGCCAAACCGTCCGTAATGGCCAACTTTGTATTAATGTGTTCAATACATTTATGGGGTGTAAAATCAATGCATTTCAAGTTATGAAGGAAAAACCACATTTTTGGGCGGACATTTTGGATTTTGGGGCCGCCATCTTGGAATTTTGAGTGACACGCGCCTTTTTCCTAAAGAGTAGACCTTGGAGAGTATCTGTGCCAATTTTCACGCTTCTATACCAAAGTGAAGTATCGTATGAAAAAAATGAGTTAATCTGCTGTACTAAATACCCACGGTTTAAATGTCCACCTGTGTGTCGCCAAACCTGTGCCATCCAAACGCCATTAAATGACAATTGACTATCTTGTAGAACGAACCAAATTGACCTGTTAGGGTCCATTTGGTAAGGTTCCATTTGCACACTCTCTGAGTTACAGACCCATAATGGCCCATTTGGGTCCAAAAAACTATCACTTGGCGGCGGTGTACCCCCTTGAACTCCCTCAAGTACCCCTGGGGCTCCCCGAGCTGCACTTTGGGAAACCGTGGATATACTGTACAACCCATGTAGGTAATTTCCTCTTTTCTTGAAAACCATTTGTTTCCAATCATATGCTATCACACAGTTGTTTTGGAAACATGAATCTCGCAAAAACCTTAAATTGTATCATTGCATTTGATATAATGGCAGCGGCATATTGTTCTCATCTCGTCGTCAGTTTTCCCCAGACACAAACCCTGTATTTCTCCCCGTCACGATCAAAGGGACCGCAGCGGAAATGCGATTTTAAAGCCTTAATGTTTTGACGATTGCGTTCTTTCTTCTGCCATCAATCCCAACATGCGGCGGTTTGTCAATGAGAATATTCTATCAATCGTTCAATTATCTACATAGCGCGTTTCATTCGATTACAGCCGGCGTGCAAACAAGGCGCTTGGTAGGTGGCATTACGAGGTATAGGAAACAATGCGCCGCAAACCTTGACCTGACACTGGGCCGAGGGGTTAGAGGTCGACAGAGAGCATATTTCACGGGGCGATGTTTGTTTTCAGAACTCGGGGAGGAGTTTTCACGGGTTGCGGGGGGGTTCGGGGGAGGTTCGGAGGCGACGCTGCTGATTCATGGGGTCGTAACGTTTCCTGTACAGCCGAAAAATGAGTGTACCAAAGTCTGGGGGTAAAAATAGTGGACTTACTTCATAGAAGCACACGCACGATCACGCTCGCTTACTCACGCACACATTACATTACTACTAGTAATAAAACTCCCGTCGGTAATTTGCTACAGATCCCAACACCACTGCTCTCTCTCTCTCTCTCTCTCTCTCTCTCTCTCTGTGTCTCAACCACTCTCAACATTACGGCAGGCGAAAGAAATGTGGCTCTACGAAAGAAAAAAAAAAAACAATCGGGGTGACCGAATCCAAACTGTGGAGAGCATTTCTCACATCTGCTCTTGTGGCGGTGGTGGAGGGGTGATTGGAGTACAAAGCGCTCTTCCCCTTATTTCCAATGATTTTTTTCTTCTTCTCCTATCCCCCCCTTACATGATTTGTGGGAATCCATGATCTCTCCCTGCATGGGCGGATGTAACATGTCCCATTTGTGTGTGTGTGTGTGTGGGGGGGGCAAGAGAACATGTTGGAGGGGCAAGAGAAAAAGGTATGGGGGCGGCTTCATGAAGATGAAGCCACCCCATACCTTTTTTTAGTTACAGGACAAGTAAAGCATCAATAATAACATCAGTTGTTGTTGAAGTTGCAACAGACACGCAGCATGCATAAAGCTAAAGGTCTGACTCAGAGAGTTTTCTGTTTTCAACGATGAAATGCTGTTGATTTAGTGGTGACACAGCTGTAGTTAGTTAGTAGCAGTAGTAGTAGTGTTTCAATTCACAGCTGTAGTTTGAAATATCTTGGGTTGTTTTGCATGCCATCGTGTTTGGTGGGGCAGACTGGGCATTTAGGGGGGCATTGCCTAGATCCGCCCCTGTCTCCCTGTCTCTCTCTGTCTCTCTCTCTGTGCCGTCGTGACGGAGACTCGTCTGGAGACTGGGCTGAATGGAGAGAGAGTTGGAGAGAGTGAGAGAGAGAGAGAGACTCCGCTGTGTGGACTGACACCGCTGACCACATACTCTAGCGCTCCTCCTACGCTCTCTCTCTCTCCTACGCCAAACATAGCCAGGCTGCTTTAACTTTCACATCACACACACACACACACACACACACACACACACACACACACACACACACACACACACACACACACACACACACACACACACACACACACACACACACACAAGCGAGCGCAACATGTTTCATTTGACAGTACCCCTATTGTCAGTGGTATAAAAAAAGAAAAATACGAACAGAACTGTTGTCGGCGCAGAAAGAACTATGGTTTTATCTATTTCTGTGCATTCGTTGTTTTCGAATTGGCACAATCAAGTCCCTGTTGCTAATCTGTCGGTTTAGGTTCTTACAAGTCCAAGACAGAGATTTTTGTTAATGGATTCAGTGTGTTTTGCGCGTTTCTTTTGCCATCATTTCTTGAAAAATTAGATCATCTCATTCTAGTAAACTCGGAGTCAGAGTAAAGTCAGAGTCAGATCCACAACACCGGCATCTGCCGGGATGTTTGCCAATTTTTAACTTATAGTGCAATTCCCAAAATTGTGAGCTTGTAGATCTGCAGTTGTCACACATTATGTATGTGTATTATGTCCAGAGATGGATGTAAATAGTAATATTATTACTTTTCTTTGTATTAATTATATTACAGCTACTTCTACTAATATTACTAATTACTTCGTCATGCTGCTTTGAACAGTATTGTGTTGGTGAAGGGAGATGAGCTGATTCCACTTTGGCCTACTTTGACCTAAAAAAGTGTGTTGAACAGCAACCTATTAGTCAGATGTACAAATACATGTACTGTCAGAGTTGCGACATAGAAAGATAAAGATCTTGTGTGTGTCCTCCTTATATTAGGATTATAAAGATTTGTAGAGTGCGTGACTAAAAGGCTACTATTGTAGTACTTGTACTTTCTTTGCAGCCATGGTGTTGCAAAAGTAATATAAAAGTAATAATACTGTATTACTCTTGAGTCTCAAGTAATAAGTAATACTGTATATTACTCAAGTAATATCGCCCAACACTGATGATGACATGCCACGAATAACGACCAACACCAAAAGGGTTCACACGGCCAAATCAACCAACACATTAGTCCATAATTCGACTAGGAATCTCTTTAGTCGACGACAGACCGACCGTAACAAACATCACGCGGGAGAGACGTCGAGCGATTAAAACGGTGCCAGCGTTTTATCCGAGTCACGGAAAAAAAAGAACAGGATGGTATTAGGAGGAGACTGACAGGCATTACTGCAGCGTTACGATGCTATACCACTATCACTGTATGTTTTCTATTAGCCAGTCGGAGTAAACAGGATGGCGAAGGAGTGTACGTAGACGGGCAGTGTGTCGTCTGCTCGGTGTTAACTTTTAAGGGTGTGTGTGTGTATGTGTGTTGTGTGTGTGTGTGTGTGTGTGTGTGTGTGTGTGTGTGTGTGTGTGTGTGTGTGTGTGTGTGTGTGTGTGTGTGTGTGTGTGTGTGTGTGTGTGTGTGTGTGTGTGTGTGTGTGTGTGGGGACTCGCTGAGCCACCGGCGCTGCCCTTAGGAGGCCCATAGCTGACTGACAGTGAGTTAGAGAGAGAAAGAGAGAGAGAGAGGGTCAGGAAATTGAGCCCATATGATGTTTTTCCACCATCACAAAGGAGATTTAGGAGAGATACGCTGGGAGCCAAGAGCTTTTTTTTTTCCTCTGTGGGAGTGATATAAACCAGGAGGAAGAGACGGAGACCTATGCCAAGATGGGAGAAAGAGAGAGAGAGAGTGACAATTGTGTGTGCGTGTGTGTGCGCTCCCGCGCAAAAAAAGAGACAAGACACCATCTCTCCCGTAGTCCTGCTTTTCATCTAGCCGATGACATCATGCTAACCGAGGAGACAGGGGGGAGAGCATTGCCTTTGGACAAGCCAGGGAGGAAATGACTATGTTCCACCTCTCAGTAAATGTCAGGGTGCAGATACCTGTTTGACATCCATCCCCCCCTCCAATGCTTCTGGATACACCAACAACATCACTTCATTACTGACTGACTGACTGGGGAGCAGGGCTGATAGGAAAAAAAGACATTCTTACTAGCTTCTGTTGGAAGGAGCGGTGTACGACGTTAGCAGTAGGGCGGCGCAAGTAAATCGCAGATCCACAAGCGTACTGCCTTTTCGAGCTGATGCTTATGTGTTGCATTGACCAATTTTTTTCGAATGTTATGACCAGTAGTGTATGTATGATCCATGGCCACTTTGAAAAGCAGACAAGCACAGCACAGACTAGGCTATAGCAGCATGAAGTGTGCGTTGTTGGATCGTATAAGGACGAAATGACTATCAGTGGATGCAATTAAAATGAATGTCCTTCTGCATTGTTAAGTTGGATTGCGGAAAACGATTCAGAGATGGGATAAAAACAGGTCAGCTTTAGGCCACGGATGTGGTCTAAAAGTGTGAAAGATTTCCTAGCACCGTTGTTAGGTTCTTTATCTCTTACTGTGTTACTTGTATGAGAGGGATGGTGACATTAAAAAGTAATTTTGTATTTTTTCTTATTTTTTGTTTTATGAGTTCGATTGGACCCCCACCCCCAAAGAAAAGAACTGAACTTTTCACGTTACATTTTCTGTCTTCTGAATTTTTTCTAGCTTTCTTGCTGAATCTGATGTCACATTCTGCAAACCCCATGTCAATGGCATTTACCAGCAGTTTTTACCTGTTTTCATTGCCGCTCAAAAGCCTTCCAAACCCCAGAGAAAACTCCAACCCACAGTAAATCCACTGAATGTTAAAAGTTCAATTTTTTCTGGGTATATGATGAGATAAAAAAAAAAAAAACGAACGTAACGTGAGCAGCGATTCTAAACCACATTCTCTCCCTCCTCTTCCTCCTCCACAGTTGTCCAAAGTGCGCCGCTACCCAGCGATGGACGCCGTTCCCCTCCTGCTCAGCCGAGTGAAGGCGGAGCCTCCTGAGGACCTGCTGGCCGCCGCCCACCACCTCCACCCCCACCACCACGACTTCCACCACCACCACCCCGCCACGGCGCAGACGGAGCCCGTCGACCTGTCCATCAACAAGCCCCGCCCCCCGTCCTCCTCCGCCCCCTCGTCCTCCTCCCCGCTCACCTCCGCCTTCTCGCCGTCGTCCTCGCTGTCCTCGTCCTCGTCGCCCAACTCGCCGTCGGTCATCACGTCGTCGGCGGTGCTGGCGGCGGCCGTGGCCCCCGGCGGCGGTGCCGGGGCGGTGGTGAGAGGAGGAGGGCACCACCATCACCACCACCACCACCATCAGCAGTATTTGCACATCTTGCACTCGGTGTCCGGCGGGCCGCCCCCGTCCAGCCCCAGCGGGGGAGGAGGAGGCGCGCTGGCGGGGGGAGGAGGAGGAGGAGGGGGAGGGAAGCTGGCCGGACACCACCACGTCCACCGCATCCCGGTGGTGGTGCCCCTCATGTACACGGCGGCCGCCGTCCGCTCGCCCTCCTCCTCCTCGTCCGCCTCCAGCCTCAACAACGCCATCATGCTACCTCTGCTGGACCACGAAGCAGCCAAGAGCCACGGCAAAGGTGAGGAATAATGGTCAATAGAATGGTCAATAAAATAACACCAAAAGTCCTAAAGCCACCATGATGTGGTACATTACTGCAAGTGATTAAAGGTAATATAGCCAACTTTTTTTTTACCCAAAAATGAAAATGGATATTTAGCACAGTATATTTTTTTGCCTTTTCCCCACTCTACGTTGCTTCTACTTTGATGCTGCAACTGCTTCCCTGAAAACAGACACTCGCTTAGTCCTGCAGATGGTCCAGAACATTGTTGTTGTCAACAAATCGTGAAAACAAAACATCAGGCTCAGGAAAGGCGGTGCTAATTTGTGAGAGGGGGAAGGGGGGGGTGAGGCAGCGTTTTAGCCAATCACAGTACAGCAGTCTCCACCAGATTCATAATGAGCCAATAGAGTGGAGGTAGATTCTGTTTTTAAACAAATCTGTTTACAAACAGTGTTTGTACACAATAACGTAGCCTGTATTACATTTAAACAGTACATTTATGCATTTATTTGGCTTAGTTGTTTGACTGTTCATTATTTTTAAGCAACCCCTTGCTGTAAATCCTGCTGAAATGCAGGTCAATGTTGCAGGCCTACCTTATATGTCATCATTGATATGCAGGTGTGCAGGCAGTATCCACCGCAATGGCTAGGCTACCCAGAGTTTGGAAGCGCTTGTTTTCAGTAAAGCAACGCCTTGCTGCCTCCTGCATTATGTGCACATTCAATACAGGTGGCACGCCTGAGCTGTTGAGTCATACATCACGAGTGCTTCCAAACTGCAACACAGTGTCTGCAGCGGATTTTCATGTAATAAAAACATTTGGGCTAGAAAGAGGAAAAGTTAAGATTTTGGTACAGTTGCAGTGTTGGTGAGTTGGACATCATGTACAGTGTTGCCAACTTGGCAAATGTGTCACTATATTATTAAGCTTCTTTCCAGACCCCCCCTAGAGACTTAATTAGTGAAATGCTTCTGGCGACAAATCTAGGGACTTCTTCCTGGTGATTTGGGGACAAGTCATGTGAAAGTTGCCAGGGATAAAACCCCTGTTTTTTCTCATTTTTCATCTCTGTCTCCAATTGCTGTTGGAGCACGATCAGTGAGTCAATGACATGCACAAACGTGCACGTTGTGGCCACGAGTGCCACGTTTGAGCTGTTTAAAAATACATTGTTTTCAACGAGGGCGCCTAGAATTCACTAGGGATGGCAAAAAGTCGTCACGCCTAGCCACTTCTAGATACTTTTCAAAGAGTCACTGTAGCTACTTGTCGTCCATTACTGGGAAGTTGGCAACACTGGTTATGTAATACAACCCAACAGTACTTGGAAGTTGCACCTCGTTAGCATCATTGCCATTGACTTACATGGAAGTTGGCCACCGTCGGTATGAGTTCCATGGGACCGATTTTATAAGAACAAAATCAAAAACTCCGAAGTGTGAGACACCAAAACCATTGTGGAGGATCTGGATTGAAATGACGCCCAGCTGTGCTGTGCAAGCAGCAGCAGCACCATTGGGGCTGTTAAAAAGAGCGGCGGCGCGCTGCGATCACGACTCGTGTTATCGTCACCTCGTGAACGCTAGACGAGAAGCTGTTCGACAGCTCCGCCGTTCTCCCCAGTCGTCACATTGTGGTTGTCACAGAACAGTCAGTGGTTTTCAATCTGTGGTCCGGGGACCACCAGTGGTCCCTGAGAGTGATGGACAAGTTGGTAACCAAATGGACCCTTATAGATCTGTAACTCTATAGATCTGTAACTCTTGAGAGTGTAAAATGATACCAAATGGACCTGTAAGGGTCCATTTGGTATCATATCATCTGAACATCTGAATGACATCTACTTTTCGAGAATGTACACATTTAGAAAATGTAAAAGAGTTGTTATTTTGACCAACATTTTTTCCAGTTTATCTCTCCTAAATTGTTGACACAAACTTGATAACCCTTAGTTTTGGGTCTGAGGGACTATAAACTCAACGTCAAATGGTGGTCCACTCCGTGGCTAAAACGGTGATTAAATGGTGGGCCCTGGTATGAAAAGGGTTGAAAACCACTGTCATAGGAGAAGAAAAAGGCGTCCACAACACAGACGGAGAATTTTTTCTGGCCGTGGCACCCACCCAGTGACCTCACAAATGCTCTTTGTCGAGATAAGAGCTTTCGCCTATAAGCAAGTTGGAGAGGCTATCTATATTTTTTATGGCCGCCCATCCCTAGTATACAGCAATGCACTCAGCGCTGCAGTGCTGCTGTCCCGTGTCCGCACTACGTTTAACAGTCCAAAAGACCTCAGGGGTTCGACACCAACACACATTGACAGTTTGTTTGTGTGTGCGTGTGTGTTAGAGGGAGACCCAGGAGGCCCTGCTCCTCTTCCCTCCGACTGGAGGATAGATTTTTACTGGAGGATGAAAGGCCCTCCATCTTTTATAAGTGAAAAGCCATTTTGCTTTGGCTTTGCTGCAATCCTTTTCTATCTATCTCTGGCTGGTCCAGGTATAACCGCTGCCAAGGAGCAGACAGCGACTAACCTAACCCCCACCCCAACACAACCCCCTAAAACAGCAACAACAACACACATCTGGGGCCTGGTGGTGTTTGAACACAACCCTTCCCTCCTCTCTCTCTCCCTTCCTTGCAGGGGCGGATGTAACATTTCCCATTTGCGGGGGCAGGAGAAAATGGTATGGGGGCGGCTTCATGGCCCATGTTGCTTCGCGCCACGGGCCACAAAGCCGCACCCATACCATTTTTGATTACTGGACTTTTATCAGGCAATTAACAGATCAGTTGTTGTTGAAGTTGCAACAGGCCATGCAAAATTTCCAATGATGAAATGCTGCTGGTTTAGTGGTGCCACAACTGTAGTTTTTGCATGCCATCGTGTTTGGTGGGGTAGACTGGGCATTTAGGGGGGCATTGCCCCCATGCCCATGCCTTGATCCACCCCTGCTTCCTTGTGTGTGTGGGGGTGGAGGTGCGTGTGCGGCGCGCATTGCTGCAAGAAGAAGAAGAAGAAGAAGTGCGTGTATTTTAGACCTCGTTGGGCCAGGCCTTGTGTTATGGCGTTGTTGTTTTTTTCCCTCAGGGTGTGGTTTTTTAACTGCAAAACCACTGGGAGTGAGCCTGGGTGTTTTCTGTCTTGGGGAGTGGACCTCGGAGTCTTCACACAGGGGAGCTGTTTGTTGTATAAGAGCTTGTTTATCAAGGAGAGGCTCTCTCTCTCTCTCTGTCTCTCTCGCCTGTCTGTCACTCCCTGTCAGACTGACTGACGGACGGACAGGCCCAAACACGGTATAACTGCTTGCCGCAGATATGCAAAGATAGCGTACGGAACACGCAGATGTTTGTGCTCACGCTCCCCTCGCCTGTGTGCAATCCATAGACACGTAGGAAATGCATGCACACGTGGACATAAGGCACAATTATTGGATACACGCGTACACACACACACACACACACACACACACACACACACACACACACACACACACACACACACACACACACACACACACACACACACACACACACACACCACACACTTTAAAGGGTAACACCACTTTTGCTGTTGTAGTTAAGTTGCCATGATGTAATTCTAAATGTGGACTAGAAATAATAATGAATACAAAAATGTTCTAATGATGAGAAATGCATAAATTTCCCCTCATAATGCCCTCATTGACTTACATTGTGTGCTAAAACAGCTCTCAGTCACTTAAATAAACCAAGATGACTCAGACAATAATAAAGAGCATCACCATAATCCATGTAGTTTTATTTTTTATTCATAATAAAAATGTGAATTTCCTGTTTTTGTTTTGTTTTAAATTTCTTGTCCACATTTGGAATTCCATCATGGCAAAGGTAACTTTTAGAACAAAGGTAGTAGTCCTACAGTTTAAGTTTAAAGTTCATACAATGATATCAATACATCGATAAAATCCTCATGTATACATCACTTGTGACTCTGAGGGCGTACACAAAGTTATCTGTTTGGTTTACTTTTGCACAACTCCCAGAGTTCAGCTAATAGGACTTTTACAACATAGAGTTGGGCTGGGTGGGTCAGGGGTGGGTGGGGGGGTGGGTGGGGGGGCAGGGGGTCCACTCAGAGATGTGGGCGTTTTAAACATTGGGTGTCTGCTCCCTTAGAGAGGAGAGGAGAGGAGGACAGGAAAAACAAGGCTTGCATAAGAGGGTGTGGACGGATATTGAAGATGGGTGGCACGCACAGCGCACACACACACACACACACACACACACACACACACACACACACACACACGCACACACACATATGCACACACACTGCATTACAGTGCAACATCAACTGACTCTGCCCAGTTGCATTTACAGGCGTCAAACACGAGGGAAATCGGGTCAGCTGTGGGTGTGGTGGATACTAGTCACTGTTCGCTGAGACGGTAAACAGCAGGCAACAACGGAACACTGCCACATTGTGCTTTAGTGCTTACAGCAGTGGTTTTAGACCATTTTGATTCCAGGGCCCACTATTTTATTCAGCATTTGAGCTGCCACGGACCACCGTTGGATGACATTTTAGCCCTGCAGACCCCAAAACAAAAGATTTATTTTGATTTGTCCATAATATCAGGCTAGATTTTGGAGAAAACAAAACAGTCAAACATACAGATCAAAATCACCATTAATCTTCTACATTCTCAAGTTGTGTAGATTTTATCTATTTCAGATGGTGAATATTTTAACTCTTGAGAGCGTAAACATGAAACCAAATGGACCCTTGCGGGTCCATTTGGTTTCATGTTTACGATCTCAAAGAGTTGGTTAACCAACTTTCCATCAGGGCGCCATTTTTTCAGCATTTGAGCCATGGACCACAGTTTGATGACATTTAAGTCCCGCAGACCCCCAAAAGTAAAGATATATATATATTTTTTTGTTTTTGTCCACAATTTCCGAAACAAAACAGTCAAACATGACCATTCTTCCACATTCTCTCATTGTGCACGCACAAGTTGCGTTTGCACAATCACATTCATGGCTAAAATGTTGCAGGAACTGTGACGTCACTAATAATATAATTACTTGTAATCCTTTCTTTTTGTTTATTAAACCACAGTCCAACATACTCTGTTACAATAGGCCAGGCTGTGAGCTCAACGCACGTCACGCCGTGTGACACACTCTTTGAGCTTGTTGATCTGCTATTTATGCTACTCACCAGGGCTGGGCTGGGCTGGGCTGGACTGGGACAACAATTATGCCCGGTCATTTTAGCGTAAATTTGTCCCAGACCGCCCCAACCACAGCCAGGGTGCAGCTAGCAGAAACTCTACCGCCAACTCCTTCAGATCACACACAAACAAACAAGTCCTAATGCTACCACTTTTACACAACAACATAAATTATACAAACCAACAGACACCTGGCACAACACTGTTGCTCTCACAAGAATGATGGTGGATGCAGGATAGAAGAAGGTTTATTTGCTACCTACTGATACAGCTACGGTACAGGCCTGATACTGACTTGTCCAAAAACAAACTTTTTTCTTTTCTTTATTTCTTTTTTGCATCCCTACGGTCACAGCAACCCGGGAGGAGTCCTGGTGCTGGTCCGACCTTGCTACTCGTATTAACTTTTGGGATGTTTTTTTTTTTTTTTTTTCCAGAAATTTCGGACTGTGCCATTTCCTATTTGATGGCACGGCCAACGTAGCAGGTCTGATGTGATGTGACCTGCGATGACATTTAGCTCTCTTCATTTCATTGTCATATGGCTCACTTTCACTTTTAAAATATAAGTATTTAGATATTTGATGTCCCACGCAACGATGTGCTTCTTTGCGTGGGACAGTCTCTCATTTCCAAGACTTTTAGGCGTCCCACAATTCCAGACCCTGTCCCACATTGTGACTGACGAACATCAGAGTTCAAACACCCTAACATGTGGCTTTCTGTTGTTTCTCACATTGGTTAAAATAACCTGAGAAGTATTTCCACACAAACCCCAGAGAGGCCACACTATACACTATATATGTACAGTCGTATTTATCAAAAATAGTTTTGCTATATTTCAAAAATAGCCAATCTTTTTTTCTGGTATCTGATATTGTCCTCCTAAGGGGGCGGTGGAATTTCATTAACTGTTTTTATTTATTTTTTTTTTGTTTTGGGAAATGTAGCAGCCTCTGCACCACCCTATCTGTGGCCAAACAAAGAAAACAATATTTAAAACAAATAAAAACAGTAAATGAAAAGCACAACCTCTCACATATTAGGAAGACAATATCAGACAGACAGATTGGCATGGAGCATACCAATAACACTGCGTAAGATATTAGTCTTGAACTTCTGTGTTGAGCTTTTACTTGGGGTTCAGTTCTAAACAGATTCTGAAGTCTCACTCCTTTGAATAGCGGGCTCTGATTGGTCCATCACGATTCCAGGCTCAGGGAAATATAATTCAAACCGAGTCGTGCCAGACCCAATCTGCCCAGGGATATGTTTTTGTTCCAGTTTGGGCTGGTTTCCAAGGCTAGCGTGTATACTGTAGGTTGTAGGTCTGTTGTTCAACAAAAAGACCCCATTTCGCCTCAACGCGACCCCAACAATCTCACATCACCGGTCACCACCACACGGCGCCTTTTTATTGCTAGTTTCCGAGGCAAACAAACAAGCAACAGCACATGCATTATACACATAACAGTACACCAAGACCATGTAAGCAAGCAAGCAAGCAAGCACACATGCGAGCATGCACTCGAACGCACGCACGCACATGCACACACAGGTTGGCCATCCTCTTTAGGAGAGGGCGGGCAGCCTTCCCTTTTCACTGCTGTCTCCCTGTCTCCGGCAGGAGGTTACCATGGAAACAGGGCTTGACTGGAAACAACAGGAGAGAGAGAGAGAGAGAAAAGAAAGAAAGAAATCCAGGGCTCTGCCCACCTTCTCTTACCACCACTCCTCCTTTGTGTGTCCCTTGCTCAAAATACCCTTTTTCCCCTCTCCTCCTCCCCCACCTCCTCCTCCTCCTCCTCCACCTCCTCCTCCTCTCAAACACACATCGCATTTCTGACTAATTACCGGTTTTCCATTCCACTCTCTCCTCCGGTCCATCTTCTTCGAAACAGAGAGAGAGAGAGAGAGAGAGAGAAGAGGATGCTGTCCGTGAAGCGCAACAAAAAAAAGCAAAAAGAAAAAGCTCAGGCAAGAGTCACAGCATTATCTGTGTGCCCTCCGCCGCTCCGCCACCACAAAGTAATAACACCATGTCTCCCTCCTGCCTCCTACCAGACCCTTATTACAGACCATTATGGCCGCAGTCTCGCCTGAGAGGGCAGAGGGGGTGGCGGTGGTTGTCCTGATAGCTTTTTCGCAAAAAGCGCCGGGGACACAGACAGCACTCACCGGCTGTGGCGGGCGGCGATGTCGCCGAGTTCAGTCGCTCATAAACATCTGAGGATAAGCAGAGTTTTTTTTCCTGGTGTGCTGCTGTCTGGAGAAACACTTTAGAGCAAACAACACCCTCAGCGGTATACTGTGTATTGGTATTAGCCGAATGATGACTTTATTTTGGTCGTCGGATGGGGATGTCTTAAGGGTAAAGGTGATTTGAGTTCTATATAGTTGTAAATGGTTCCATTCCCAATGCACAGTGTTTGTTCAGTATCAGGGGTCTCTGTATCTCTCTCAGGCTCTGTAGTGAACAGAAGCTAGATTTTCAGGTCGGGATACATTTTTTTTTTTACACAATCAGTTTAGGAATTGATAAAACAACAAAAAATGATGGTCTGGAACACAAATCCAACCGAATAAGTGGATTTTCTCTCCTGAAAAAAAATTCTCTCCTGAGAATGTCTGTACTGACGATATGGAGAAAAAATATAGCAATGATTACTATCAGAATATTTAATCTGTAAAGGTATATTCAGTGATTTCACTTAATTCAAATATTAATATCTCTATTGGATAATCCACCCCACTATAGAGTGTGCCCATATAAGGATTTCCTCCCTGTCCTCAGTGAGCCTTTGTGGTAAAAAACAAAAACAAAACGGTAGTTTCGGTTTGCGGTTTGGAAGAAAAGCCTTTCGTCCAATCAGGATGAGAATTGGCCTTCCTCCAATCGGGATATATTGGGGGTGGGTGTCCACTGTAGAGTGTGTGCATGTGCACATCATGTTACTGGAGGGACCGGAAATCAACTGAATGCTCATTAGAAAACTAATAATAATAATAAAAAGCATTTTTCCTTTTCATCAGCCAGATATCACTTTAATTTAATGTGTACTATGCGTTTCATGGTATTTATCCTTCAGTGTTTATGGTTTGATGTATCCTAGCATCAAAAGGCAATGTGCAATCCAGGGGACAAGTTATGGAATAAATAGTCTCCTCCTAAAGGGTGATTTATTTGTGCTTGTATGGCAGGGGTTCACATGTCAAAAATAACGGATCTATAAGCTCACAATGCGAGCTTGTAGACCTGCTACTTTTGACAGCCTATCACCGGCAACAAAATAGCCTCAGAGAGTCACCAGTTCATCACGGCACAAACGATCACAGCCTTAAAAAAATAAAAATAAAAAATTGTGAAGCAACTAAAGAAACACGATGTGATGCAAGATGTAACAAATGATGTCATAACAACTAAGAATGTGTTTTCGACCGGAAATGAGTACATTCCTCCCAATAATAACGGGATTAAGTTATAATCTAGAATTAGATCTGGGATTAGATTCAGTAGGAAA
>CM076978.1:35361321-35638821 GCA_039105355.1 Benthosema pterotum | reverse complement strand
GCAAGAGTGAGTATACACTACACCTTATACACTGTCTATAGCCCCTTATACACTGTCTATAGCCACTTATACACTGTCTATAGCCACTTATACACTGTCTATAGCCACTTATACACTGTCTATAGCCACTTATACACTGTCTATAGCCCCTTATACACTGTCTATAGCCACTTATACACTGTCTATAGCCACTTATACACTGTCTATAGCCTCTTATACACTGTCTATAGCCTCTTATACACTGTCTATAGCCCCTTATACACTGTCTATAGCCACTTATATACTGTCTATAGCCACTTATACACTGTCTATAGCCCGTGCCGTGCAAGAGTGAGTATACACTACACCTTATACACTGTCTATAGCCTCTTATACACTGTCTATAGCCCTTTATACACTGTCTATAGCCTCTTATACACTGTCTATAGCCCTTTATACACTGTCTATAGCCCTTTATACACTGTCTATAGCCTTATACACTGTCTATAGCCACTTATACACTGTCTATAGCACCTTATACACTGTCTATAGCCTCTTATACACTGTCTATAGCCCCTTATACACTGTCTATAGCCTGTGCCGTGCAAGAGTGAGTATACACTACACCTTATACACTGTCTATAGCCCTTTACACCCTGTCTATAGCCCTTTATACACTGTCTATAGCCTTATACCCTGTCTATAGCCTTATACACTGTCTATAGCCCGCACCGTGCAAGAGTGAGTATACAGACTGCACTATACACTGTCTCTAGCCCTGAGTATACAAACTGCCTCATACACTATCTATAGCCACTTATTCACTGTCTATAGCCACTTATACACTGTCTATAGCCACTTATACACTGTCTATAGCCCCTTATACACTGTCTATAGCCACTTATACACTGTCTATAGCCCCTTATACACTGTCTATAGCCCGCGCTGTGCAAGAGTGATTATACAGACTGCCTTATGCACACTGTGATGTACTGTGTGTTGTTGTCAGGGTCGGACTGGCCATAGGGAGTACTGGGAGCTCTGCCGGTGGGCCGCAACCATAGGGGGCCACTAGAGGGTGCTAAAAATAATAATACAGGCGTGTATAGTACCTGTATCAGTGAGTGACAAATAAACCCTGTCGTATCTTAGATCCTTTTGCCACCATCATTCTTGAGGGTGCAACCAAGGCTTGTTTTGATTATTTTGTTTTCGACCGGTCTGGGCCAAATTCGTGCAAAAATGGGCCGGTCTCTGGGCAAAATCCATGCATAAAATGACTGGGCCATTTTTTGTCCCAGTCCAGCCTGTGTGTGTGTGTGTGTGTGTGTGTGTGTGTGTGTGTGTGTGTGTGTGTGTGTGTGTGTGTGTGTGTGTGTGTGTGTGTGTGTGTGTGTGTGTGTGTGTGTGTGTGTGTGTGTTCTTGTGCAATGCATTCACTTGCACGGCATGGACATGCGTGTGTGTACAGTATGAACGTACGTTGTACATGCCCGCCACACATTAACCCATTGTGTCCTATCTAGTTTCTGAATAACATTTTCAAATAGCAGAGTGTACAGCTATAGCGCGCCACTCGTGGCGCGCTATGAGCTTGTAGATCTGCTATTTTTCAATAGTTAAAACATAATGCTTGAACACCAAAACGCGTTCAGTACACTAATTAAATGCTCCATTTAGTAGTTTCACCTTTTTATAATACCCTCTAGTCTGCTGCTGTGCGTGTGCGTGTGTGTGTGTGTGCGCGTGTGTGTGTAATACTATAGCCTACTTGCAAGGCACCAAATGTCCCCAAAGTACAGTAGAATTTGAGAAACGGACATTTCGGGACCCGCTTTCCTTGTCCTCACAGGAGAACGGTGATATTCATGTTAGGATTTGACATTCCTTTGAGCTTATAGGTTTAGAAATAGAGTTAAAGCCTGGTTCCTATACTTACAGTAGTTGCCACATCAGCTTGTACATGTGCTATATTTAGGTCTTAGACTTACTGTTAAAACAGTCAAACAATGATAATAATGCCTTTAATTGTTAGTAGTTACAGGGGAATTCCACCCATTTTCAAAAAAATCCTGAGAGGGTACAAAATATGGAACCAAATGGACCCGCTAGAGTCCATTTGGTTCCATTTGTACCCTCTCAGGAAAAAAGGGGTCTGAAAGAAAAATCATTAACATGGTGAAATACATCTTGATGATGTCATCAAGATGTTTCACCATGTTAATGATTTTTTCCAGAGCTCCATTTTTAGGAAATACAGAATTGGGGGAACTTTTTTTTTATCATGTCCACACAACATCTCTAAGGTACAGTATATTAGTGACATATTAAAATGTTGAAAATGGGTGGAGTTCCCCTTTAATCGGACAGTATTTTTTATAATGGTAGTTAGCTGCCACCAGATTTTTTCAATGTAGAACTCATATTTTAAAGAGCCAAGTTTCCGACTAGAAGGGGGCATATTATATCAGCACACAGGATGTGGTCGATTGATTCACTGTTTACCTCTGAGTGAGGTAGCAGCCTCCACCAATTGACAGTTCTGATTGATCTGGGCCATGGAATATATGCTGTTTTGACCAAAAATGGCGTCAGTCAGGAACAAGGAATAGGAGAATGAAAAAACAAATGGATAGTAAATTCTAGAACACAGGATCATGTCTTGTTATTGACAACAACAGCGTATCAAAAGTGCTAAAAGAAAAATCATTAACATGGCGAAAAAACACAACTTGATGATGTCATCATGTTGTGTGTCACCATGTTAATAACTTTTTCCAGACCTCCATTTCTAGGAAACACAGATCTAAGGTATATTAATGACATAGTAAAATGTTGAAAATAGGTGGAATTCCCCTGTAATTATGTCTCTCTTACACACACACACACACACACACACACACACACACACACACACACACACACACACACACACACACACACACACACACACACACACACACACACACACACACTGCACAGCGCATACATTCGTCAGCACAGTCTAGTGTAGTGGCTCTGCAGATACCAGAACTCGGGTCCATCTGTGTGGAATGACTATGGATGACTCAGGGCTTCCCTCTCTCTCTCCGGCCCACCATACTGCACACTAGTACAATGGTTTTCAACCTTTTTGACTCCAGGGAGGGACCACCATTTATTCAGCATTTGAGCACCATTTGATTACCTTTTCCCACCAAAGACCTAAAATTAAAGAATTGGGTTTGGTTTTGTCCACAAGTCCAGGCTGTATTTTGCCAACAAAACAGTGTAAAGTTCTTAATTAAGTGGTGCTAATTCCGCAAGGGTCCATTTGGTTTCATTTTTACACTCTCAAGTGTTACATCTGGTTAACCAACTTTCCATCATTTAGCCTGGGGACCACCTGGAACCTTCTCAAGGACCACTGGTGGCCCCCGGACCACCAGTTGAAAACCCCTGCACTAGTACATCCCGAGCCGGGTAGGGGGGTAGGGGTAGTGCTCTGGGGGCAGCAGTAGTGGTTCAGCCCCCCTGCCCCTGCCCCCGTCCGTCCCCTCCCCTGCTGCCTATAAACCCAGGAACAGTCATAACTAGCCAGCCTGGCCAGACTCACGTTAATGCCCCACGGGAGCGTTATTTAGACTAACAGCTAGGAAACTATTCCAGGACTCCTGCTTTCCTGCGTTTTGAGACTTCTGCTAATGATGTACCAGGAGGAGGAACAATGCAGGAGGACTGGGGGGGAGGAGGAGGATAAACGATTGTGGAACGCTCCAAGTATACGAGCGGCTATACGTAACGTGTTGCTTGCATGGTGTTTATGGTTGAGATTTCTGGGTTGAAACCCCCCCAGGACAAAGTCTATTGTTTGTTTCGGCCCCCACTTGGGTTTATGGGAACACAATGCATGTACTGGGTTTGTTGGCATAACCTGGGGGTCTTGTGTATCTGGTGTGCGGTGGCGTTTTGCAACACTTGTGGACTAAGAGGCCATGTTTCACGTGAACTGTGTTTTAACCCTTGGTACTGAACAGGTTTTGGTGTTTTCGCTGTTGAAAAATAGCAGATCTACAAGCTCATATCGCGCCACCGAGTGGCGCGATATGAGCTTGTAGTTCTGCTATTTTTGAAAAATAGTGGAAAATGTGGTGCAAATCTTTGAATACATTATTTCGGAAGCAAATATTTTTTAACTCAAATCTTTGCTTCTGGGGGATCCCTAGAACAACATGTTTTTAGATGAGGTTCTGCAGCTAAATAATAGATATTTCTGGGGGTCCTTCCTATGAAATATGTTAAGCATCACTGACACAGAAAGAGAAAAAGATTTTTCCTGAAAAAGTAGAACCTCGCGCCAGGAACTAGAATCTAGTGTCACAAACTAGAATTTAGTGTCAGGGACTAGAATCTAGTGTCAGAAACTGGAATCTAACTTCAGAAACTACAATCTACTGAGAGGAACTAGAACCTACCGTGGGGGGCTAGAAACTAGCATGAGGAACTAGAATCTAGTGTCGGAAACTAGGATCTAGCGCTGTGAACTAGAATCTAGCATCAGAAACTAGAATCTGATCAGGACACAATGGGTTAAAGGGGGATAACACAAAACTTTTGTGTGCGTGCGTACGTGCACGCGCGTGTGTGTTTGGTTCTCCCATGTGTGTTTTCTATCACCACAAACAACCAAGTTTGAACAATCAGGCTTTCATATCATATTGGTGCTTTAAAAGGTGGTTGCAACTGTGTTCATTTATTGCCAGAATCTGGTGGTGGGAGTTGTGCTCTGGTTTGGGTGAAATGTTAAGTACTGTAGTTCTGGTCATTCTGTGGAGGTCACTGAGGCCACGCATTAAAAGTAAATGAATCCAAAAGTCCAATGGCCTTTCTATTTTGTTATTTCTAAAATATTATCACATCTTTCGGAGTTATGTTGCGGCGGCTCACACTACTGGGAAGGCGGACTGTGGCAAACACTTTACCAAAGTGAATGGATCTAATGGAATCCAATGGACAGACAACATGGGAACAACTATTGTGTAATAATGACTATTTGTAGACAAATGAAAGAAAACGTGTCACAGGTTATTTTCTTGCAGTTTGTTTTATAATTTGCAAACTTACCACTTGAAAGAGCAGAATAGCTTCTCCAGTAGCATCTAAGAACTGAGCTGGGTGCTCTTGTTAAGTAGGCAGAAGAAGGCATAAGCATTGGACTCAGGCAACAGCCCAGCTTTAATGGCTTTAAATCCCTTTATTTTTGTTTTTTTTTTTAATAATGGCACATCATGCACATTACAGAGGTTATAGTTGTCACTGAACAATAGTTCAAAACACTTATCATGTTGTGTATTTATACCTAAAATTGTCTATTTGCGGCGACCCCTGATTCGCAAAGTGACGTTTCAGATGCGCGGAACGGAGTGCATTAAGCTTCAACCCAGGATATTAGAAATAAGCTTGAGGGACATACAATAAGTATTAGTATTCTTTTTTTTCCCCGGAATGTACTGTATATTATTAGTGATTTTAAGAAAAGGCACTGCTATACGCCTGCCTGCACAGTACACCCACACTGGAGGACTCAGGGTTTCTTGTGCAGGTTTATTGAAAGGAACAGGCGTTGCCCTGAGTGCCACACACAGGGCACTGGGTGGTCAGTGGAGAACAGAGGTTGGCAGGACCACAACCTTTCACTGCCCAAGCTTTCACTATGGAGATAAATCACCAGCCAGGGCTCAGCTTAGCTATGGCCCTGCCAGGGCTCTGCCCACACACTCACTCCTCTGTTGCACTATAGCTATGTTGGCTCTGTTGTGTGTGGGTAGTGTTTGCTTGTAGTGTGTGTGTGGGGGGTGGTGGGGTGGGGGGGGGGCAGTGTGTGCACCTGTGTGTGTGTGTGTGTGTGCGTGTGTGCGTGCGTGCGTGCGTGCGTGCAAAAACACATCCTAGCTCGTATGCAGTTATCCAGGCTAATTACCAACAAGCTTGCACACAGACAAACTTAACAAACTCACTTTAAAACCCAATGTGTTACATAAATGCTGCCCTTTGATACCTCTATATCAGTGACTTTCAACCTTTTTCATACCAGGGCCCACTATTTATTCAGGACTTCAGCCACGGACCACCATTTAGCCACACAGACCCTAAAACTAAAGATTTATATTGTTTTTGTCCACAGTTCCAGGCTGGATAGTTAAACAGGATTTTTTTTGTTTGTCTTTTCCCCTCTACGTCGCTTCCACTTTCATCCTGCGGTTATCGGGCTCAAGAGAAGGCGGTGCTAGTAGTGGAGTTAGATTTTGTACGCACTGAGGTTACCTATACCTGACTTACCTGACTGTTTTTAAAAAAAGTGTGGGGTTGTAAAAATACAAAAAAAAAAAAAAAAAACACAAACAAAATGATGAAAAATGCCATTGTGGAGCCAGTTTAAAAGTTAGAATATAGCGGTCTGTGTGTGGTGGTGTATGCATGTGTGCATGCACTGTGTGACCGCACGTGGGTCCAGCACACCGGCCAGAACAGCTGGTTGCAGAAGGAGGTCAGCCATTGTCAACACGGACATCGGGAACACGGACATGGTGCATGTTTTGTCAGCGAAAAAACAAAGCGTCCCGTATAGTCATCTTGAGTCATCTGGAGCTACAAGCAGAGCTCCATCAGGCCACACAAAGAACGCTCTTCTTCAGCTTTAACACAGCCCTTGCAGTTGGCGTGTATACATTCACCTCGATCTGCGCACAGGGAGGAAAGCAGGAAGGGTGGGCGTGCGGGCGTCGGCACTCGCGCTGAAACGAATATCGATCCCCGCCGTCGTCGTCGTTGCATTCTTTTGTGCCCTTATCGAACGGCGGAGCGGGTGTCCGTCGTGGGGCCTAAAAAAAAAATCAACATCACTTGTATTCTATAGGAGGATCAGCAGCAAGTAGGCGTGCAATGGTGGAGGAGGTGGTGGTGTTGTCAGTGTGGGTGATGGGACTGCCTGCAGCCAGTTATGCCATGCAGGTATCCACACATAAATAAATGAGCGCAGAGAGAGCGAGAGGGAGGGAGGGAGAGGGACAGAGAGACGGACAGATCGACAGAGCGATGGGGAAAAGAAGCGCTAGACAGTGTGAGTGTGTCATGTGCTTCCTGGGCAGCCCTCCTCCATATTCATGCGTTACCCTGGGGACCGGTGGATGGGCTATTGTGGGAGAGAGTGAGGGAGTGAGAGAGTGAGAGAGATCGAACGAAGGAGGACGAGAGAGAGAGAGAGTGTGTGTGTGTGTGTGTGCTCTGCTGAAGTCTGGCTGGTCCCCAAGGACCTGGGGGCCACGGAGCAGAGGAGCAGGTGGAGAGGAGGAGGGGAGGGGTGTACACATACAGGTAGGGACAGACCAGGGTACGCCTGACGGCCGGGCACTCCTCCAATGCACACATATAGAAGTACGGTGAGGCACGGGGGTACGCGCGCATACACGCGCGAACACATTCCTGTTCTCCCCGCTCCCCCGATCTCCTCTCCTCCCTGGGCCGGATGTAACATTTCCCAATTGGGGGGAGCAGGTGAAAATGCTATGCCATTTTCAGTTACAGGACTTTTAGTTTCAGTTGTTGAAGTTGCAACAGACACACAGCATGCATAAAGCTAAAGGACTGAATCAGAGAGTTTGCTGTTTTCAATGATGAAATGCTGTTGGTTTAGTTGTGCCACAACTGTAGTTAGTTAGTAGCAGTACTAGTAGTGTTTCAAATCATTTTAATTATAAACACTAATTCAAAATATCTTTGAAATTCGGGTTCCTTGCATGTTTGGTGGAGCAGTCAAGGCATTTAGGGGGGCATTGCCCCCCCCATGCCCATGCTTAGATCCGCCCCTGTCCCCTCCCCTCCTCTCCC
This sequence comes from Benthosema pterotum, assembly GCA_039105355.1. Taxonomy (NCBI): domain Eukaryota; kingdom Metazoa; phylum Chordata; class Actinopteri; order Myctophiformes; family Myctophidae; genus Benthosema; species Benthosema pterotum. Next base: position 35,630,976 of record CM076978.1, on the reverse strand, counting down.
ATGATTCCAGTGTTATGGTCCTCCTCGATAAGGGACGTAACAGTCGCAGAAAGCAGCGTGTTGTTGTTGTTGTAACCCCCCTGTTTCCTGTGAGACGTCGCAAGAATGTACTGTACAGAAGTGGAGCTTAGCGGCAGCGGGATTGTCCCGTGGAAAGCCCCCCCAGCCCCCCCCCCTCCTCAGCTGCCACAGGTGACACACAAGCTCGCGCACATTGGAATTCTTTTGTTTGAATGAACACAAGTTAGTATTACTTTAATCAGCAAAACAAATCGTAACAACGGTTCAAATCACGGGCACCACTGGATGCACCGGCCACAGGATGCACCTTCTCTGCCCATAACAGCCCAATATTTGGCGAGTTGTTTTGGCTGTGGTTTTGGCAGACACACACGCATGGACACAGCAAGACAGAGGGACAGACAGACAGAGGGACAGTTCCAGAGGGACAAAATCCTCAGTGTTCATTTGTCCATTCTTAACCGTTACTCTGCCAGCATTTTGTTTAACTGCCGCCACTGTTTATTAATGTGGAACTTATAAGTTTAAAGAGCCAATTTTCCAACTGGAAGGGGACACATTGTATCAGTGCACAAGATGTGGTCGATCGACATGGCTGCATCCATGAAGTCTCTTGTGACTCATCTGGGCCGTGGAATATGCACTGTTTTGACCCCCAGAAATCGGGCCATAAGGATTAGTATATACAGGCGATTGAAAGAGAAGGATCGACATGGCTGCATGTGTGATTCCATCTTACTGACAAGAACAGCGAGAAAGACAAGGCTAGCGGTGAGCGTTGTTATGACCCAACTAAACAATAGGACTATCAAGGTATGTTTGGCGACGATTGTCGGCAATGGCGGTGGGTAGTTTTATATAAATCAATTGATGAAGATTCAAGTCAGCGGCGGCGTAAGGGTTAACAAAGAGAACGTACAAACACAATAAAAAGACACTCCACTTTGGGCACGTTAGTTCATTCCGCGTGGTGTTAATTCAACCCTCATTGTTAAGTCATCGCTGGGGATTTGACCGTGTACAGGCGCACATTCTCTCTCATGGACAAGCGGATGAGGGGGGGGGGAGACAAAGGGAAGGGGACCAAAAAACAGAGGTCAGCTCTGTTTGAAATGGTTCTCAGCTGTGCTTCCTATTTCTCTCTCTCTCTCTCTCTCTCTCTCTCTCTCTCTCTCTCTCTCTCTCTCTCTCTCTGCTTTGGTTTGGGAGACACAGACAGAGACGTTCACACAGCTAGGGGATGCCAGGGTGACACAGGGTTCAAGGCAGACGGCTTTGCCCCCAGGCAGGCGCATACGAGAAAGATCACCGCCGCCGCTGCTGCCGCCGCCGCATCAGCTCACACACATGCACGCATGCACACACACACACACACACATTTACACAGCATGCCCTCCGTGCAGCTGCACACTGCTGGAGTTAAAAGGGGCTAAGTTTGGAGCTTGAATCATCGAACAGATGAGCTGTCAAACTTCACCCCTTCAAGCATATGTGTGTGTTTATAAAAAATGTACTCGAGACCTCCCCACCCTCCCACCCCCCCGGTTTCACGTAAAAATGTGCCTGTGTGTGTGTGCCTGTGTGTGTGTGTGTGTGTGTGTGTGTGTGTGTGTGTGTGTGTGTGTGTGTGTGTGTGTGTGTGTGTGTGTGCGCGTGCGCGTGCGTGTGTGTGCGCGTGCGCGTGCGTGTGCGCCCGCCCGCCCGCCTGTGGCGGAGGGCAGAGGGGGAAGAAGTGTGTGGGGGGGCGAGGGGGCGTCTGAGATGTGTGATATGACAGCTGATAATATTAGACACATAAACAGTGGAGTTGTAAATGGATTTTCGGCATAGATTTGACACCATTGTATTGGACCCAGATGCATTACTGTGGAGATTATCGTCCATCAGAGATGTACTCTAGCGTAACTGACGTTGTCTGGAATGTTTTTACTTACTGTAACAATGAGACATCAGATTGTCATCTGCATATACATTGTAGATAGCGAATGACAGAGTGGCGATCGCAGCAGAATGGGAATGTCATTATTTTGTAAAAAAAAAAAAGGAAAAAGAAAAGATTGTGATCCGTGATTGCCGTAGTTGTAGGAGCGATCCAGTCAGTCCATGCAGACCTTCCAAAATTATGTCATAATCGCGGGAGTCACTTTATGGATGAAGTCACAACGTAAACATCCGCCTCTCTTCTCTCTCTCTCTCTCTCTCTCTCTCTCTCTCTCTCTCTCCCGCTGACATATCTGCACTCAGAGCTTTCGCGGTATAAATCCTGCCTCTTGTCTTCGTTCTCCTGGAGATTTGCGCACACACACACACACAGACACACAGACACACACACACACACACACACACACACACACACACACACACACACACACACACACACACACACACACACACACACACACACACACATATTCTCTCTGTCTCCACTCTGTCTCCACTTACTATAGTACAGCTACTCTAAGCTTTCAGTTCTCTCTCTCTGGAAAGTGAGTAATTCTCAGTATATCTTTTGTATAAGATACATAAGAGGTTAGCCAGATGTAACTCTTGGAGAGTGTAAACATGAAACCAAATGGACCCTTGCGGGTCCATTTGGTTTCATGTTTACACTCTCAAGAGTTAAAATATTCATCATGTGAATTAGCCCAAGTCTACACAACTAGAGAATGCAGAGGATTAATGGTCATTTTGATCTATTATTATGTTTGACTGTTTTGTTTCCCAAATCCAGCCTGGTATTGAGGACAAAAGCAAAAATACATCTTTAGTTTTATGGTCTAAAATATGTCATAAAATAGTGGTCCGTGGCTCAAATTCCTAATAAATAGTGGTATGAAAAAGGTTGAAACCTGGTTACCTGGTAATCGAAGAGAAAGAAAGAGAGAGAGAGAGAGAGAGAGAGAGAGATACGGAGAGTCAAAGAGAGGCAGATCTGGCCCCATGGTGTGGTAAAAAATCCTGATTGTTCATGTAACTCTGAGCGTAACACACTCTTAAAGCCCCCCAACGAAACACTCAGGATTTTACAGCGTGCGATCATTTCCTGTGCCGCTTCAGGTTGGATGCAAGCCAAGAGCAACAGGTGATCTGTGTGTGTGTGTGTGTGTGTGTGTGTGTGTGTGTGTGTGTGTGTGTGTGTGTGTGTGTGTGTGTGTGGTGTGTGTGTGTGTGTGTGTGTGTGTGTGTGTGTGTGTGTGTGTGTGTGTGTGTGTGTGCGCGTGCACACGTGTGTGTACTAGTGTACATGTGTCCCTGTGTTTTCTGTTGCTGCGTGTGTGATGCGTGCAAGACGTCCATGTCATGTGTGCGTGCCGTGCACTACAGGCGACACGCGTGCACCAGCGCTGGTTGCGATACAGAGACAGGAAGTGCGCGGCGCGGCGCAGGGCTGCGTGTGGTGGAGACGGTTCACTGGAGGGGCCTGTCTGGCCACACCCACCCCCATGGTCCCCTCTCTCTCTCCTTCCTTCCCCTTACCCCCCTCTGTCGTCGTTGTCGTCTTCTACCTCTTTCTTTATCAATATCCACAACCAAGAACAACTACTCTAGCCTGGATCCTGCCCTGAATCGCCACCTTAAAATATACTACCTCAGGGGCGAATCTAGGCATGGGCATGGGGGGGCAATACCCCCTAAATACCCAGTCTGCCCCACCAAACATGATGCCTTGCAAAACAACCCAAGATATTCCAAATTAAAGTTCTTATATTTAAAATGATTTGAAACACTGCTACTAACTAATCTACCATTGTGGCACCACTAAACCAACAGCATTTCATCATTGAAAACAGAAAACTCTCTGAGTCAGACCTTTGGCTTTATGCATGCTGCGTGTCTGTTGCAACTTCAACAACAACTGATGTTATTATTGATTTACTTGACTAATAAAAGTCATGTAACTGAAAATGGTATCATTCCATTGTCTCTTGCCCCCCCAAATGGGAGATGTTACATCCGCCCTGGTACTACCCTATTTATTCTATGCGACACTGAAGTGAAACGACATGACAATTCAGACTGAGGTCAGGCTACAGATACTCTGGCTTCAGATAGGCCTGCTAGTGGGCCTATAGTAGTACGGTGTTTTTTCAAACCTTTTTGTGGTCTGGTTTCATTTTACACTCCTAAGAAATGTCCATTCACTTACCAACTGTCCCTCATTTAGCTGGGGACCACCTGGGACCATGGTCCCCCGAACCATTGGTTGAAAACCAGAGTTATAGAACCCTGTGCTTCTAAGACATGGACTCCCAATGTGAAAATATTTTGTGCCCGGAGCCCCCCTCCCCTCCCTAATTTTCATCAGTACATGATTTGATTTGATGGTGACCATCCATCTCCCTCTCTCCCTTGCTGCATAGATTTGTGTGCATCACATTTGGAGTGCGGTCGTTAATTGACAGTCACTAACGATGGGACACGGACTATTGACTGCCAACTCGGCCGCAGGCTCCTCCCCTTGCTCCGCCCCCTTTCACCTTCCTTTGCTCGGCGGTGTGTGTCGACAAAAGAGATCTAGTATGCCTGCTATTACAATCCTCTAAAACCATGTCCTTCCCCAGCTAGCGCTCTCTCTCTCTCTCTCTCTCTCTCTCTCTCTCTCTCTCTCTCTCTCTCTCTCTCTCTCTCTCTCTCTCTCTCTCTCTCTCTCTCTCTCTCTCTCATGCATTAACGCACACACGCTTTGCTGCAGGGCTTCACTGCAAGCGACAACAAATTGTATGAGGAGTCGCGTTATTGACTAGTTATCGGAGAGGAAATGTCATGCCAAATTGTATTGATGATGCAAACAACTCAGCAGTCATTAACTTTATTGAACTGCACTGGGAAATATGACAGTCTTCATCCCCATGATTGATGAAAACACTGGGGTAACATTGGAATATTAGGTAAAGTACTGTAAGTAGCCTCATGTCCCTGTCTGGTCCGCCGAGGGATTGCGGTTAAGACTGTAATGCAGTGTTATAGTGCCCTCTACTGACCAATACTGTCTGTCAACTGACAGCAACACAGGGGATTCTACATTCCTTAAAGGAGAATTCCACCCCAAAAGGCTTGTTTTATCTTTATTTGCAATTGATTTATTTCCAAAAAAAAAGTCGTCCAGTTATTACAGGAGAAAATGGCACGGCTGCGGCTTCATTGCCCATGTCGCTTCACGGGCGATGAAGTCGCACCCATACCATTTTCAGTTACAGGACTTATATTAGGCAATTAAGCATCAATAATAACATCAGTTGTTGTTGAAGTTGCAACAGACACGCAGCATGCATAAAGCTAAAGGTCTGACTCAGAGAGTTTTCTGTTTTCAATGAGGAAATGCTGTTGGTTTAGTGGTGCCACAGCTGTAGTTAGTTAGTAGTAGTAGTGTTTCAAATCATTTTAAATATAAGCACTCTAATTTTAAATATCTTGAGTTGTTTTGCATGCCATCATGTTTGGTGGGGCAGACTGGGCATTTAGAGGGGGCATCGCCCCCCCATGCCTATGCCTAGATCCGCCCCTGTCATAGGTGTTATGTCTTCCTCACACAAAATATGACTATGTTCTCCACTTTAACCGCTTAGCTATTTTAGGGGAAGATGTTTAGTGAAGGGCATAAATAGGAGAGTGCCTTGCCCAGGGATGTGCAGAGAGTGTTAGGAAGAGATGCACGGGTTGAAATCCTGTAAGAGGACACTTCTGGACCAAAAAACAGCAAAAACAGCAGATCTAGCAGCTATTTTCGGGGTGCAACCCAGCACTCTTTGGCTAGTGGAGATGTGGTGTACCACATAGATTTCGAAACAAATTTGTTCCAACGCAAAATGCTGCTGCGTTCAAGTCCAGGAGACTTTGGAGGGGAAAAAGCAGTTCTTCTGAATGCTGCCTTGGCATGGAAAGGAAAGGGGAGGCAATTTACATTTCTTCCACCATAGTAGATGCCACATTCGTGGTCTGGAGCCGGCTGTTGTTTTACAGGACAGGTAAAGGGCTGTCTATGTGTGCACGACGCAGGTCCCTGGCCTCAGCCCTGTACCGAGAGCCCTCTGGACTTCGGTCGACTAGGACGGGGGTTTTCAACCTTTTTTGATACCAGGGCCTACTATTTATTCTGCATTTGAGCCACGGACCACCACTAATGACATTTGATGACATTTTAACCCCACACACCCAAAACTAAAGATTTCCTTTGCTTTTATCCCGAATACCAGGCTGGATTTGGGAAACAAAACAGTCAGATCAACATACAGGTCAAAATGACCATTAATCTTCTACATTCTCTAGTTGTGTAAACTTGGGCTAATTCACATGATGAATACCAAATGGACCCTTGCGGGTCCATTTGGTTTCATGTTTACACTCTCAAGAGTTACATCTGGTTAACCAACTTAGCTGGGGACCACCTGGAACCCTCTCAAGGACCACTTGACTAGGATTTTAAAAGTGTCTTATACGCTTGCCACTGTGTCTGTTTTTTGCAGTTCCATGTCCCCGTTCAGTATTGAGAGCATACGGCGCCCACGGAGGTCCGAGTCTCCCGACTCCAAAAAGAGACGCATCCACAGGTGTGACTTTGAAGGCTGCAATAAAGTATACACCAAAAGCTCCCATCTAAAAGCACACCGGAGGACACACACAGGTCAGTACCTCTGAACTATATACCCATTTGTGATGTATTAAGGGTTCCCATGGTCAGGAAACACCTGGGAATATTTTCAATGTATGGAACATGTGTTGGTTATGAATTGCTTTTGGCTGTAAGTTGATTTTACTGATAAAATCCCCTTTTCCCAAAACATTTAACAGCACACCAAATATGTGACATAAGTTGTTGTGTGTAATTGCAGCCTAATGTGTATCAATATGTGACAGCCTGTATCGCATGCCCTTATTTCCCCAGGATAGGTGTTGCAGCTAAATATTTTGTACAAAAATTCTAATGGGATTGTAGCATTCTAAACTATAGTCTATGCTTTATTGTCAACTACACTGCTTGTCTTTATTGCAGATAGGAGTACATTGCTGTACATATATATATATATATATATATATATTATATATATATATATATATATATATATATACCCATACCCTATTGGCCTGAATATAAGACTATGTTTTTTTTCCCAATGGAAATATCCCAAAGATGAAGTCGTCTTATATTCAGGGGCTATACTATTTGACATTCAATGTTCTTTTTCCTGTAAATGGTCTTGAAAAATGAGGTTCGTCTTATAAACGAGTCGTCTTATATTCGGGACAATACGGTATATATATATATATATATATATATATATATATATATATATATATATATATATATATATATATATATATATATTTGTACTGTATATACTGTATGTCTTGAAATTGGGTTAAACGGCATCCACCATGAGTTTGACATTTTTCAAAATTATTTCAAGGGGGGGGGGGGGGGGGTGTCTAATTTGAATAGCCCTCCTCCTTTAACCCTAGAAGGCCCAGCGTTGCTTTTTATAAAAAAAATGTTATCATTATTTTTTTTTGTTATTTTTTTCACATAAACATCATGGTTGAGGTTGATTGTTTAGTATTTCATTGAAATGATATTTGCATAACAATACCCCCCACAGAGGCTGCAATTAACCTCTTCAATTAATCTCTGGACTTCTCTGCAATTTTTGATGATTTTTAACCTTTGACCTTTAGCCTTTAACCCTAATAAAAATGAATTTATTATAATTAATTATTTAATTAATTGATTAGCATAAATAAAATATTTTTCAAAAAAAATATTTTTTAATATATCATGGTAGTACAACCTAGTAGTAATGTTGAAAACATTTTCCTCCACCCAACCTTTAAGTCATTGGGGTGCATTGATCCATCCCCACCTCCTCCCACTGTGGTTCAACCCCCCCTCCCTGCGAGACTGAGATGGGCGGGGGTAAGGGGTGAGAAGGACAGGGAATTCCCACGCCTATTCTCTCTATAACAATGGTTTTCAACCTTTTTGATACCAGGGCGCAATATTTATTCAGAATTTGATCGACGGACCACCATTTGATGACTCTTTAGCCCCGCAGACCCCAAAACCTTCTTTTTGTGCTTTTGTCCACAATTCCAGGCTTTTGGAGATTTTGGAGAAAACAAAACAGTCAAACATACAGATCAAAATGACCATTAATCTTCTACATTCTCTAGTTGTGTAGACTTGGGCTAATTCAGAATAAGTGAATATTTTAACTCTTGAGAGTGTAAACATGAAACCAAATGGACCCGCAAGGGTCCATTTGGTTTCATGTGTACGCTCTCAAAAGAGTTACATGTGGTTTACGCTCTGAAAAGACTTGGTTAAACATGTGTTTAACCAACTTTCCAATCATTTAGCCTGGGCAATGGTGGTGCCAGGACCACCTGTTGAAAACCCCTGCTATTTAATAACGTTTTTTTTTCTCTCCCGCAGGTGAAAAGCCATACAAATGCACCTGGGACGGCTGCACGTGGAAGTTCGCCCGCTCCGACGAGCTGACGCGGCACTACAGGAAGCACACGGGCGTCAAGCCCTTCAAGTGCGCGGACTGCGACCGCAGCTTCTCCCGCTCCGACCACCTGGCCCTGCACCGGCGGAGACACATGCTGGTGTGACGGGGGGGACGGGGGACGGGACGGGACGGACGGAGAGACAGACGGACAGACAGACAGTCAGAGAGAGATTTTGTCTGACACGGAGAGAAAGTGGACACGTGTTTGTTCACACATGGCCCCGGGGGGGTAGGAAAATGGGTGAGGGGAGGAGAGAGGGCTGGTTATCTCTCTCTCTCTCTCTCTCTTTCTCTAAATGTGGTTCAGCTGGTCTGGACGCACACCGGTCACTTACATGAGAACGCACGCACACTCGCGAACACACACACACGCACACACACACACACACACACACACACACACGCACAGACACACACACACACACACACACACACACACACACACACACACACACACACACACACACCCTTACCTGTCCCTGGTTCGCAGCGAGAAGAGAGCAGGGAGTTTGAGACACGAATGGAAACGCGTCCCAGCACAAAAAAACAACAGGGTCACTTCTGGATCCCTGTCCACTGGGTTGGAAGTTTAAATGGACCGCAAAGGATCTTTTATTGTTGTTGTTGTTGTTTGGAGTTTTAATTGAAGAAAAAAAATCTGTCTTTTACAGCACTGTTGGGTAAATGTTTCATCTAGATTTATAAGATGGACTTGTCCTCCTCATTTGGACAAACAAAAAAAAAGAAAAAGAAAAAATGCAATCGCAACTATTTCCTCTTGGTATCTTTGTTTTGAATTATATTGTTAAAATGGCTGCTTTTTTCAAGGCGTTCATAATGTGAAAGACCTCTGCATATGGATTGGATTTTTTTTTTGTTTGTGCGTGTGCTCTTTTAATTTCCGATCCGTCAAAGCTTAGGAGGACAGTAGGAGACAAACAAAAAAGGACTCAGGCCTTAGTTTGATCCATGCAGGCAGTATTGTTGCACCATTCCATCTGTAGTACTTTTGCCACCGTGCGCGCCAGCATTGTGACCAGCAAAATGGCCGCCGTCTCACCAACACTTGGGTTCCCTTAAATCTGCTGCGCGAAGCCGAGGCACCACAGGCCGGAGGGATGGGGGCAGTGACTTGGGGCACTCAAAAAAACGAAGGGGCTCATGGTGTGTCCCACTTCTTCAAAGGCCAGCAGCAACCGATCCAATGACATTCAGACCTACAATAACAGCCGCCACCACCGGAATGAAGCAAAAAGCATCAGCAACCTCAACTCATAAATACATCCATGCCATAAGATATATAGGCCTAGTTTTAAAAGATTTGCTTATGGTATTCTGTTGTACTTTAAGACAACAACAAAAAAAACTGACACCACCAGCAAAGAAACACATAATTTGTACGTTGATCAACTCAACCAACCCCAGAACTCATTTTCGCTATCCTTTTATGTTGAGCCTCTTGAAAACATTTTCTTTTTAAAAAAAATATATATATATCTTTGGTGCATTTTGTGCTGTGATTAGCAATCAGTAAAGTGCAATCTTATAAGGTATAATAGTTTAAATATGACAACTTCTTTTCGTTTATTGTATCTTGCTTTTTATGCCTGCTTTTATTATATTTATCACAGAAAGATCACCGACACCCATCCCCTCCTCCTCCTCCCGCATCCAATGAACTTTTGAAACAATCAGTGAACATATCCAGTATGTGATAAGAAAAAAAAAGAAGAAGGAAGAACCAGGCACCTTACAGACTCAATGTATGACAACTTTATTTAAGTCACATATTCTCGTATGGGTTATTATGTCATGATGAAACATGACACAGGATAAAGCTGACACGGGCTCCAGCTTGACTGCAGTGTTACAGGGACATACTAGTGGGTGGTGTCTTTGACGTATACAATACAGAAGAGCAATATACAACACACGCCGAACAAGACGACGAGAAACGACGCTGTCTCGTCCTCGTCGTTTCTGTGTTTTGATGTCATGCCTAAATGAAAGGTCTGCAATCACAATTACGTTTTTCTCACCCTGCGCCCCGTTTGCCGCCGCCTTACTTTTCAGTATCCCACATTTACTTTTGTCTATCCTAATTGTTACTGGTTTTCTTTCTGCCTGCAGAGCAGCATTAGCCTTGAATAGGGAACTACTCAAATCCCCCCCATCATTTGAAATGTTTGTTTCATGAACGAATCACTTGATTTAAAACAATGTGTTTGGAGGAATACCACGCATGCACACATCTGACTACATACATACATGTGCGTTTGTGTGTGAGTAGATGACATGCGTAACACGTGTGCAAACATGCTAGCTAGTGATGCACCGAAAGGAGATTCTTTGCTGAAAACTGAATACCGAATATAGGAAACAGTTGGACAAAAATGTTTGTAGAATAACCGAATATGAAATATTATAGAACTATCATTGCTGTCATGGACGTACCTTAAAACTATTATTAAAATTATTCAGCACTTGTGAGTGTGCAATTTGCATACACTATTCAGTGATATATTTTTGGACAATTTCAGGCCAAACCGAATGAGCCCGAAAATGCATTTTTAGCCATTTTCTGCAGCCTGATATTGGGTGCATCACTAGTGTTTGCAGCCCACAAACATGTGTGTTTGTGTGTGTGTTTTGGGAGGCCCATAGCATGCACAAGTACACCGAGGGTTTTGATTGATTTGTTTCTATACTTTAATGTGCTGTTTGAGAGTTCCGACAGAGTAAACCATAAGATACAGGAGTACTGCTAAATGCAGTTTTTGGCCAGTACATAGTAACCTACATAGTAACCCTATGTTAAGCTATTCTATAAGAATACTTCTTCTAAGAAAAACACACATACAAAAACCATCAAGCACACATGCATGTGCGCGCACGCACACACACACACACACACACACACACACACACACACACACACACACACACACACACACACACACGCACGCACACACACGCACATCACCCAAACTTTGAGGAATTAGCCAAATCATGGACGTAAGTTACCACACATCCACCCAATGAACGTTTCGCAAATCCTCTGTATGTAATGAAGAATTATGATGTATGTTGTCATATTTATGTATATTATTTGTGCACACGTGATTATGCCCAGTTGTATTACCATTTCGGCAAAAAAGCATATCAGCACCTTGTTTGTTTATTAGTATGATTTTCAAATAATTTTATTTCAGATGTCGATTTATACACAAATAATCATCATTCTATTTTATCATCCATATACTGTGTAAAAGAAAAAAAGCATTTTATGATTGAGGGGCACTTCATCATTGCATATAACTATTTTCTGTACAAATGATCTTTTGAAATGTTGTAATATATGTGATAGTGAAAATAAAACTTAATAACAAGTTCGGCTGTATATACATTGGAAAAACAGGGCTCTTGATCAGTAGGTGCAGAAAATACATTTATACATGTAAAGTCTTTTTTTCCAGAGACTGTAATTTATCTAATTTGATATACGGCAAAGTTGGGATATTGGTATTGCTAAAGCAGTTTATCATTCTGTACATTTCCATGTGATGTTGTGGAACAGTTTTATTTTCTTTTGGGGTTATGGTTCATATATACATCATTCTTGTTCGAGGCTGAACACTGTCCCAATATCCAGTAACCAACCCTTTATAGACATTAACCATTTCAAGGTACTTAAATCCCTGTTTTGCTACTTAACCATAACTGAACAAAACATGATAGTGGTCACGGACATATCAAGACATAAATCTTTTGTCAGTTATGACTTTTGCATGCCTTAATCCGACAACTTTTTAAACGTTTTAATTTGACTTGAAGGTGGCAGTGAGCGTACGTACACTACAGACAGGTTGTATTGTATTTCCCCCTACCAGTGTGAGTCCTCATTTGAAAGCATAATTTTGTAACGGTAACCAGGGTCAAAGTTATGCAATAACAATTAATAGTGCCTCATATCACAGTATGTTATCAATACTCTGTGCCGAGTTTATTTCGATTTCAACGTATACAGTATGTGTTCAAATTTTAAAAATGCATATGAGTAACCGTGAAAAATTTTGGAAAAGCACAGACGAATATGCAAATCTGAAATCCAACGTTTCGTGTTCTTTTTTCGCACTGAGCCTTATGGGATCGCTTCAAACACAGCGTCCTCCAATAACATTTTTACATGCTGTTTTATGCCACCCATTATTACTTTACTTGCAATAAGTCACTCCCTTATTATTACAATATGTTTCCAAATGGAGCAGAGTGATTCCATTGAAGACAATGAGGAGTGTTTCTGCTGAACTTACTGTGGCCTGGCTACCAGTTGTAGAGTGACTAGTGAATGAATACTGATCCTACACCTTTTATTTTGTGTAACATCTGCGTTTCTTTTTCTGCTTTTGAAGTTTTGTAAAGTAGTGAAGCCAATGCCTTTGTTTCCGATTTTCCTGATATTACATACCGTAATCGTTACTGTATTTATGTAAAGTGAGTGTGTTGTAAATATATTCAGAAACTTTCACTCTTACTGTACAAAGTGATATTTGCTCAGCATTGCTTCAAAAGGGAGAGCCTGCTCACGGGAGTTCCCGCATTCTGAAAAAGAAATGTTCAGACCTAATATTTTTCAAAGAGTTCAAGAACAGGTGTCCTCTATTCATTTCTTTTCTCCTTTCCCCTGTCCTTTTCTCCTCCAACAGTTGTTTAAATATCCAGTCAGTGTTTTTTGCTCTTTTCTCTGTATTTTTCATATGGATGGAGCTGTGAAATTAAAGTAAGTTCAAACATATACATGTATATTAATATGAATGGAGGCATGAAGGTTAATAAAATTGCATTTTGTATGTAACAGCGGCGCAGGGCTAGTTGTATATGTACAGATTCTACTGGGATGAGGTTTATGATGTCATCTGTGTGTAACTGTAGTCACATTCACAGGCATTAACCTAAATAGAAAAAGACCTTTAGGATGATCCACACACGTATTGATTTATTGAATAGTTTTATAAACAGTTTGCAAAAAAACAACAACTAACTTTTAATGTAACCCCATGATATCCATTTTTTGTATCATACAATCATGTATATAGCGACCTGTCACACCACCATATATGGCCACCTCCAAATAATTGATATCATGACACTGACCTCATCTAACCCTGCATAACCACACATGGAACTCAACTACATCTGCATATATGGATCTAGCCTGTAACTCTATATCTGACCTTGAACTCTTGGATCTCCATATATGGAGTTGATATATGTTGATCCTCGCTTGCCCATCTGTCCCTTCTGTTCTGACCTCTTCAAACCCTATACACTCAAGACACACTATGGCCACTCTATGTACAGCCAAATGTGACCATATACTGTCGGACCTATGGTATAATATGGTCACATTGGCCTGTACATGATCATTCCATATGTTCATCTGATCCTATGCATGCACTGTGTGCGTGTGTTTGGCTTTGCAACAGTGACACCTGGAGGTGCCAATACGCTATTTATGTGCTCGGACGGACCCAGCCATTGATGGAGGGATACACAGTTACACACTGGATAATGGAGTGACCACTGGAGTAACCACTCAAAAATGACAAATAGCGTGGCCCTAGACATCAGACTTATGATTTGCTGCTTCTGGCTTTACCAAAGTGAATATTAGATTAGTGCCAAAATATAAGTGAATATTAGAGAGAGAGAGAGAGAGAGAGAGAGAGAGAGAGAGAGAGAGAGAGAGAGAGAGAGAGAGAGATGACACACACACACACACACACACACACACACACACACACACACACACACACACACACACACACACACACACACAGGCTACCTGTATACGGTATATATATATATATATATATATATATATATATATATATATATATATATATATATATATATATATATATATATATATATATATATATATATATATATATATATATATATATATATATGAGACTGGAACGATGACACGGAAGATCAGTTTCTGAACTGGTATGAAAATAGTGGTATTTTTATCATGTATATTAGGAAATACTAACATCTATATTACTAAAGAAAAGAGGTGAAGTGGTCCTTTAACTAGTACTGTCCACTCCACTGTCCACTCAGTTATCAGTTGTGTTTGTAAGTTGTACATGAGTTGTACTGTAAATCTCCGAAGCTGTTAAAAGCTGCTAAAACTTTCATCCATCCATCCATCCATCCATCCATCCATCCATCCATCCAGTCAGTCAGTCAGTCAGTCAGTCAGTCAGTCAGTCAGTCAGTCAGTCAGTCAGTCAGTCAGTCAGTCAGTCAGTCAGTCAGTCAAAAAAGGTGGCGCTAATGCAACAAAACGACGAGTGCCATCCGCCATAAAACAAGAAGAGAAGAAGATGGTGATGATGAAGAAGCTGTGAGAGAAGTAGGAAAGAAGAACCAGGAAAAATAAACAGACGTCCGCGCGGTGTGCTTCTTCTGGATTACTACTATTTACGTTCTATTTATTCTATTTTTTTTTTACAAGCAGCCATTCAGGCTTGACAAGTTGACAACAATAATGGACACCAAGCCAGGACGAGTCCGTGTCAGGAAACCTCTCATATTAGGGAAACCTCCGTCCAGTCCGCTGAACGCCGCGGTGTGCGTCGCTGCAGCGGCTTCGCCCTCCCGTTCCTCCAGGTCCAGCTCCAAACAGAACGCCTTGCATTCCACAAGTAAAACAAAGAATAACACACAGACAGAAAGTGGCGGAGAAAGGTAACTTCAGCAGCAGAGAACCCCCGCGGTCCCCGTTCCCTATAGATATGCCTTCTACTTTGAAGTTTAGAGTTCCCTTTCCTCCAGATGTTCCATCATGGGGTTACTTTAGGTAAAGTGTCCATCTGTTACCCAGCGCAAGTACAGGTACTGCGATCGGTTCGCAGGGGGTAGGACTCTCGTTGGTTGGTGGATCTCTCTCTTTTTTTTTTAGAACCTTGATTGGCTGGTTTAGTCAATGATGCAACTGTGATTTAATTAAGATATCTTTTTTAAGTATTGTCAAGTCAGGCCACGGCACGATACTTGTGTGCAGTGCGCAAATTGGCACTCCGCACCAAAACACAGTGGGCATCCATCTATTCTACCTTGATCCTAGCCGCAATGCAACTCTAGATTCTTTTATACTTGAAATTGAATCTAGAGTTGCAATTCCATCCATTGACTCTCCCATTACAATTTTTTTCTGAAATTTCATCTGTGATCTGCTTGTGTTAAACGACGTCACACTGACCAACATTGCAGAAAGCTTGAATTATTCTCTATTGAACTGCTGTCCACTGTAGACATGTTCATGTTCTGTCCAAAATATTCCTCAACAACTGTGGGAGAGCGCTTGTTTTATACACTGACACTGACACACCTGGTTGGTGCACACAAAGTATCGTCACCTGGTGTTTGACAATGAACAGGCTTACCAGTAAAGTATGACATCTGTTCAGTCACAGGTGTCTTAAAGTATTCTGTCACATGGTTACATTTCCCACCCCCTTCTGTGAATGTCTGGGATGAAATGAACAATGTGCCTACCATTGTGAAATTCACAGTTACAGTATCAGTCTTTAATAGTTAGTAGGCTACATCTCCAAGTTGTTAATAAACATTTATCAAAAGCAGCTCTACTCCACCATTACGTTTCCTAGCATTTATTAAGCCTGTTCTTTTTTCAAACAGCAGGTGGCGACACTGCGTGTGCACCGACAGGTGTGCACCGGGTGTGTGTCAGTGTATAAAACACTGGACAGAAAGTTAGACAGAAAGTAGCTAATAACATGTCTACAGTGGATTTTTATGGCACAAAAACTTTGCAGAGCGAAAGGATAATTCAAGCTTTCTACAGCTGCAAAGTTGGTGAGTTTGACATTGTTTGATACAAGCAGATCACAGATGCAATTTCAGAAAAAAATATTCACCTTCCAACCCTGTGCCATCATAGCCTACATGTTGCCCTGGTTTGTGTCATAGATTCCCCCTGCTCTACATTTTACCCCCGAGGTCTCCATCACCCCTACAGTTTGCATTGCAGCAGGTTGGGATTGCCTATAAAGATACATAACAGATACAGAACATATATGTTACTGTATATAACATAACATGTTTTTAGTACCTATTTGGAGGTACTAAAATACCCACGCTAGAATAGAGACAACCTGTGGCAATGCAAACTGTGGGAGGGGAGGGGGATCACAGGGTAGATGTAGAACGGGGCATCTATGACAACAATCAAGGGCACTATGTGTACAGTGTACATATGATGTCACTGCGAGGTAGATGGATGTCGACCAATGTGTTTTGGTGTGGTTTTGATGCATTTCCTGGATAGCCATGGTCAAGTCTCCAGGGCTATTATTCTCTGGACGGATTTGTTCTCTGCAATGTCTGCATGGTGCCTGATTACATTTAGGCATCTAATCTTGATGATATCAGTACAAACTTACGCGTTGCGCACAAGAAAGCCATGCCCTTTGTGAGTGGAGTGGGCTAATACTCATGACATTACAGGGGTTGACACTAAGGTCTCTGAGGCACTTGCCCATCGGGCAAGTGCAAGTCAGGTTCTACTTGCCCTCAGTTCATGGTCACTTGCCCCCCAAAAATATATTGTAAATTTTGCATTTAAGTTTACTTCCTACTTGGGTGCTTTAAACCAGGGGTTTTCAACAGGTGGTCCGGGGACCACCAGTAGTCCCTGAGGGTGGTCCCCAGTTAAGTTGGTTAACCAGATGTAACTCTTGAGAGCGTAAAAATGAAACCAAATGGACCCGCAAGGGTCCATTCATCATCTTAATTAGCCCAGGTCTACACAACTAGAGAATGTAGAAGATCAGGTCATTTTGAAGTGTATGTTAATTTGTCTGTTTTGTTTACCAAATCCAGCCTGGAATTGTGGATAGCTAGAAAGCAGGGAAAGACACAGGCAGAGCGCAATGGCCGCCTTCAAGACAAATATATCTTGTGTTGTGTTATAACGCATTAAGTCGCACACTTGCCCAATCGGGCAACCAGGTAACAGTATTCACTTGCCCTACCATTTCTTTTACTTGCCCCGGGCAAGCGGGCAAGTGTTAGTGTCAAGCCCTGCATTAGCTGTAAAGGTCTTTTACTCACCATCATTACGTCATCACCTAAACCAGAGCTACACAAAAGGTAGATCGTGATCTACCAGTAGATCACACAGACCATGCAGGTAGAACACATGACGGTACCCTAAATTGTATAGATCTGTAACTCTTGAGAGTGTTAAAATGAAACCAAATGGACCCTTACGTGTCCATTTGGTTTCATTTTACACTTTCAAGAGTTAAATTATTTTTAAACATCTGAATTACGTGATTTCAAGAGTCCACACAATTAGAGAATGTAGAATAGTTGTTATTTTGACCAACGTTTTGCCAGTTCTCTTCCCCAGTTGTGGACAAAAACGTGAAAGTTATTAGCTTTGGGTTCAATTCAACATCACAAACTGTCAATTCAAACCCCAAATACTGTTTCCAACGTCAGTAGTAGCTACAAGAAAACCTTCCAAATTCTCCTCCTCCATTTTTCATTATAAGGGCATTATTCATAAACACTATAAGAGTACCGGTAAGTAACACCATCACTACTATTTCAAAGTCACACTTTCTTGGGGCCTTGAAATGGATTTTTTTAATGTGTAGATCTTGTTGATCATGGTCATTTTGAAAGTAGCTCTCAAGTCAAAAAAGTGTGGGCATCCCTGACCTAAACCATCCAATCGGAGTATCCTGAGGGACCAAACACTGCAAACACGCAAGTACTGAGAATGACATGGTGAAATCTCTTCACCCAGTGGTTCCCAAACTTTTTCACCCCCAACCTAGGCTAATGATACTCATTAGCCTGTGGACCGGACCCCCGTTTGAAAATCTATGCCATTGCCCATAAGAGATCACCCCCATCTTTTGTTGCCACTTTTCTCCTGGTTTTCACATCTTCACCCTCCTGGTCACCCTCCCAATATTTGAGGCCAGAAATCACAGCTATACTAAGTTTACAATTGATGGAAGGAGATTTTTTTTTGTGCGTGATTTTCATGTTACATTAGCAAAGTTTAAAGGTTAATCTATGCTTTTATGCCAGCAGGTTTTAGTGACATTAAATTGCTACAAATTGTGTCCTTATTTACAGGCTTTCCATATGTAAGATTCTTAAAATAATCGCCTAAGTCATTTTTTCCAGGTTTTTCAGGAAACACACAAAACACCCCCAAAAATTTTTGGGGGGAGTTTTGTGTGTTTCCTGAAAAACCTGGAAAAATGACTTAGGCGATTATTTTAAGGCTTTCCATATGTAAGAAAAAAAAAGTTAAAGGAAATAAAATGTGTAGGATTCAGGGTATTGTCTCAGATTCAGGGTATTGTGATATGACATTTACATTTCTCTCCACTTTACAGACCCGAGACATTCCAGCAGACCAGACGCGTATTCCGCTGTACCTTTAACGGCTGCAAAGAAATCTACACCAGAAAAACTCATCTAAACATACACTTGAGGAGACATTCAGGTCTGTACTGTCTGTAGCTTTGACTGTGTGTACACTGACTACATTATGTGTAGATTGCATACATCTACAATGATTAATTTGCATTTTTAGCCATTTAGCAGACATCCACCAGAGCAATGTATCTTATCATTCAACAGAGGTCGTCATAATTTGACTTAGGCATCTTTCCATATGCTCTGTATCAGGGGTTTTCAACAAGTGGTCCCCAAATGGACTCGTATAGATCTGTAACTCTTGGCTGTAAAATGAAACCAGATGGACCCGTAAGTCCATTTGGACCCTTGGTGGTCTGTGGCTAAAATGCAGAATAAATAGTCCTGGCCCTGGTATGAAAAAAGGTTGAAAACAACTGCTCTATATGTTTCTGTTGTCCCGTAGGTGACAAGCCCTACAAATGCACCTGGGACGGCTGCACGTGGAGCTTCACACGCTCCGATGAGCTGAGTCGACACTACAGGAAACACACGGGAGTCAAGCCCTTCCAGTGCGAAGCCGCCGACTGTGAACGCAGCTTCACCAGGTCCGACCATTTAACCAAGCATGTGCGGAGAAGACATCCTGAGCTGGTGGAATAGAATAGACATCCTGGCAGTTGGAATAGAATAGACAAACTGAGAGAGAGGTGTCCCAGTCAAACACAGAGGTTTGACCTGGCACACCATGAGGTTGTGGAGGGCTAAGGGCCGATTTCATGCTCAATGAGCTTGTTCTCGTTTTGTGATGTAAATAGCATAAATAAAATCTTGGGTTATTGAACTTTTACGGGGGAAGGGAAATGCAACACTCACAAGTGAAGTGCTGTTATCGACATGTGTCAATCTTTATTACCTTGACATACAAAAAAGAAAACTACTTTTGGTTAGACTGGAATTCAAATACCTATCCTGGAATATATCCACGTCCACAAATGATGGCTAAAACAAGAACTTGCAAGGGAGATCAGTATTGTATTATTTTTTTCCCCACATTTTTCTAGCATTTTCTTCATGATAAATTGCTTCATGTGTAGCAAAATGTAATGGTCTTACCCTCAGCTGCAGAGAATATGCAAAAAAATGCATTTTTGACCTATTTGGTTTTGACACCATTTGGCAGAAAAATATATCACGGACTAGTGTATGCAATTAATGCATTCAGAAGTGCAATCAGGTACAGTATAGCCTGGAACTCCGGCTTTCATTTTCGTCGATGTTGCACGAAAACGGAATGTCTGGGATTGTTAGCCAAGGTGGCCTAGAAGTGGGAGTCAACCTTCTGTGTGAGTGTCGCTCCAAATGATGTGACGTACACAGCACTGGAGTGGCAGGGCAGGGGCCGAGGATGACGACATGTTGGTGAGATCAGATCTACCGGCCTGTCTGAGCCGGTCCCTGCCCCTCTAGGCCAACATGATTTCAGGTTAGAGGCCAGGCTATGTACAGTATAGCTTTAAGGTGCAGTCAGATATATACTATTAATCATATTGGTATTAGTTTTTTGGCCAACTGTTTTCTGTATTTTCCAAGAATTTCTGTATTGGCCAAGAATTTCGTTTTCAGTGCATCGCTACATCTAAGCATTATTTTTGTTCAGTGCCAGTAGTGATGTGGAAAATGGTTGAAATCAGTTATATGTAATGCATTTTATTTTTATTTGTATAAATGTATTTTATGAATACTGTATTTGTGAGTGTTATGGTAGCTTTCTCATGGAGGTGAATGTGTTAAGATCAAGAGAGAATTCTCTGTAATTCTCCATATTATCCAGCACACAATGTGCAGTTCTACCTAAAGGGTGTTTTCTACGTTTATGTTCCTTTTACTATGTTTTTCTTTGTGCTTTGCAGTACTGTAAAACAGCTCTGAAATAAAACTAAACTATTATTAATAATTATAGTTTTTCCAGGTCATTTTCTGGATTGGGTTGAACATTTTCAGTTTCGTTTCTAGTTAGTTAGTTTCAGTTATTGTAAGAGGTATTTCTCAGGGGAAATATTAACAAAGTGCAGTCGTAGTAAGGAAGCTAAGACAAGACTAATTTGAGTCGCAAAGCTCAAACAGCATCAGATGGATGCTGTCACTTATTGGTTTTAATGGACCACAGTATTACACTATAAACCACCTCTGGGCCAGTGGGATATTTTACCATCTACTCTGTTTCTGTGCGCATCCACCTGATTCAATATTCACTAGATATCAGATATAAAAAGTATCCCCACCTTTTAAAAGACAAATTAAATTCATCTATTTGGTAGACTCAATGACATAGCCTATAGGGATATTGCAGTTTCTGAAATTCTAGTGTCCAAATATTAGTGCAAACTGACAATTCAAAAGGCATTCAAATTCATTGTTTAAAGTAAACTGACCCACTTGGTCCACTTGACCCTGCTTACATTGGAGTCAAGCTTTAAACCAGCAGTTTTCAACCAGTGGTCCTTGAGAGGGTTCCAGGTGGTCCTCAGGCTAAATAATGGAATGTTGGTTAACCAGACGTAACTCTTTGAGAGCGTAATAAAAATGAAACCAAATGGAGCCCATTTGGTTTAGGTCTGCAGGTAGGCTTCAGAGTGCAGTCCACTCTGCCTGTGTGCTAGCTTTGTAACCAGTAGAGGGCAGCATCTCACCATGCATGGGTCTCCCAGTCTGGCGTTTGATCTGACCTGAGGCAGACCGTGTATGGAATAAAGGAAGATCTGAAATATAGGGTCGAAATAAAGACCACAGTCCAGCGAATAAACAAACCCTTCCCAAGATTTAGACCTCTGAGAAAAACTACAATGGAGCACCACCAGCACGCGGTGGAAGTTGTTGTCACGAGCCGAAAAACACCACCAGGAAAACGAACCAACCGTCGAGGTTAGCTACAAAAACACGACCCAAAACATTTAACATGTAAATGCAAAATGTCAAAATAAATGTGAGTTGTGAATGTAGGAGCAGTTGCACAGGTAGCTGGTTGTTTTGGATGGGTGAAGATAGCAATTGGTGTCCCTAGAGAAGCCAACTTTGGGCCTATGTTTGGGCTACTGGGCCATGAATACATCCACACAGGTGTTACCAATAACCATTGTAATCTTACCAAAGTTCCATTGAGAATTTAGGAAAATATATCTCTCACCAGTCTGAAATTATCATGCTACTATTGCATTAACACATGGTTAAAAAAAATCTTGATAAATAATAGTAATACAAAGTCATTATCAAGGCAAATCACTTCATATATATAGCATAGTCTTATAATATACTTGCAAATAAAGTCTTATAATCTACTTGCAAATAATATGTCATAATCCATAAATATGCTCTTTTTGCATTGACTGGCATTTAAATGTTGTTTTAATTAAATCTGGCTATAACCTTTGTAACCTTTTATTAGAAATAGGTCAACAATACAAATGACACTACTTTTGTGGATTGTTTTATGTTTAAGAACTGACCCCAGTGACCCGTAATTGTGGAGTCAATTATGGTAGATAATTAACGATATAGAACCAAAACAATGTGTTAGCCTGGCTAAAGACAGACCAAAGTCATGTTATTCAAACATACCGGTATTTTGCATACTGTGTCCTGATTGGCGACTCCAGTTTTCCAGAGTAGCAAAACATGGTGGTTAATTGAGCTATCCCAGTCCAATCTGCTGACAGTTTTTTTTCTGCCAACAGCTGATTCAGTCTGGCTTTAGCCAGGCTAACAATATTTCACCTGTGAAGTAAAAATGTAGGCCTGCCCTATACTGTGCCCTATACTGTATGTAGGGGCGTTTTTGCCATTATGCAGACTAGGCAAAGGATACCAGGCTAATAAGACTATGAATAATACATTATACTTGCCCTCTATAACTAGAATTGGACATTTAAAACACATAATATGTTCTATAATAATATGTTCTATAATATGAGATTTTCCCTGGAGCTGACGGGTCCATTTGGTAAGGGGGGCTACAGGAAAAATCTTGCCTAGGGCTCCAAATTGCGTAGAAACGCCACTAACTGTATGAGCTCGTCAGTGAAAGTCCTGCTTCTCACCCATCAATCACCAGGACATAAACTGTACATACTCTCCCCTGCACTAAAATCACATTTGCTTCATTTGTTCTGTGTGTCCTGTAGCCTACTTTGCTGTGCTGTATGAGTTCTGGTCTCATCAGAGATCCAGCTGATAGATTCTGCAAACTAAAAATCAAAATGTTCATTTTTCATAAAGTTCAAGAACAGATGTCCATTTTCTCAGCTATCCTCCTATTCTCCCAATAGTTAATTGCCTAATTATTCAATATTTTGCTCTTTTATCTGTATTTTACAATAGTGGATGGTACCGAGAAATTTAAGTACGTTCAATCATCTATCATACATGTCGTACATGTCGGACATGTCGTACATGTCGTACGTACAATAATATGAATCCGGTTAATACATTCCCTTACTGTCATATATCTGCATGTGGGGTGCTATGCTGTGTATGCCTGCTATGTGAATGGCATGTGGTATTGGTGAGACATCTGCGTACTGTGATCACATTTTGCTGGCATTCAGTAACCTAATCTTAGTATCAGGAAAGACTTTCAGATGATAGCTGCATATACCACATACAGTTATGCACCATGTTGCAGAGCTTACATTTGATCACCACAGCAGGGTACAAAGTCCATCTAAACACACAAAACTAAACACACACAAATGTCTGAATGAATATCCTCATGCAAATACATGCAAATAAGCTGACAATATTTTTCTCTATATTATACACAGTGACATTTTAAATGAAGCACATTTTCTGTAATCCACCCTGGATAAGCTGACAGAAATTAGAATGTTCCTATAAGTTTGAAAAAGATTATGATGATTGATTCCTGTAGCTGTCCCTCCATCTCAGGGGTTTTCAACCAGTGGTCCGGGGACCACCAGTGGTCCTTGAGAAGGTTCCATGCCGTTCTGTGTCAAAGCGACTAGAGAGTTTGTTAACCAAATGCATCCTTATAAAGATATTTCAATCTTGAGAACCCTCAAGAGTTACATTATTTGAATTTGTGTCTGAATTACATAATTTACAATACATCTACAATTAGAGAATGATAGAATTAAGAGAGATTTTTGTCAATGTTTTGGGTCTGAGAAGCTAAACGTCATCAAATGGTGGTCTGCGTCTCAAACGAATAGTGGGCCCTGGAATCAAAATGGTTGAAAATCACTGCTCTGCGTCTATGGATGTTTTGTACATAATTGAGACCAAAGATTGTCAGACGATCATGAACCTTTAAAATCTCCACAAGGAACTTTTATTTCCCTGTCATTATGACATGCTGAGACACATTTCCCGCTTGGCACTGCGGGGATGTTTTGATAAGTTGTCATCTCTCATTCTCACTCTCTCTTGGTATCGGAACACATTTCTCTTTAGACTCATACAGCTTTCAGTATGGTTCTTTACAGCACACGCTCACATGAAGTAATATAACTTCTATGCCCAGCTTTGAGTGATTGTGTGAACACAAACATTGAAGACAAAAGTGAGGATGAACATTGTAATAGGCCAGAGTTGGAGGATATATTACAACAAAGGCTCAAACATACTCAAGGTGATGTGAGTTTGGATGGGATGAAGGGTTTTCACCATGGTGGTGGTGGCGGCTCATACATACTACAGGATGAAAGCAGCCCAATGTGAAGTGAATCTACAACAATATAGCACCTGTAGTGGTTGGATGTGTTCTCTCTGGTTTACAATAAAGTTATTCATTGTGTATAGTGTAGGTATATAGAATAGATGTATGATGAATTGAATATTTTATTGGGTTCTTCATTGGGTTTTGATTGATTGATTGAAATCTTTATTAATAGCTTGGAGATTTACAGTACAATTCAAGAACAACTCAATTCAAAACTGATTCGAATGGACAAACAAGTTGAGCTTGAACTGGTAACCGGCAGCCACCTTCTTCTTTCATCAAACATTTAAAGACCTACAAATATTTACTTCTGTAAAGTCAGTTGTGGAGGTAAAAGTGAAAAGAAAAATACACAAGGAGGGGAAAATGGTGTCATTGGGGTGGGTGGAATTGTATTTTTGGGGATGCTAGTTTTGAATTGCAGCCGTGCAGGTGCCCTTTGAGAGAGGGAGTCAAGGTACCATCAGATATACAGTACCGGTAACGAATGGGATAACCAAAAAACAGTCCTTCCATTCAGGTCCTGGATATCCAGTTCATAATGACAAGGCAACAGTAATTTAAATCATCATGAAAGGTAGAAATAACAAAAATATGTACTGGCTTGAGAACATTACTATAGCCTGTTAACAAGGCTTATTCAGTTTTCTTCATGTTGGTGTTATGGCTGCACAGTGGACGTATGCATATAGAATCTAAGCGGCATGACCAACTATTTTGTTTCGACCTATTATTCAGAATCTAGTTGTATTTAATTACGGTAGCTATAATTTTGCATCCCTGGGGTGGTATAATTAGTGTCTCTCACATGCCTGTATGAGTTCCCTTTTTGTTATCAACACTCGCATGCATGACAACTGGCTTGAAATGAGTGTTGTGCATGAGTGTTTGTCGTCTAGCGTATCTACTGATTATATTAGCAACATAATTTCATTTGTGGGCTTATATAATTTCTGTTTTTTTTTTACCTGATAAAGTCCACATGGGAAATGGAATGTTTTAATTTCCTTTATCCACACAACTGAGCAAGTTGATTTTTTTGCTAAAAATCTAAAGAAAACAAACGCATGCATTTGGTCTGAACGTCACAAATGTCCTTGACCTCCAAGGAGCACTCCAGTATGTTGAGACAATAGAGACTCCCTGAGCAGGAGAGCAAGGAAAAAACAGTAACACAAAACAATTTATTTGGAATTTCACTATCAGTCAGGTTATTGCAACAAGCTGCATAGCACGTTGAATTAGAATACAATTGCAGCTATTATTACAGTCTTGAGTAACACTTTAAATGAGTGTTATTTACTTACAATATATACAATGTCAACTTGAATCTATGACTTAAAAAGACACTGCAGTAGCTCACCACTGCTTCTCAACCATAGACTGCAAGTGATACTGTAGACTGAAACAACATTCATATTATTACTAGTAGAATACTACGATTATGTTTCAAATGTAATAACAATTTTGCACAATCAGCAAATGGAATCAGTGATAAGATGATGGTAATTATGCTCATAATATTCAGTTGCAGATTAATTTGGTCATAAATAGTTCCAATCTTAGGCACTTGGACAAGGTTTAAGAATAAACCTTATTCTTGCGCAGTATGATGGGAATCAGTAACATGTTCAGACCTTCAGTACAGAAGAACAGATGAAAGTATAGCTGCGAGGGGATGATAATGTACCTGCATGTCGTGCTCCATTCTATTACAGTACACTGACTGTTGGTCATAATTGTGCCTTGTAGATGCCAAAGAGCTACAAACTTCAGTTTAGACAAGAACATAATAGGTGACGATATGGCCCTGACAGTCAGTGATAGTCCATGACATATCAAAATGAATATAGCCTACTCTAGAGTTCAGTTAAAGGTATCCTTTCATGGATCTAAAACCATGCATGCATACTTGTCTTGTAATTTAAAATATGCTTATTTCTATGGACAAACCAATGACCCTAAAAGACAACTCCATTCTTAGGAATTCAGGCAGGTGATTAAGCACCATTATATTTATTAGCACATGTACCTGAAAAAGATCATACTCTGACGATCATATCTACAGTATATATATTGCAACATAAGGCACTTATTTTTTACTTGTATGCCATACTATCAGTCGACAAACCCTTTTTTACTGGGGATTTCACTGTGTGAATAGAAGGTTTATTTTGCTGTTTGAGCTTAATTGAAAATGTATTATTGTTCTGCTTGTTGTAAAGGGGAATTCATCTACATAATATGTAAAAGTGATATATCACTTTTACTTTAACTTGCTGTATTGCAACGTACATTCTGTTGATTTAACTATTATGTTATCAAAATGAACATTGTTATGGTGTGTGTTATGTCTTCAATAATTCTTCAGTGATGATTCATGACTGAGTCTTCATGATATTTTTTTAGTTGCAATGTTACAATAAAAATCAATTGTCAGATTCATTTTTGGGGTCTCTGATCAGATTGGGCTCTCTATAGGCACGTTTCCATAAGCCCTCTTTTTGCGCAAAAACGGCTCTTGCGAAGAGAATGTTGAATGGAAACACTTCAAAATGCGAATAAGTTTCCATTTTGCGCAAAAATATTTTCTCGCTGAAAGGTGCCGTATTTTGGAGCGTATCGAAAGAGTCTAATGCGCAAATGAGGTATGGAAACAGCTTGCGAAAATACTTTGTATTGAAAAGCACTGGCACGCATTATAGCGCATTTGAAGAGTTCTGGTCTGCCGTTGAGAGCATTGTTATTTGTTAATATAAGTTACCGGGTATATTTCTACAAAACCGCTCAAAACGGACGAGGGCCGTGCGCACAGAGACATCCAAGCCAAGGGGACTCACGTACATGGCCAAAACGTTCAGACACCCATCGCGTTTGTTCATGAAAATATATTCCTATATTTACAGTAGGCTATCTGTATCATCATGCATGATAGCTAAGACACGCAAGTGATAACAGACATAAACAGCTGTTTTACATGACCGGGCTCTGCCCTTATAGATATTATTCCGTTAATAATGTTCAAAACTTTTCCCTCGCACATGTCACGCTGCAGATAACATGATGTAGTCTACAATATCACAAAGTAGACACACCAAATCAGTAGGCTACCGAGTCTCACAAGCGCTCCGGTTCAGGAAAACAGTGAGTTGTGTAGATTATGTATTAGGATTGTAGGCTATATTAATTATTGTTTTTGCTAGCAGAGCCAGAACAGCCTCTGCACAGCACAACGGACCTATAGGTCAATAGGAATAAAGCAGGCAGTCCGTGTGTAAAGCCTAAATTAATTTCAAAAATAAAAATATATGTAAAATAATAACCATACGTATCACGTTACTGGCAAAACTGTACCACCTATTGCTTGTTTCATGAACCTATTTTGTTTTCCCTAGACTCCCACTAGTCGCATTTCCTCAGTTAATGGAAACAGCGGACAATTCGCTCTTCTTTTTTCGACTTAACTAACATACTCTTCCTATTTTCGCAAAGGTTTTATGGAAATGTGGCTAGTGTTATCTAATCAGGAGAACTTTCACTAAACAAGTGAATTATGATCGCACCAGGAATTTAGCTATTATATTTGGAATAAAATTGCAGCTCATGAATGGGTACTTTTTCCTGATTGGCTGAAAGTTTTCAACCCAGCTGAAATGTATTCTCCTTTTTTTCTCTTCTTTTTTGAGCTGTAGAGGCAGGCATGCAGCTGTTACTGAACTCTCGACCAATAATTACTATCAGAATATAGGCCTACTGCCAAACAAATATCACTTGCCCTACCTTTTAGGTCACACTCCATATATTACATCATGTTTCAGATACAGAAGAGTAATTCCATTGAAGATAATGAGGCACCTGAATTTACTGTGGCTTGGCTACCAGATATTAAGTGTGTGTGTGTGTGCGTGTGCGTGTGTGTGTGTGTGTGTGTGTGTGTGTGTGTGTGTGCGTGTGCGTGTGCGTGTGCGTGTGCGTGTGCGTGTGCGTGTGCGTGTGCGTGTGCGTGTGCGTGTGCGTGTGCGCGTGCGCGCGCGCGCGCGTGCGTGCGTGCGCGCGCGTGCATTTTAAGTCAATTACAATACTTTACATAGTACAGTAATTTTACATAGTGCAGTAATTGTTGTACTGTGCATGTTGTATTGTTGGGGCACGTATGAAATACAGTATGCACCGCCCTGGGTACAGAAACGTGAGAACATCCCAGGTATAAAATTGAGGCTGAATATAAATATGATATGATGAAATATGATATGATATTCATGAGAAATCACAAATAATTTGCTAGTTTGTTGTTGGTTTACAACTAAAAATGTCTATCAATGTAGAACGATATTACACTAGCTAACCTTACCGCACACAAAATCAACATACTGAATGTGATGTCTCCACGTTAATTCACCAATGAATGGTCAGTTGAAATAGTTTAAAACATCCCTTGATGGATTTGTACGGAAAAGAGGTTAAAGAGGTGTGGAAAAGGGGTTATTTTTTCACCGCCTCACACTAAATATTGCATTAATTTTACCATTTGATTACTTTCTGTGGAAGTGAAATAAACTGAAATTATGATGAAAACAATACCCTTAAGAAAAAGGCAAAAATCATTTGAATCATTTAATCATTCGAATTTGACTGTTGAAATATATGAAACATTGTGATATAACTCCTTTGCAGGATTTCCTGAAATTTCCCCCCAGTATTGGGGTTTACTTGGATAACATACAAGAAAACAAAACAAAGGCAACATTTTTGATCTCCTTAAAATAACACACAACAGTCATCTGTGCCAGCACTAAGAATAAAAATGGTTCAACCTGGGAAGAAAGTGGTCTAATCCTTTTTAAAAGAGTCAGTTCAACCCCACCCTGCCCCTCCCTTTTTAAATGTCCGTTCTTTACAAAAACAAAACATCATTTGTTAATTGTTATACAGCAGTACAGGCTAAAAGTTCGGACACACTTTCTCATTCAATCTTTAAATATCTTTTCTATTTTTCTTTATTTTCATTTAAATAGATTCTCACTGAAGGCATCAAAACTACAGTATGAATAAACACGTGTGGAATAATGTTCTGAAGAGGAATTCCACCCATTTTCAGCATTTTATTATGTGATTAATATATCTTAGAGATGTTGCATAATAAAAAGGGTCTTCTCATTCTGTGTTTCCTAGAAATGGAGGTCTGAAAAGAATCATGATTTTTCTAGCGATACAATTTTGTACACCCAGAAAGTCTAGAAATTGGAATTCCCCGATAACAAAAAAGTGTGAAATACTGTAACTGAAAACATGTCTTCAGTAGTTTTGATGCCGTCAGTGAGAATCTACAATGTAAATAGTCAAGAAAATAAAGAAAACACGTTACATGAGAACGTGTGTCCAAACTTTTGGCCTGTACTGTACAAACGCACCGAAAAATTCTAATCGGTAATCGATATTGAAGTTCTAAATGGATGGTGGGAGGATCATTTCTAACTCTGGTGCCTCTTCATATGCAGGGCCAGGTGATCGGAGCGGGAGAAGCAGCGGCTGCACACGCTGCACTGGAACGGCTTGGCTCCGGTGTGTTTCCTGAAATGGCGAGTCAACTCGTCAGAGCGAGCGAAACGCCACTCACAGCCCTCCCAGGAGCACTGGTATGGCTTCTCTCCTACAACAACAACAGAGCATTAAGACAAGTGTGATTTTTCCTGGCCTATAACAATAGCGATTGACATTATGTTCGACTCCACCCGGCAGTAACCATTCAGCTGATGGAAGTATGCGTCGTTGACTCGTGTCGTACATTTTAGTCTGATTGTGAGCTAGCCCCATAAATCACGGCGTTTCCCGTCTGACCCCTGCCCACTTTCTGAGAAGCACGGGGGTTATGTGATTTGACAACAGAGATGACTTGGCCCAGACCGTCGGCAGACAGAATGCGTAGTACATGCCAAGAGAATGTTTCTGCCTGGTTACTAAGTTTAAAAGGAAAAAGCAGTCGCACAACTCGTCCTAGCCGCGATGCAATGAGGGTTTATTAAACGAACATTCAGTGCTCCTCTCCTTCATTTTGTAATTCTTGTACCCCTTCATTGAATATGTAGCATAACAAACTAAGTAATAGTTATGAAAATCAGGGAATTAAATCGTTACCAAGAAATTTCTTCATCAATGTATTTCTAATGGTCTCATAACTCATGTACTAAAATGTTGAAATTCAACTCACGAGGGAAGCCTCATTAAAAAAAAGACAAAAAAAAGACAAAAAAAAACAGGTCAAAGTCAGGATACTAGTCACAACCTATGGAAGGAGAAACATACAAAATTTCATCATGCTTTATGTAGCACGTCATGAGTCGTACTATGGGGTTTTCATGATGCTGAATCCATTCCAACCACTAGTTTTTCAAAGACAATACAAAGACATTTTCAAAGACATACCCGCCATCATAAATGTGCTAAGTCAGCACATTTGGGCAGTTGCAATGGCCATTTTCAGCCCAATCAGTGTTTTATGGCAAAACTAATGCTTTGAACGCATCATGAAATTCTGCATGTTTTGCCTTCTATAGGTTGTGACTAGTTCCCTGACTTTGACCTGTTTTTTTTAGGATGTTTCCCACAGGAGTTTAATTTCAACTTCTTAGTACATGTCATTTAACACCAATAGAAACACATTGGTGAAGAAATGTTTTGGTAATGGTAATTTAGTTCCCAGAGCCGGGAAACAGTGTGACTCACTTCAGAACATTACTAGCAAAAACCTTTACCTGTGTGTGTACGTAGATGGGCTTTCAAATGAGAAGACTTGGTGTACACCTTTGTGCATCCTAATGGGGAAACAAAGAACAATAATTATATAAAATGATCATGACCTTTTAACCACAAACTCTACTGTCCTTATTCATTGGCATGTCATAACAGGCTCTATGCACACATGCCATTCTGGAAAAGAACTTGGGGTGCTTCCCTACTTCTGTTCCATTCTGGTCAAACAGACTCAGTGCGTTACTATGTAGAGCTGCGCAGTCCCACCCCTTTCATGACGTTGCCCTGCACGGCCACAGAAGTAATGTCCCCTTTTAAAACAATACAGACAATATTTTAGACCAATCAAATGATTTGTAGGAATTAAAAATTGTCAGGATACGACAATTCTTTTTTCAGTTTTCCTCTTACAAATTATTTGATTGGCCCAAAACATTGTCCTGACTTGTCATAACCACTGCTGGCTTTATCCACAACGTAATCATCTTTATATAAATCATTTTCGAAAAGTCTGAGGAAAATTAATGGTGGAGAATTTACTTCTGGGCTGCTGGCGACTTCATGAAAGGAGCATGTTGGCTCTGGAGGAAACACTGCTTTCCTATTGGTGGGTCTCAAAGTGTCCTTGAGTGTGTAGCATTCAGTCATTGCAGTCCTTGGAATTAAAACAGTTTGAGAGCTGTACTGCACACTAAATGGAACCAAGCCTAAATTAGTATCATTGGTAACACCTGTGAAAGAAGTATGGAAGTGTCCCAAAAGTAGGAAGAGTAATTCTATGGACATACAGGCATGTACATTAAACTCATCTATAGCCAAACTGAATAGCCAAACTACAACTTAACAACATACAGTGTTGTGACTAGGATTGTAACGATATAGTAGCTGTATCAAAATATCAATTTTAATTAAACAAATGGAAGTATATTGTTATGTAAACAGACAATATTGTATTCTATTGTTGGACTTTGTATCATATCGATTTGTATTGTAAAGAACCCGTATCAAATCGAATCACCAAGTACTTGTGCATTGTATTTAGCAATTTCAAGAACAAAAACACATCAAGTGTTCAAATAAAATGTCAAATAAAATCTATTTGCCAGATCACTGTGTTTACTAATTTATATCTATTATAATACAATATAATTTAATGTATTTGTTAAATAGTTACTGAATCAATTTCAAATCATTGAATCCTATCGCATCGCCATAATAAACCAACATTGTCCATGTATAGTATTGTGGATCAAGTATCGTGATCAAATCGCTGTTAAAATGTATCTTTACACTCCTAGTTGTAACTTGTGACACACATCGTAACAAGGCATTGTGAGATGTAGGTCGGCCTATTTTTGACAGAGATTTGGAGTATTCTGGGGGGAGTATAGGAGAGATATGCTGTAGCTTTCCCCACAATTCACCTGGGATTTCACAGTGGTGAATCCGTCTTCTCTCCAGGTCAGGATTGTTCCTTCGGTTGTATTTAACCGGTGCAGACTGGGCCAGCACTGGCGACAGCGGACCGACACCCGCCGCTGTCTGAACCGTCTGGACCGGCGCTAGGCTCGCGCCCTGATTTGACCCAAGAAGACCTGCTGGACTTGGGATTAATCCGACGCCACGATTCTGAACCGGAGCCAGCTCTTGACCCGGAACCGGCGCCAAACTGGAAACTGCCCCCGACCCGACAACAACATTGCGGTCGCGAAAAGTCAATTTGGAGGCGATGCTGGCCTCGTAGGAAGGGGGCGGGGAGAGATTCCCTCTGTCCGGACTCCCTGGCTCGGAGCTGGGGGGAGAAGGCGGCAGGTAGGTCGGCCTCTGCCGATGGACTAACTGCTGGGTAAACGGATAACTTTCGTTCTGCTGCGGACTTCCCGTGGGCTTGGCAGTGTTCAGGGCGGGGCTTAAATGGACGTTGCTGAGAGGAAGGCATAACGGGGACACAGAGGCGCCGCCGTGCAGCTCAGAGTTCGCCTGGGTGCCGTGGATGAA
Organism: Benthosema pterotum; assembly: GCA_039105355.1. Classification (NCBI taxonomy): domain Eukaryota; kingdom Metazoa; phylum Chordata; class Actinopteri; order Myctophiformes; family Myctophidae; genus Benthosema; species Benthosema pterotum. Next base: position 35,597,487 of record CM076978.1, on the reverse strand, counting down.
GTGCTCCAAGTCAGAGTTCAAAAGCTGGAACAGCGGAACGTCCTGAAAGTCCAGACACGGCATTTCCTGCTTGATGGCGAAGCCGCTGTCTGCCGTCGTGAAAACACCAGGGTGGTCCGATGTGGTTGGTGCTGGTGGTGGTGGTGGTGGTACTCCGCTGCCCTGACAGAGTGAGGCGGGGAACAGAGACAGTGGTTCCATCTTGATGGGTCTGACGGGCCTACAGAGACCACCGGGGTGCATGTAAGTGACGTCGGGCAGGAGTAAACTCATGTTGACGCTGTAAGGAGAGCTCAGGTCCTCTGTGAAAGAGGGCTCTGCGGTTACTGGGCCGTTTTTGCACAACCTCTTGGTGTCCAGACCAGGCGGCAGGGACGGAGAAATGTAGCTGTCCATCTCGGATTTGACCTGGAAAGGTGAAACGGATCGGAGTCAGTCCTGCAAGTCTACAACTGACCCTACAGGCAGTGGTTCCCAAAGCGGGGTCCGGGGAACCTCCAGGAGTCCTCGAGGGAGTTCCAGGGGGTCCCCAGGAAAATGACAGTTATGGGCCAAATGGACCATTATTGGTCTGTAACTCAGTGTACAGTACATCACCTCAACCAAGGTTGAGTTGGCGGTACCTCTCAGGCGTCATCTAAAAAGGGTGAGTACGGCCCTATTTACACTGGCAGCCAAATCCAGCCTGAGTCATATCCGAGACACTTCAAAATTGGGACTCTTGATTTGTTTAAATGAGTCATGTGGCCTGTTAGGCCAATCGGATTTCTAACCTGAAGTGACACAGATCTGATTCAGGCTAGATTTGGCTGCCAGTGTAAATCAAGCCCAATTGTCTTGTTACAACTGCACTAGGAATGCCATTAAATGGCAGACTAAAGCCTGCAAAAAACTAAAAGCCCTTCACGCCATGAACAAGTTTGGGAACCACTGCCCTTTGCCCTATATGAGAGTTAGGCGTACTAGGAAAAAACAGGTCTACCGTCTACATTTTTTATACAAATGTATATAATAACACAAAAATGTCATACCGGACTAGGTTCAAGGGCACTAAAACATTTATTGTAGACACAAACTAACTAAGCTTAATAAAAACAACCAGTTGCAACCGCAAATCCATGCATTCTCAGCTGAATTAGCCTACAAAAAAAAAAAAAAAAAAAAAAAAAAAAAAAAAATCCAGTCCATCTTTTTGAACAGTAGCCCATATACCAGGAGGCCTAACCCCGTGAATGTCAGCAGCCACACATGAAAGAACTTTGTGCCTGCCTCCCTCCTGGCTTCAGAGAAGCAGCCGCCCTTCTGAAGTGTTCCTTCCTAAGCTATATGGAAATCCACGGCTGAAATTAGCACATGCAGTTGCTCCGCACGCAGCGCTATCCATCTTGTCCTTCTTCCCAAGTTTCATGATGTCCCAACCGTATTTTACTTTAGCAGCCTATTCACACATACATTGCCTGTATGGGCATGCTCGCGCTATCCTAGCCTAAACCTTTCCAGTTAATTAAAGGTCATTATCAGATCAGCTCCTGAGCAAGCAGTTTAAGTTAAAACAATTACACAAAATAGGTTACAGCCTATTGTATACTGGGCTTATGGTGGCCTCCGTTAGCACTGTACTGTCAAAATCCAATTCCCAGCGTTTATTGAACTGCCTTATAGTACCAATCTGACTGATCGATCCCGATTGTGAGAGTAGCTGTAGCATTATGAACTGCACGCTTGTGAGGCATGGGGACCTAGGCTACTATATCAATTGAAAGTCTTTCGCATCGCACAATAATAACAACAACAAAATATAAAATAAGGCAGCGTCCTACCAAATTGTAATCGTGGAAGGAAGAAGTAGTTGCCGCTCGGATCGCATCATCCTCCTCATCCCTCGAGTTGTACAGCACTTGTCCGACACGCCGCTGATCTCCAGTACCTTTCAGACCGTCATCTATTGATAGTGCAGCAGCAGCTTTACGGAGAGGAGACGGCGGCGCGTCCGGAACGACCCAAACATTATTCGTTAACGGGGTGGTGGCCATAAAAGCAAAACAAGAAAAGAAAAGAATGTAGGCTATTATCCAAACCTGAACTATTTATTCCCCACCCGGAAAAAAACGAATATTATTCTTATTATTTTCTAATAATTGTGTAACAAGCCAGGCGGGCAGCTGTCAGGCTTTCATTTCTCTCTATTTTGCGCTGCCTTGTCAAATTACGCAACGGGCGTGATATCACAGTGCGTCTGCAGGGCGGGGCTGGCCGTGGTAGAAAATAAACACGACATGTGCACTGTCTGTGCACCGTGAAGTACCATGATGATAGCAGCAGGGGAACACCTAGACCAGTGGTTTTCAATCTTTTTCAGACCAGGGCCCACTATTCATTCAGAATTTCATCCAGGGACCACCATTTGAGCACATTTTAGCCCCACAGACCACCAAAACTGAAGATTTCTGCAGGCTGGATTTGGGAAACAAAACAGACAAACATAAAAAATCAAAATGACCAATTCAGATGATGAATAGGCCTATTTTAACTCTTGAGTGTGTAAACGTGAAACCAAAAATGGTCCTGCAAGGGTCGATTTGGTTTCATGTTTACGCTCTCAAAGAGTTACACCTGGCTAACCAACTGTCCATTATTTAGCCTGGGGACCACCTGAAACTCTCAAGGACCACTGGTGGTCCCCAGACTACTAAAGCAGACATGGAGTTGTCAAGTGAGGAGGTGTCCATAATAAATCAGTAGTTGGTGTTTCTTCCACACACTGAGAATAATTATTATGGGACTTTTGCCATTATTTTAGTCACAGTTTAACAAAACTTGTTATACAATAATATTGGGAGTCAATTTTGTGCAACTCGCTGTATGGGTCTTATTCGCAGGTATTTTAGGATAGGGGTTTTCAAAGTGGGGTGGGGTCCTCAAGGGAGTTCTAAGGGGTCCCCCATGCAACTAAATGATAGTTTGGAACCCAATTAACCCACATGGATCTGTTAAGTTAGTATAGATTTTATAATGTAAATCCGAGAGTTGGAAATGTCTTTAAATAGTGGCCTATAGCATGGGTCAGCAACCTTTTGGATATTACGAAGCAGTGCTTTGATTTTCCTAATAGCCTGTGTGCCAGTTTGCCTAACATTGGGTTGAATTCTGAGAATGACTGCGACTAAAAACAGAAAATATAACAACATCTATTTCTTCTGGACTGTTTTCTCTTGCATCACGACATTGCATTGGAAAATTACACCTACCAACTCAATTCAGTTTGAATAGACCTTTCAGTAAGCCCTGCCCTCTCCCCATTGTCCACCCAAGACTAGGATACTTTCCAGCCATGCTCGTTCTTTCCCAGGTAAATATCATGGACATTACACAAATACTGGTTCATTTTTGGAACCAGACCTTCAAAATCTCTTCCAAATCCATCAACAAAGCATGCCCTATGCAGTGGAAAAATGTGTGTGTGTGAGACATTTATTTTTTTAAACAATGTTTTATCATATAGGAAACTATTGGTGGAGAGGTTTGTCTATCACATGTTATGCTTAGCTGTGATTGGATCATCGCAGTTTGGGGAGGGGCTTACTGAACGTTCTATTAATACAAATTGTGTGCATGATTTGCATGGATTTGAAAGAGCCTAATTTATGATTATTTAAAAGGATAAATCCTCCCTCGCATACATACATACATATACCCCTGGTCTATAGCCTAATGCATGTCCAACTGGGGGGGTTGCTATTCCATTGACAATAAAATGGTTGAGTCACAGCCAGAGCCATAAAAATCTTCCCTCATGGACGTCCCTGCATGGTGGCATATCATTTCAAATGGAGGTCTGTGGGCTAATAAGTGTCGTTAGGAGGGGGGGGTCCTTGACATGGGTTGGAAACCACTGCTTTTGGATGCATGGTCTCTTGGAGGCCGTGCTGGTTTGGCATGTTAAAAAGGCCATCGCGGTGCAGCTGTCTGTCAGGATTGCATACTTGATGCCAACATTCCAGGGGCAGCAGCAGCAGCGAAGTCTGCCGTGATATACTACTGGCAGCTAGGAGACGTTTCAATCAAAATAGCTCAGCATTTCACTCAAACAACATTGTGCCATGTACTTACACCGGCACCGCGACGGGCTGACATTTACTGTGTAGTGTGCGAGCGGTGAATTAATTCTCGTTGGGAGTGCCTCAGGAGGGAGCATAACTGCATTTAGTTCACAGATAGGAACCCTTTATCTAGTTGGGACTTGTTTTTATTTACCCTTTTGTGACTGTCACAACTTTGAAACCTGATGATTTGGTGGCGCCTGCCCTGGGCCTATAACAGTTTAAATACTTCCTATGCAGGGGTCTATTCTTGCACTCTACACAAGCTCACAACGCAACGTGGTGCGAGCTTGTAGATTGGCAGTTTTCCCTGAAAGTTTAGCTATTTTTTGGTGAATGAAACTCTTCTGACACGATCAGAATAGAGACGCCATTATGGTTTCTGCGGGCTAATCCGCTGTTTATTCTCTTTTCTTTGTTTTCTTTCAATGCCGTGTGAACATGTGATCCAGCAGTGAATAGGAATCCGTAATCCCACCTCTGGCACTCTGAGGATCTGAAGACAGTGGCTTTTACAGTGTACTATACATCACCGTCGAAGTTATGACAACAAAATTGACTTTGATTCTTTTTGTTTTCTCACACAGGTGCATATGACAGCATTGCCACATGTTCGAGCAGCGATTGTTCTGGTGGGACGTGTTGGAACAGGACACACAGGTACATCGTACACCCACGTGTTGGCACGGCAAAGAAAAAAAAGTGATGTGGAAAAGGCAGGGTTAATCACCCAAAACACATGCATCACAACTGGCACAAAATCACGTGCACCCAGGGCAGGCCCAAACACACACACACACACACACACACACACACACACACACACACACACACACACACACACACACACACACACACACACACACACACACACACACACACACACACAGGGCACACGTGAATACATATTCATGTGTGTGTTTAAGGAGTGTTTTCATTGGCAGAATGTACTCTGAACAGGACGGCCGGTTGTTTGAGGTTTTCAAACGTGACAGTTAATGTGCCACTCCCAGCCGTATTTCACCCTGAGGCAGTTCTATTCAAATGTTGACGTACCTGCACGGTTTACAAGCATTAATAACAACGTTTGTGTGTGTGTGTGTCAATCGCTTTGTCCTCGGCTGAACCGCAAAGGGCTGTGAAAAATGTTTCTGTGCAAAGCTATCTCTGCATGCGGAAGACGCGCTATGTCAGACTGAGACACGTGTGTGTGCATTTTGGCCTTTTCTTCAAATCTAAACCAAACATATCGTCATGCACTTTTTCCTGTACTAACACATGTAAGCTGCAGTGTTCCTGTTATTATTATCCATGTAGTGCACATATTTGAACAGTCTTCTTCCGTTAGTAAAGGAAGCCACTAGACTAGACTGACCAAGGCCAGCTGGAAGGTAAAGGTATAGTAAGTGATTTCACTTAGTTCAAATATGATTTTTTGTTTCTTATTTTTTGCATAATCCACCCTACTATAGAGGGAATCACTGTCCCCAGTGAGCCCCTGGGGTCATAAGACCAAACCTACCACTGGTTTGGGCTTTGGGAAAAAAGCCTTTATCCAGTCAGGATGAGAGATGTCTTCCTGCCAATCAGGATCGAGTAGGGGTGGGCAGGTACTGTTGGCCCCACACACACACACACACACACATTGTAGAGTGTGTGCATGTGCACATTGTGTTACCGAGGAGAGGGAACCGGGGGTTTTCACCCAAATCACCGAATGCTCCTTTAAAGACTGACACATTACCGCAGCGCTCTCATACGTTCAACATATTTACCGTGACATAAATTAAATTTGAAGGACATTCGTTGCCGCGGACGGCGACGGCAACCCGACTAATTAGGGACTAACTGATTGACTGTCAGGAGGTGACCTTTCAAAACTGCAAATTTAAATCCTCCAGCGTCTCGGTCTCCAAGTGGAGCAACTGTCATTCTTGGCCCCGGCTCTTCCTCCCTGTCCTGCACCGCGAATGTGAGCCCAGCTCTTCGCCGCCATATCCCCCCAACACCCCCCCCGTATTAAAACCTCACAATATGCACAACAACTGCACAGCAGATGAGCGAGAATGCGCGGTATGTGCTTACGGCATCACATCTCCTGTCTGTCTCCTCTCACATGGACTAATATAGCCAAGCCGAGTGTGGATAGGAGAATCGGGGCCATACGGCACTGGTAGTTTTTCCCTCTTGAAACACTTTGAAATTGTGCAAAAGCGTTTCTTTCAGGTGTATATATTTTTTTAAACTATTTGGTAAATATAACTGAGTGAACCCGGTCCGTGTTTGTGCGTGGTTTTTACGATGGAAATGACATGTTTTCATTTGACCAGTGTAACATAAGAAATGCAAACAAACCTCAGTTATGCTCTATATATAGTCAATCTTGCGGCAGGTGCTTGGCATACCCACCAGAGGGCAATGGTCAGCTATAGTTGAGCTGCATTTGTGCATTTTTTGTGTGTGGAGAGAGACAACTGCAGAGCATTGTGAGTAACACTAGTGTGAGAGTGAGTGCATTCCCCGTGGTGACATATGAGAGGAATTACTTTATCCTCAAAATAAATACACAATGTGTAGAAACCGATAGGGAATTATACTAAATATACGTACATTTTAGAGGAATTCTATCTGCATCTGAAGTTGGCTGACAGTGTTTTGACAACAATTCCTGGGACTTGTAAAAAAAAAAATCTAAAAACAATCAAAATGGGAAAAAACTTCTCTGCCCTCATTCAGATTCCATAAGGCTAATTCTCTTTTGCATTCCATATTTTCCCTCCAAGGCATTCTGCATTATAATTAATTTATGTGAAGCATATAGGCTGCCCTTGGAAAAATAAAATGCTAACAATCAATAATTTCTTCTTTGACTGTATTATTTTCTTCAGAGAGGCTTGGCTGCGTTACAGACCTGGCTTGTTGACTGTGTACTGAATTTATCTGATCTGACACGGTTTCATTTGGCATTAGTAATCACTTCCATAGCAGCAGAGACTGAGCGTTAGTTGTTACTCGTGTTTGTGCAAAGCAGCAGATGAGGCTAATGCTATTCTCCGGGGAGAAATTCAATATAATTTGTTAATTAAATGGAATAATTTAATTACAGTAACTTAGAAAGCATTCATCAATATAATTGTTTCTGGTGCCACTGTTATAATTGAGGTTTAAGTGAAAACAACTCAGTTTCTAATGTTGGTAATGTGCTGACATAGTCCTGCCTCTGATCTTCCCACCGTAGCGTTTTTCTCTCCACATACAGCGTATTTTTTTTTTGTTTGATATCCAGCCATGGCACATCACAGAGGACCAAAACATTTATTACAGCCATTTAATTTAACCTCTCTACAGGCACGGACAAGAGGACAGGGATGATAGCACAGCCGCACTGAAAGGCTCTCGCTGTTCGGGGCTTTCTAATCTGATCCTGGCTGTTGCCCCTTTCATAAAGACGCCGTGAGCATTACCCCGACTCCAAACATACCTCTGCCATTTAAACTGTCTTGGATTTCACCACAAAGACGAACCCGAACGGGAGTCCGATTCATTCTTTCGGGGGGCCCAAATAATAAAACATAATTTCGGTCTAATCTGCCTGAAGAATGTCCTCTGTTTGAAGTTGACAGTGCTCTATCTTCTTTGGGGAAATAATTGCCTTTTGAGTACAGCCGGGCCGGGAGGGGGAGAGGCCACTGAGGTAAGCTCTGCACCTTACAGGTGCAGCCCTCAGACAGACAACCTGTTCGTTGTTCTAGTCTAGAGGAGGACCAACGGGGGGGCAAAGCCACACTGAAAGAATTTATCTGACAGTTGAAACTTTACGAGGCACTGGAATGAACAGCACGACGGCTGGGATTCTCAAATCATCTTGTAGCCAAATTGAGGCGAACAAAGAGACGCCGGTTCTCAGTAATTCTGCCTGTCTGCTAGCGCAGATGAATTCCTGTTAATAATGCTTTTATCGTTTTGTTTGACACGTTCTTGTTAAATCGCTCTGGCCGCAATCTGTTTGGCTAAACTGGACGTTTGTGACAAGAAAGGTTACTGACAATTATGGCCCCACGTTGTTGGAAAAACTAATTTCTGCAGCTTTGTGATTCAGGTATGGGATTACAGTATGTATGAGCTCAGTTTGCCCTCATGAACAATGCATGAGATCATCTGTGTGCATTGATTATTAAGTTAAACATTTATTTCCTAATCATTTCGGTTAAGGCGTAGCTATTTATCAGCTATGGGACGCAGTTATAACTGTGGCCTCTCGTCTAAGACTAACCGAATCTCCACCTCATTTGTCAAACTTCTCTCTCTTACTTTCATGGGGCCTATTAATTGAGCAGAGAGAAATCTGTTCCTCTCTAAACATGGCATTGAAAGCTGCTGAACAGCTGTCCTAGCTCTGGAGAATCATATGGAAGAATGCATTATCGGCCTTGTTTGAATATTCCCTTAGATTTGGAATAATCAGGCAGCTATTCAGCAGTGAGATAGCCAGGCACAGATGCCAAAGCACAGCTGAGGGGCGCGTGCCGATGCAGCGCCGCTGAATCGCACACAGAAAACAAGTGACCAAACACCGTGAATAATGCAGGTGTCTGCCGGCTTTTCTCCGTACATAACTGGACACGATGCTGCCGGGAGACATTTTATTTATGTCCCCCCCCTTTTTCTCGCTTCCTCCCCGTCCAGTTTTCCTCGCATTCTTCCGCTGCCTCGTTCAAGGTGATCGGAGCTTTGCATATTGTTGATTAATCTTATTGCACGGTGGCAAGCATTGATCACAGAAAATGATTAGAAATGCATTAGTCAGCAGCAGCCTGTTTGGAGTGGTGGGGTTTAAGTGCCTGGTGCCAAGCCATTTTCCATAGGTGTCCATGTTTTTAATTTTGTTATATAGAATTTTGCAAATGGATGCATGCGTGCTGCCCAAATACAGCATCAGAGCTTTAATGCAGACAGACGTAATTTAATCTCCTAGATGGCAGGCCCTGATGGAGTCTGTAGAGAAGGCATCTCTGCTAAATTCATTATGCTAAAAGTTGCTAGATCTCACTGATGAGAGCCGAGACTGAGCGGTGTTATAACCTGTGTTTTGTGGGGTTTTGTGTCGAGAAATCCGTGCCTCGCCGATGACATGATTATATAAAAGCACAGTGCTCTGTGATCTGAGTGTCTTTTGAAGGAGCTATTTTGATCCCCCTCCCCACCTTATCTTTGCGACTAACTGACAACATTTCTATCGATATACACAGCCACGCAGCATTAAGATACTGGATGGAACAGGGATTTATGCAGCTATAGCACACACACACACACACACACACACACACACACACACACACACACACACACACACACACACACACACACACACACACACACACACACACACACACACATAAACTGTTGGAATGCTCTACCAACAGTCATTAAGACTTGACCCTTCAAAACTCCTTCAAAACCGTAAAAAAATGTTTCCCCCAACTGCTCACGCTCCCCCTCCTTGAGTATTGTTTTTTCACTTTTACCTCCACTATGATTTGCTGCTTCTGAACCTTACAGAAGTGAATATTTGTGTGACTGCAATTGTTTGATGAATTGTACAAGGTGGCCACTATCGTAAACAAGTGTATTCTTAACTACTGTGTCGGCTCACAGTAGTCAGCTCTGTTGTAGTTACAGTATACTTGAAATGCACTGTAAATCTCCTCAGCTGCATACGAAAAAACACATTCATTTATGAATTTATACATTCAGTCACATGCCATGGTTTGTACTGTCCAGTCCACAAACCAGCAAATGTAAAACTGTGATAAGTCCTGCTGTCAATGCCAGTGGTGATTTAAACAGTGACACTGCCACCTAGTGAGACATCTTAGCCTTCTGACTTTCTTCATTAGAAGTCTTGTTGATAAGTTGGTTACTTTTTTTCCCCCGGGACCTTTTCATTTGTTGTTTTGCATTTTCAATGCTAACTATAATTATGTGTGCACAATTACAGCACTTGATTTTCACATAAAGTCCCCACTGCAGCCCCTCATGTTTGATCATGACACACCTCTAATCAAGTGTCTTTTATACAAAATAACAACTTGGCTCCCCCGATCTCTCTGTTTGGATACAGAGGTTTATGTTTATAATTATGAATGCATTGATTTATCCTGCTTTCCCCTTTTTATAACACATTTTTACAGCATAAAAATGCACAGTAGAAAATGCATTGTGAGCACAGCAAACTGCACAGAGATCCTTGATGTCAATCAGATGCATAGAGGAATGCCTACTCCCATGTTTAGATCAATGATGCATTATGCAAGTAGAATTAACATTAATAATAACAATATAGGTACATTATACAAGTAGAATTATAATAATTACAAAAAAAAACTTCATAGTATGAGCTTTTAAATATAGCCTAATATAAATATATACTGTATAAAACTGAAGAAATGAAATCATAAATAGAATAAACAAACAAACATTATAGCATGTATAAATGTGTATATAACATGCAGGGGACAGTTCAACCTTTATGGGTTTTTCAACAGGTGGTCTGTGGACCACTGATGGTCTGCAATCATGTTGTATGTGGTCCCTGGATGTGCAATTAGTATAGTATTGTAGCAATGATTTTGCATGTATTTTCTTCCACAGACGTTTAGTAAACTGTTCCATAGAAGCGCTTCAGGGTTTCAGTTTCAGTAGGAAGTCTGATCAAGGCTAAGAAGTTCGACAGAAAAGGCAGAAAGATTCTCAAGAAAACTTGTCTGATAAGTCATAATTTTTCAGAAATGTGTCCATAAATAAAACGAGTATAATCATGTCATCATGTCTATCAGTTTAATGGAAGGTTGGATAAAGGAAGAGAGTGGAATAAGGGGAACTGTGATGATCCCCAGCTTGGTTGACTATTAGTCAGGGTTGTGGTCCTCAAGCTTTGATTTTAAATCAGGTTGGTAGTCTCCAGGTTGGTTCTTAGTCAGGGTGGTGGTCCCTGGTTCACAATTAGTTATCTGGTGATCATGGCGATACCAGACGATTGGGCGATGGTTGAAGAGTGGGCGGAGCAGCGTCGGCCTCAAAGAATATAATTGAGGTTTGCGGGCGATCGCTTGGGCGTTTTACAGTCACACAAATTGATCACAAATTTACACACATATACCTTGCTGATCAGCAGAAATTGAATTAAAAGAAATAAAATACATAACATATTTTCATGAATAGAAATATCAGCTTGTGTTGCTCTGATTTCTGGAGGAGTAGTTCCAGGCTCTAGATGGCTTCGGACATTGTGAAATTGCCGGAATAGTAGTCTGGCTGCGCAAGAGTCATCCGCTCATTGGAGGTTAATAAGTATGTGTAAGATGTAAAAGACCTTTAGCAAAGCCCCTCCCCAAACTGCTGTGGTCCAATCACAGCTATGTGAAACATGGGTTAGCAAACATCGCATCCAGTAGATTTCCTATGATCAGACATTGTCTCAAAGAAGAAATGCCATGCACATGTTCTTCCAGTGCATTCCAGGTGGTCCCCAGCTAGGTTGGTTAACCAGATGTAACTCTTGAGAACGTAAAAATGAAACCAAATGGACCCTTGCGGGTCCATTTGGTTTCATTTTTACACTCTCAAGAGTTAAAATATTCATCATGTGAATTAGTCCAAATTTACACAACTGGAAGATTAATGGTCATGGACAGAAGCAAAAGAAATCTTTAGTTTTGGGGTCTGTGGGTCTAAAAGTATCCTCAATTGGTGGTCCGTGGCTCAAATGCTGAATAATATGCTGCATTTGAGCCACGGATGAAAAAGGTTGAAAACCCCTGTTCTAGTGCATATGGCAGGCCTGGATCTGAATCTCTGTTTGCAAAAACGAACCAGTATTTAACGTGTAAAGTCCATGATATTTGCTTTGGAATGAATGAGCCTGGCCAAGCGTCCAACCCATGGGGACAGGGTGGGGCTCAGTAAAGGTCTATTAGGCATAATTAAGGCCAATATAACTCAGGACTCATGAATCGCTGCTGTCCACTGCTAGCATCAGGGTGGCTGCCACGCATATTCCCCGCTGAAACCTTCTGTTGGCTTCCACCATGTCCGTTTGCGTTTTCTTGCGTAGATGCCGTCTAGTGCCTTTTTTCCTGCTGTACTGTGATTGTCCACTACAGACGGACTGTGGCCATGACCTCACCTCCCATGGAATGCCTCTCCTCACCCCGTACGAGGCATTCCAAGCAAGTGCCCTCCAGACTTTGAGGTCCGGTTCTGTCCAGGCACTGACGCACTCGCCCACGACTACCTCCAGCCTTCGTCCCACTGGACGTACCAAGTGTTAAATGCCATTAATTCTGCTTTCCTTGCATTGAGCTTGACGCCCTTCTTCCTGCAGTGCATTTCTAGTGCCAGTATTAGTTTCCTTCCTTCCTCCTCTGTGTCTGAGACTAGTGCAATGTCATCTCCGTCGGTAGGTGATATAGTGATGAGATGTACTCGCTTATAGTCTGCCTCGGAGTCCAATGCGAAGGATTAACCCTGGACAAACAGACAATGACATCAATGGTGCCAATTGCTGCACTCAAGTCCCAGCAAATAAGTATGAAACAGTCACCCGTGTCAGCGATCATTAAAAGATCATTTGTGATCCTAATAGTACAGCCCTCATTGTGTTGTATTTCGTGTGCAACAAGACTTTCTTTCCAGAATCTTTGAAATTAATAACATTTTATAAATTAATTGTTATGTAGGTCAAGAGTCAAGACCAGATTGTCTTTTAATAGGCTGTACTGTACTACTACAGTAATGTGCAATAGCTTTAAATTGTATTTAATATGTTATTTTATACAAGGGTACAGGTGTACAGTTAAAAAGGGAATTACAGAGTGACTAAAAATGTGCAGGACAGGCAAGAGACATCACATTAGAACCACACATTAGTTTGTCACTTGAGAAATTGCATTGTAAACTACACAATAAAAAAGTAACTTAAAAGTTTAGATTTTGCAACAAAAGATGATGATCATTGAAACATCACATGAGGAATCACTGAAGCATTGCCATAAAAATCAGCCATAACGTTCAAACTGCCATTATATCCAGTTTCCCTAAATGTTGTGAATCTCTTGAATGCCGTAATGAAAAGGCATTGTCTGCTACATACACAGCCGATTCGCCGGAGTAGGCTTTTCCAAAACAAAGGAACACCTTCACAATTAAAGAGCATATACTGTAGTATCCTCTTTTTTTAACGGCACAGGCGCCAAATCATAAGGGTCCTCTGAAGACAGCCGTAGCCACATGTTCAACAATCCCCCATTAAAAACCTGGGGAAATTAATGAGCTTCCATTGGCACCCGCACAACAAAGGGATCTATAAAGCAGCCCAGTGTGTTCAGGGTAACTTTACTCTCCAGTAGTTCTCAATCAACCGGCAGCAGCCCCATTTTATTTTATCCCCCCTTGTAACATACAAGGGGGCAGTATTATAAACATTGTAACTCACACATACAGTAGGTTTACATAAATATGTTAAGCCGGTTTGTCGTACAATGGTGTCTGCTAAGTGTGACACTATCGTATGACAGAGTAGCTCAAATTGACCATTACTTGACTTAGATTGCTTTCGCTCCCAATAACAAGCCGTGTTTGAATGTCCAAATTAAGTATTTATTAAGGCTTTAGTTTATTTATACAATCATCAAAACGGTTCTATGGCGGGGGGAACACTACCCTCTCGCGCCACACGATCACCATTGATTTCTACTTTCTACCTTGCTCGAGCACAATTAATGACACTTTAGAATCAAAGAGCGCAGAGCTTTTTGCGGAAAGGTATTAATTAGAACCTTATTTATGTATCGTAGATGCTCGGTCGATTTGCATGAAAAGCAATTCCACAGATGGGCTGTATGGCAGTAATGACGGTAGCAGACTGCAATAAAGCATCTGCTTAATCACAACAGAAGACAGTCAATGGCTGCTGTGAAAACAGGCTGTCCGAGACAAGTACCTCTCAAAAGAAAAGTGCTGAGGTGAGGCGGCAACTTGGACAGTCTTATGCTTAAAGGTAATCTGAATTCACGTCAACAAAGCGGAAAGACAGAGAAAAAAATACATCCATAGATCCAATTTTAGTTGTTTTGCCAAGAATTTTCTCCCCACACATTTCTGTGTGTTGTCACCAGGAGTGTAGTGTAGGGGGGGGCGCGGGGGGACATCTAAAATATTTTTGGGGCAAAAGTAGGCCTATGTTTTTTGTCTTGTCATTTACTTTTATGGATACAATTAGGCATTGTAAACAAATCTTTCTCAATGTGCTATACTTGTTTCAATAGCGTGTCTGTGTGTGTTGCACAGGTGCACGCAAATGCGCATGCAAATGCAGCAAGTGTGCATGCACGTGTCTTAAAGGGGAATTCCACTCATTTTCAATATTTTACTGTCATTAATGTACCTTAGAGATGTTGTGTTTCAGAGAAAATAGAGGTCTGAAAAAAATCATTAGCATCTTGACGACATCATCAAGATGTGTTTCACCATGTTAATGAGTTTCCTTTTTTTCTGAGAGCGTACAAAAGCGTACACATTTGTACGCTCTCAGAAAAAAAAATGAAAATGGGATTTTTTTTTCTGACCCTATAGGGTCCATTTGGTTCACATTTGTACGCTCTCAGAAAAAAAATGAAAATGGGAATGGAATTCTCCTTTAAGAGGCGTCCCCCCACTTCTAAAAGTCCCACTACAACACTGGTTGTCACTGCTATCATACAGCAATCACTGCTGTTACAGTATATGTACCGGTAGGCCTATAACTGTGTCAAAATACAAATGCATTTGCTATGCATTTTGGGGGTTAGTAGATTATAGAGGCAACTTTGGTGTCTACAAACACTACACCTCACCTCCCCTCTATTGGCTCAATATGAATCTGCTAGAGACTGCCGTGCTGTGATTGGCTAAAACGCTGCCCCCCTCCCCCCTCCCCCCCCGTCGTCACACATTAGCACCACCTTTCCTGAGTCAGACAAATGGACCCTCTGCAGGACAAGGCAATTGTCCGTCTGCGGGGAATCAGCTGCAGCATCAAAGTAGAAGTAGTGTACAGTGGGAAAAAGGCAAACAATATAGCTATTTATCTATTTTGATTTTTGGCTAAAAAGTGGCCTATCCCTTCCCATCTTTTTTTAATAAAGCTGCCCACATACCATTGCCTCCCCTAGTGGAACAGGTTATATCCGGCCCTGTATCGTATCCTATTCTCAGTGATGGGCAAGTTACTGGGAAAATGTAGTAAGCTACACTACTTGTTACTCTCAAAAAATGTAGCTAAGCTACACTATAAGCTATCCCCAGAAAATTGTAGCAAGCTACACTACAAGCTACACAACAAAAGTGGCTACATACTATATAACACTATATATATATATATATATATATATATATATATATATATATATATATATATATATATATATATATATATATATATATATATATATATATATATATATATATAATATCTTAACTTAATGTACAACCTTCTAAATAATAATCATAATAAAATAATATGAATAAAAATAATAATAATAATTTAGGGGTGGATTTAGGTTTTGGGATGTATATTAGAGGTTTTCTACCCATTAAAATGGGTGGAATTTGAAAATGTGTGTGGGAAAATGTAGTAAGCTACAATCCTTGTTACTCGAAACAGGTAGTGTAGCTTCACTACAAGCTACTCGAAACAAGCAGTGTAGCTTCACTACAAGCTATTCCCAGAACAAATGTAGTAAGCTACACTACAAGTTACAGGAAAATGTAGTTAAGCTATGTAGCTTAGCTACTTGTAACAAGATACTGCACCATCACTGCCTATTCTGAGGAGCACCCAGCAGAAAGCCCTCATGCTACTCCTCCCATGCAGCACTCCCCGCTGACAGGTGCCAACCCCACATCCCACAGCGCGGGATGTCTGAGCCCCTGAACAGGAACCCATCTGTGTTCTTATACCATACCTGGGCATTATGCGGCCCAGGGGCCAAATGCGGCCCTTTGGCTGACTCTGACCGGCCCGGGGACCACCAGTGGTCCTTGAGAGAGTTCCAGGTTAAATATCGAAAGTTGGTTAACCAGATGTAACTCTTTGAGAGCGTATAAATGAAACCAAATGGACCCTTGAGGGTCCATTTGGTTTCATTTCTACACTCTCAAGAGTTAAAATATTCATCATCTCAATTAGCCCAAAGTCTACACATTCAATCAGAGAATGTAAGAGTATGGTCATTTTTGTTATACTGTTTTGTTTCCCAAATCCGGCCTGGAATTGTGGACAAAAACAAAAGAAATCTTGAAGAAAGTCTTTGGGTCTGTGGGGCTAAAATGTTATCAAATGGTGGTCCGTGGCTCAAATACTGAGTAAATAGTGAGCCCGGGTATCAAAATGGTTGGTCTTACTCTTACTTTTATCTTGAAATGAAATTAATATTACGCAGACTTTAGTTCAGTCTTTAGTCTTGGCCCTCCACAATATTTTATGCATCTCATTTGGCCCCTTGGGAAAAATAATTGCCCAGCCCTGTTATATACTATGGATGCTCCTGTGTGTTATTTTTAATGGAATAAGAATAATCATAAAAAACAACCACGTCAGAGACTCCGCCTCGAGCCATCTAGCCTTTATATACTGTACGTCTACAGATGCATTACACGACGTCAGTGGTTTTCAACCAGTGGTCCGGGGACCACCAGAGGTCCTTGAGAGGGTTCCCGGTGGTCCCCACTCCCCAGGCTAAATGATGGAGAGTTGGTTAACCACATGAAACTCTTTGAGAGCGTGATAACACTCTCAAGAGTTAAAATTGTCATCATCCGAATCAGCCCAAGTCTACACAACTAGAGAATGTGGAAGATTAATGGTCATTTCGATCTGTATGTTTGCCTGTTTTTCCCCCGAAATCCAGCCTGGTATTATGGTCTGTGGGGCTAAAATGTCATCAAATGGTGGTCCGTGGCTCAAATGCTGAATAAATAATGGGCCCTGGTATCAAAAAGGTTGAAAACCACTGCACTATGTTGTTGCAAACCACGTAATTACTTCCTTACAGATGTAGGTCAGGGAAGTGGTGTTGAGAGTGACATCTAGTGGATGACTATAGTTGTCTGCTATTGCACCTCTAATTGGTACAATCGGTCATCGGTGTGGCGTGTCAATAATATCTAATATACCGCTACAAGTCGTACAATCTTGCAGTAGCTAGAAACTGACTCCACCAAGCGACACCGTCACACAACGTAGTATAAATCAGGCTTTAATCGGAAAAAAGTACTGTTGTTGACAGAGAACAACATCTGTTCGAAAGCCAAAGCAAAGATGGTTACAAAGAGATGTCCTCTTTGCAAATATTTGCCAGTGTGGTATTTTGAGTGCTGTGTGATGTCGAGGAAAAAAAATGCCCTTATCATGTTGGCAGGACAATCCACTTACTGTGTCTAAGAGAGAGGGAAGAATTCTGTTCCAACTTAAGCCAAGTCTTTGTTTACAGTGTGTTGTGTGCCAATGCTCCTTTTTTTTGACAGAAAACAGTCCATTTTGTGTCTTTCTAAATCCAACGGGAGCCACACATTTGCACTTAACGCATAGACGCGGGGGTGCGGCGCACGTGACCGTTCGGCGCACGCCTGCACGCACACACACATTCTCAGAATGGTGTGTGTGTGTGTGGCTGCAAGGTCACTGCAAGTATTGATAAATCACCCAGCTGTGATTCCCTCCCTGACAGCTCAAACTAACGTCAAGCTGGATGGGGTGGGGGGGTGTGGGGGGGTGGAGAGAACAAAAGACCATCAAGCGGCCCTTTTACCTGACACTTTTATTCAATCACGGCCAGATTGCTTACGACAGCACCAGCAGCTGTTTCGTCTTCATCTTTCCCCCATTTTGATAAAGCGTGTCAAGTCATATTTCTGTAAGTACTTCACCTCGCACCCATGCTGCGCGCAGATTCCACCAAGAAGGAGACGGAAGAGGGAAAAAAAGCGATTGGGGCATATGCACATTCCACATGAGGGGATCGTTCAAATGGGTCAGGGGAGTAATGACACCCCTCTGAAGGTCGGCCGGCAAAGCAGCGCCGTTCGAGGTGTGCGTGGGAGGAGGGTGGGGTGGGGGGGGTGGTTTGTGGGGTGGGGGTTTGGGGAACGACAAAGCAACAAGCTGAAGGTCAAAGATAAGAGCAGGGGGGAGCAGAGATATCTAAGATAGCCAACAGAAAATTAAACAATGAGGGAAACGCGGTGAGGCTTTGATTGTGTGATTGTGTTGTTTAGAAGAGGGCGTGTGTGTGTGTGGGTGGCGGGGCGCGGGGTGAGGGGGTGCTTGTGATTTGTTATTTTGGGAACGCCGTCCCGTTTCTGAGAGCTCTTCTCTTAACCTTGCCCCCTCCCCATGGGATGGAGGTCAGTGATAGGCCAGAGAAATATTGCAGATGTCCATTGTTTGTTTGTTTATGATCTGACACCATCATCCCCTCGCCAGAGAAATGAGATTTCCATTTCGCCGCCTGCACCTTTTTATGTCTGAGGCCCTTGGCTTTGCAGACACTTGTTTTCCTATACGCGTGGCCTGATAACATTAACAGGTGTTTTGCAAATGGGATACGTCAAGTAGCATCTGCCAAAGAGTGAATGCAACTTAGGTCAAAAATATGTAATGCCTCTAACAAGTGTTCTCACAAAATGGCCGCTTGGTTCCAGGACATTTTTTGGTTTGTTTGGCAAAAAAATGTTTGTGAAAACAAATGTTTATTAACATAGTCCATATCAGTGGTTGCCAAAGTGGGTCCCTTGCAGGAGTTACAGGGGGTCCCCAGCTAAATGCTAGGTAGGAACCAAAAGGACGCTTATGGGGCTGTGTAACTCTCAAAGACCCCCTTTTTCCACCAGCTGGGAAGTGGGAACCAGGTTCAGTTAAGAACCTTTTTTAGTCCACGAGCCAGACGTCCAACATTGGAAAGTTAATTATACATAGAAATACCTTCATTAGTTTATGTAGTCAATATAAGAAAATTAAATGAAAGTAGCTTTTTCATATTTGACTTTTGCATTTATTTGCATATTTAGAAAATGTACTTTAAATTTTGTAATACAATTAATAATTGTCTGTGTAAGTAATCAACTGTGATAGTTTCAGTTAATATACTGTTGGATGGTTTTGCTCATGGACTAAGAACCAAAAAGAACTGAACCAGTTCAACCCCGGAGGAAAAGAGGCCAAAGTGTACGAAAGGAACAGTGTTTCCATTTCTTCACTCCTTCACTCTCAGAGTAAAATTAAAATTTAATTTACAATATACTAAATGGAGGTCCCAGAGATATTAGATGTGGGTTCATAGGACCAATGCATGTCAACATGATTAGGTATTCATACAAAGGGCCTGGCTGTACTACAGTATACACCATACTACACCCGCAATGTCTATAATCCAGGAGTGAAATTGCAATCATCTACCACCAGACCCAGAGTCATTCCCACGTCGACGTATCACTTTCGAAATCCTGCTCTCTGGGAAGGTATTAAAAGCTGTTCAAAGTTAAAGGCCAAATGGGATTTTAGTTGGAAGTACGCGCCGATCTCTTGGATAGTTTTTCTCAAAGAAGATTCTCAGTCCAGCACCAAACATTTAATGTTATCTTGGCCTAGAGTGAGTGCGGACACTGTGGAAAGAAGATACATGTAAATCAGGTGGAATGTGGGAAATGCTTGTATCGAGGAAAAAAGAAGAGAAAAGAAGAAGAGGGACAGCTCACTCCACTCAGACTTGGCCTGGCTCCCAGGAATGCAGTTAGCTAGCATACAATCACTGCCTATTCACGGTGGCACAGCTGCTGTGCACATATGTTACCCACCAAAGGAAGAGGACATCAACCATAGCCACCTTGCACAGGTTAGCAGATGAATGGCGTTCGCTCCTTTGACAGTCTGCCCTCGTCTCGGCGTATTATTGCAAGCTCGACAAATAAAGTTTTCTTCCGCAACCTGGCCTCAAACCGAGCAGCACAGGACGCAGGCCGCCATCGTCTTCCCTCTTCGACTCCCAACGTCGATTCTAAATCTGCATCGCGAGCAGCGTGATGTAAAGATTTTTCCTTTTGTTGATTGGATTTGATACGACTGATTGGCAATTGTGCCTTGAGGTTAGACGCATTGATCATAATTATTTCAATGAAACGAAAGCTCCCGAAATCACTTGAATCAAGTCATCATTTCCTATTGGGGTGTTTTAGAAGGACAATGGCGGGGTAATAGGCATGGGGATAGAAATGGGAGCGCGCACAAAGACTTTCTATATAGCCCCTCGGCAGATGACCAAAAAAAAAACTGAGAGAAGGAAGAAAGATTACATTTATTCAAGGCTGTCTTTCATCAAGAGGCTTAAAACCCAAACTTTGAATGTAACCCCAAATTATATGCATATTGAACTGACCTCTCTCACCTCTTTCTCATAAAGCCAGTAGAGGAGGCGCGATATGCAAAAAACCCACCGTACAGATCCTTTGGTTCTTCATTTAGACGATTTCAGCACTTTTTTCCCTTTTCCAAGAGTGATCGTGTTAGTCGCTAACAACGTGCAGATAGAGAAGAGAGTTTCACAGAGAGAGAGAGTCACTCTGAATTTTCCATTTTGTTATTGCAGCATGACAAACAATGTGACCTACACTTAAAATTCACTCGCTGCAAAGTCAGACACTTTTTGAAAGGCGCGTGTGATTAAGGGAGCGCTTGATAACCGCGAAAACCGTTCTCACATTATCCCATTGTTAACGCGCCGTTCCTTTGTCACCCATCTCCCACCCAACTATAACCTATTAGCTTTAGTGAAGTGCTCGGAGCCAATGGAGCCGCGGTGAAGGTTGTTCACCCATCCGACGGGGGCCATTTACGGCGGAGAGACCCCCAGAGCCATGGCGCGGCAGCCCTCTAATGACTCCATCAGCCGCGCTGATGGGACCAAATGGCACCCAGAGATTTCAGCGCGTTCCCCGAGCGTGCATTACATTTGCTCACCCCTTATTCCTGTTATTTCGCTCTAATGGTGCGCGTGTAAAGGGCCGTGTAAAACATTTCGCAAAAAAAAAAAAAAAGAAATGTAACGCCGTCGTCTGATATTTTATCGGAGTCATCAGAGGCAGCTGCTCCCACGACATAAATACAGTATGTCCGTATGCAGTAGAGGAGTTGCGTTACGTGCCGCGGCGGTGCCACTTAGATACTCCACAACACTGAGCAACTTACTCCCTTATTTACTGTAAAGCTGCACTTGTAACTAGGGGTGTCCCCATACCGTTTTTTTTTTTTTCTTCCCAATCTACATTCCATAGAACACGATTATGCCATATGACAACAGTACAGTGGTTTTGAACTTTTTTCATACCAAGGCCCACTATTTATTCAGCCACGGACCACCATTTGATGATATTTTAGCCCCACACACTCAAAACTAAAGATTCCTTTTGTTTTTGTCCACAATTCCAGGCTGGATTTCGGAGAAAGCAAAAAAACAGTCAAACATAGAGATCAAAATGGCCATTAATCTTCTACATTTTCTAATTGTGTTGACTTGGGCTAATTCACATGATGAATATTTTAACGCTTGAGAGTGTAAACATGAAACCAAATGGACCCACAAGGGTCCATTTGGAAATCATGCTCTCAAAGAGTTACATCTGGTTAACCAACTTTCCATCATTTAGCCTGGGGACCACCTGTAATCCTCTCAAGGACCCACTGGTGGTCCCTGGACCACCGGTTGAAAACCACTGCAATAGTACATATGCCAAACGACTATGTAAGCCAGGCAAAAATGTCATCTGTACATCTGTGCGTGTGTGCGCACACACTCTGTATTTGGGTATTCCCAAATATTGAGAACTCGAACATCATTCATTTCCTGCACACTGGCTCAACACAAGCGCAGTGAGCCAGATAAACTATGTAAACCAGGCAGAAATGTCTGTGCGTCTATGCATCACACATTATATTTAAATTGCGCATGCCAAATGTGGAATGTATTGTAATGTATACACCAGTAAGACACACAGCAGGTATAGATAGGCCTATTAGGGATGTCCCAATGATGTTTTTGGCTTTCGATCCGATTCCGATCATTTGAAAGTGTCGCGATTGTTTGGCCCTCCCGATCACAGGACAACCGTACTTGCAACCGCACCACAATCATTGTGATTCATTGCAAGCTTAGCTAACTCTAACACTTTTTTTTTTTTTTTTTTTTTTTTACTCGGAATACAAATGTAATCATGCTGTAGTGTTGTATGCATTGTATTTAAGGTGAGTGAGTCCATTTGTATAGCTCCATCCTTGGTGTAGTTAATTCAACACCAAGGATTTTATTGCGCAGGAAATCACGGTTTAGAGACAAACCTCAAACCAACAATTAACTGAAACTATGATTAACATATATGGAGCCTCTTCCTTTGTTCAAGATGGTGTGAAGTCACAAGAGTATTCATTAAAGCCTCGTGTCCTGTGTTTGAAATAGTGCTGTTAAAGCCTTTAGGCTGTGGGCATCTCTCTGGAAGAGATATAATGATCCTCCAATTAGAGACAGAATTATGAGACCTGTTTATTAGTCCTAATTCATCTCATACAGTGCTGAGCATATCAAATACCACTGAGGGGGAGAAAAGAAAATCAACAATATGCCCAGTATAATTACAGATCTATTAAGTGTTTCACAACGGTGACAAGCCGCGCTATTCACGTCGTTTTCTACTGTCAAGGACAATACTCAGGAATTGCCGATGTGTTCATTAAAGCATGCATTTATACCAGCTCAATGACATCTTGCATTTCAAAGATGACTGTGAGTCTCTTCAGATATACTGCAAATTGCACTTTTTTCATTAGCAAGAATGGTCTTAACGTTATTAATTATGAATTAATTCTGCGTGGACATTTGTGTAGCTTATCGTGCTGTAACAGGCTTTGGTTGTTGCAAAGGCATTTTGCACAGTAAAAGAATAAAATACCTATGAAAATGTAGGTTCTTAAGTTAATGGGAACAACTGTAAACAACATGTTGTACAGACTATTCTTAAGCACTAGCTGAAATAATATGTATACATGAATTTAAATTGAATTTAAGGGGGTATTTTTGATTTGATCTGTTGTTTCAGCTCTACAAAACATGAAAAAATCTGTACATTACAAAGAATCGGTATTGGGAGTGTCCGTCTGTAGTGCTCAACCAAATGTATTTTGCCAAATGGAATGAAGGACATTTTCCTCTGATTACATCCATAAGTAGACCTGTTTAAAGCATACCAAAAATCAATACTGTATAATGGTCCCCTGCCAAAGAGGTTCAAGGTTGTACTTATTGTTGCAATCCTTGCAGTGGTAAACATGAATGCATCTGTTTTTTGTTTGACTTCCTTCAGACATTGTTCTCTAGCAATAACAGCATCAGCATTCATCAGTCACTGCCCACAGCACCTTACATAAACAACAGCACAGGATCAAGTAAAGGTAGCCTGTGTGAATGATAACATTTGCAGATATCTGTCAGTGTTTTATCCTCTCAATCCGGAAGACACTGAGATCATTTTGCAACCATGACTGCGGTCGTGACCCTAATATATAACGGTTGCAACTAAACCTAACCCTAACCTAGCTTAAAAGTTGTAAAAAAAAAAAAATGGAAAAAGGTCAGGGAGAGTTTGCCTCCTGATGTTTTTCTAAATCGGTTGTGGCCATTTTAAAACGGTCGGGGCAGCTGTAAAGGTCTTGGGGAAAAAAGGGTTGTGTCAGTGGTTGTGGTCAAGAACTGATTTCGCCCCTCCTGCTCAATTTGACAGACAACTTTGCCAAATCGAGACCACATAAAAATGTTTGATGTGGCCATACCCACCAGTTCATTAAGTATACCTATCTATACATTTGATGACTATTATACCTTGGGGTTTATTAGAGTTCATAGACACGTAAATAACATAACATAATGCTCTTTTGCTAGCTCTGTCACATGCCATCGATAACCCACCCCCCAAAAAGGCATATATCTGGTGAATAGTTTGCCATCATCACCTTCCTTCTCTGCTGCCTCACCACACAGTGAACCCACAGTCGCATCAATACTGTCTTTTCAATAAGAAACACCTGCTTCTCAGTGCATTTACTGCTGTCCTCAAGAAACATTTACTCAAGGATCACTGCATTCGGTCACTTGGCAGATTAGCATGCATGCACACAGTTGTGCGTAGTCTGCATATGCACATCTGTGTGTTTGTGTGCGTGTGTACTCTCCTGAGGAATATTATGATGTAACTTTATTTATTAGAATTAGTTTACTTTGTTGTTTCTTTTTTATGTTGTTTCTCTGTTATTATTTTATAGAGGTAAAAAAGTGTATGGCGAGATTTCACAATTCTGGCAACTCTAAACCATTTGAACAGCTTTGTGAAATGTATCGTGATGGCTCTGGAAATAATTCATTATAGAACATATTTCATTGTCATTGTTCAGAGAACAATTTGCACAATGATCTCTGGCACACTGGCATATGTATGAGACAGGATTTTTCCTTTTAAGTAATCATAAATTAGGCTCTCTCATGCAGATCCTACACACAATTCCACATTCCTTCAATCTGAACTCTGACTGGAGAGATAGGTGTATTTCCTAATGATGACTATAATGGCCTGATGTGGAAGAAAACATTGTTATATTATCAACCTAATGTTGACATGACACACTATCAGGAAAATTAAAGCATGGCACTTCATGCCCAAAAAAGGTTGCCAACCCCTGCTGTTTTGGGACTACAAATGGCAGCATAAACGACAAGCAGTCTGGGTTCACAGTTTCTTGTGTGAGGCAGGAAAAGATTAGTAGAAGCACTGATACATATTTTATATATACATTTCTTCAACATAATCTGAAAAACAACCAACAGTGTTGCTACAACAATGTCATGAGATGCTCTAGTAGTCGACAACACTACCCAACTTGCATAATAAAATCGCAGCAGATTTGGCATGATGTGCAAAGGAAATGTGTGGATGGAATACACATCTGAGCGATTGCAACACTGCAGCTGTGGTGCGTTCATTGCTAAGTATCCTTACTACTCACCGTTTAAGCATTCGAGTGGTCGCACTGAAAACTAAAGGGGCGCCTGAAAGAAACTATTTGTTTGCCTTCTTTTCTTTGGCAAATGCTATGGGAATAGATCTTGAACATATTGTTATACAGTACCTATCGCCTCAAGAACATCTCCCACACTAACCATGTCTCCTTTGGACTACTGTAACTGCCACGCACCTTTAATCTGAATTCCTGGCAGGAAGCTTCAATAGAACTATAACAGTGCTGCCAAGATGCTGATTGGAGTGTGAAAGCACCAACACACAGTATCAAACCCGTCCTACAGTCACTGCGCTAGCTCCCTGTCTACAGTACAAAACTCTTATCCTGATCTATCAACGCCTAACTCAAGGAGTTGCCAAGTCACCAATCAACTTAATTGAAGTGCAAAAATAAACACAGATACTTTTCACTAGAGCCACATTTGCATCCACCTGTAAGTGCTCTTTGAGTGGTCTTGAAAGACAGCTATTCACATTCCTTCATGACTATTAGTAGGGTGTTCCACAGTTTTGTATGGAGCTAGGAGAAACAAAAATTGAACCCCCTTTTTTGCCAAATCTGGGTTGATCGTGATTTGTGGAGCTCCCTCTGATGTTGTTGCTGCTGTGAATGGCATTGGCATTGGCAATGAATGGTAATTAACAATATTTGGGGTGGGGGGAAAGTGGCCATGACATAAGGGCAGGTAGAATGTGACCTTAGTTTCAACCCCTGTTCAAGGTACTGTACTATTTCCTCGATACTCTGAGCCATACCCACCTAGCAAAAATGAGTAGTTGTAAGCCTGACTGTGTTTTCTTTTGAGGTCTACATTTTAGGGCCTTTTTGTGGTGTACCAGTTGCATGCATAGTCGTAATTACCCTCGAGTGAACGTTTCTACCCATGGCAATTTGGCTCTGGGCATGCCTGTTGGCATGATAATTTTGGCACTAATCACAGAACTGCTCCACGTTTAAACTTTTAAACATACTGCATAACCCTTGAACTGTATGCAAAATGCAGCTCCACAGAGGCCACCTCCATGTCGTCCTGAATCGACATCTTTCTAAAGGTATAGAACTGTAGAAAATTAAGTCATTCATATGTTTAAATATAATTTAACTCTTGAGAGTGTAAATACTCCAGTTCCTAGCATATATGCCTGTTCGCAATTTTGCGTCATGGGAATTTCTCACTTGAATTGAGTCAAGGGGTCCCTAGACATGAAAAATCACCGAGGTGCTTGTCCGTCATAGTGCCACGAAGGGCGTAATGGCCGAATCAAATATGGCCGCCATCGTATATGATGAAAATCCAACTTTTGTGTACATACACATGCAATACCTCTATCCTGACTAATTGGGGGGTGGGGAATCCATTTCTGATGTTGTTATGACCATTTTGGGTTGTTTTGACCTTTAAAGGTCACGGTCAAGGTCATTTTGCTATTCCGAAGACCTAATTTGGCCATCGTTATGATTAAAAACTGGTGCAGTAGGTCTAATTCATATAATTCTGACATGTATGACTCCTGGGTGATATTGATATTGATAAGTATAATTTTGATGGGATCAGTGGACATTGTGAAGACATTGGTTTTGCTTAAAGGGCATGCAACCACTACTCTTCAGCTACTTACGGGGGAGGCCACGTGGAAGCTGTCTTCTCCTCCCCATTTTAACTGACCTTTAACTGAACTTATGACCATTTGGGGTGGTTTTGATCTTTAAAGGTCATGGTCAAGGTCATTTTAAGGGTTATAACAGGTGCAATGGGTCTATTTCAACTAATTCTGACATTTATTAATTATTCAAATCTGATACTGATATCTCTTGTTTTTTCATAAACCTTAGTAGGCCTACATGTGCATAAGACATGGTGCAATAGAGTCAGTGTTAAACGACAGCCATTATGTCTGGCTCTGGGATGCTGATTGTAGAGGATGTGATCAGGTCGCTCCAGTGGGAGATGTTCTGGCCCCACAAGGACAAAGCTGCATACCCAGTGCTAGCACAGGATGTGTGCTGGCTGAAAATCAACGTTCCCCAGATCAGTTTGATGCCCTGATAGGACAAGTAGAGAAATTTAATCAGGAACTTCTGAAGTTTGAGAAGGAAAGTGAGGCCAAGCCTCACTTTCTGGAGTTGGTAGCTGTAATAAAAAATGCTGTAGTCTCTGAATGGAAAGGAAACTGAAATTTACACTTGAGACTATGGCGATCTTTGCAAAGTGTGAATGCATAAACTGCCTGCATCATGCTCATGGTATCTTGTGCAAATCAAGGTGCTAGAGTTCACACATCCTGAGCTCTACCGGCATTTCTCAATTGGTCAGTGAGTTCAGGATCGTCAAGGTGTTCTGTGCTGTAGGAGTGACATGAAGGTCAAGTAGACCATTCAGCGGGTGTCAAAGGGTCCTGGAGGTCACTATGTAGTACAAGCCACACGCAATGCAAATGCTGTTGCAGAGTTTCATCTCTTGTTTAATGAGATTGGGTTGATCACCAACGTCCTCAACCTTCTCACCAACAACCACCCCAAAACACACACAGAATTCCATCTTCAGCATGCACTGTGCACCACTCTCTGCCTTGCATTCAGCAAGAATGTGGTGAAGCTGCTGGACTTCATGTTAGAGTGACAGAATCTAAAGCCATTGTCAATGTGCCTGTAGCACTGCACAATCTGCTCACAAAGCAGGCTGTAGATAGAGGGGTCGCTCTGTGTCGCTCAATTGTCTAGAAAATGGGGGCATGTGTACTGCTCATACAGACAGGAGAGGGTAGTCGAGAAGAATAAGAAAATGAACTCAACCTTACCAAAGAGGAAGCTACCTCACTTCAATGAGCAATCACAGAAGGCCCAACAACCATTTTGAAGAAGCATAGTTGATCATGACCTTCCAGCTCATGTCAACAACTCAACTCTTGTCAGTGAGATTGAGCCTGGACTTGATCTCACCCAATTGAGTGCAACATCTGCTCTTGCCACTCATGTTGTGGTAGACCTCATGTCACCCCTCTACAAGTGATTCCTACATTGAGAGGTCTCCAAAGGAAGTGGAGGACATGTGAAATACAGACTCAGCAGCAGCCATTGACATCATTGGCATGAACAGAGACTTACCCATTCCTCAGCAACTCAGAGAACAAGCAGAATAACCAGCTGTTAGTTCAGGATATGGTGTGCAGTCAAGCCTGTGGCAATACCATCAGTGTCAGCTCTGTCGTCCACGACAATGAGGTTCTCTCAGCAAAGGTGGCTAGTGGCGAGGACATCCCTGATCTCTTGAAATTAATTGAGGAAGCTGTCACCAGGCTAGTGTGGTGCATATGGAGTGGGCTATTCATGTTAAACAGTGCAAGAGAGTTCTTATAGTTTTCAAAGATACAGACACCTTTGCCTTACTATTAAATTACACCTACAGTACTTCCAAGCACTGAGGGTGAAGGAAAATTGGCAGCAGTATGGCAGTACGGAAAAGCGACTCATGATGCCACAGCATCAAGTAGTCTCTTATCTTTGAACACCCCTAGCCAAGACTGTGATCAAGGCACATATCTTGACTGGAGAGGACTGCATGAGCAAGGTGGGGCAGCTGTTGCTCAGGAGGTGGAGCAGGTCGCCCAATGATCTGTGGATGTTTGAATCCCGGCTCCTCCTGTCTACATGTCGACGTGTCCTTGGGCAAGTCATTGAACCCCAAATTGCCTCCGATGAGTTGGTTGGTGTGAGCTTGCCACCATTGGTGTGTGAATGTGGGAAGTGAGGACGCTGGCGTCGACTGGTCACTGCTTCACCTCCCAATGTATGAATGAATGGAACATTGTAACATGCTTTGAGCACTTGGAAAAGCGCTATAAAAATGCAATCCATTATAAGGTGGGCACCAAATATGCTGCCATGGTTACTGACCCAATACAATATCTGATGAACTTTGGTGAGACAGAAATTTCAGTGTCAGTACTGGAATTGATGCTATCCCTCCCACAAGCAGTTTGACCAGAGGTCACATCAAACAAGGTGCCTTTCTGGTGCATAGGGCTTGCAACCTGCTGGCAACATCCAAGGAACCAGAGGCAAAACTAGCACCAATGGAGCATGGATGGGAGGAGCATTTTGTACACCTCTGCCATCAAAACCTTACCACAAACCCTTACCATAAGTCAGCACTCAGCTCACAGTGTCCAATGTGCAGGCAAATGTGACACACAATGATGTGGCTGTCCTGCTGCATTACATTCTGCCATGGAGAAAAATAGTGTGCATGTCCACATATACAGTATCCACTTGGAGGGGAAATACTTGAATATGTTATTTGTATCACTTTGGCACTTTTATTTAATAATTTCAGCACTCACTTAAAAAGATAAATATATGATTACTATATGTATTGTCTATCTTTTGTTCTAAATAATAAAAATATAAAAGTAAAAGTGATAGTAGGGGACAAAATTGTTATTCAGTTGTTGAAAAAAATTACAATTGACAGTTCAGTTAAAGGTCAGTTAAAATGGGGAGGAGAAGACAGCTTCCATGTGGCCTCCCCCGTAAGTAGCTGAAGAGTAGTGGTTGCATGCCCTTTAAGCAAACCAATGTCTTCACAATGTCCACCAATCCCATCAAAATTATACTTATCAATATCAATATCACCCAGGAGTCATACATGTCAGAATTATATGAATTAGACCTACTGCACCAGTTTTTAATCATAACGATGGCCAAATTAGGTCTTCGGAATAGCAAAATGACCTTGACCGTGACCTTTAAAGGTCAAAACAACCCAAAATGGTTATAACAACATCAGAAATGAATTCCCCACCCCCCAATTAGTCAGGATAGAGGTATTGCATGTGTATGTACACAAAAGTTGGATTTTCATTATATACGATGGCGGCCATATTTGATTCGGCCATTACGCCCTTCGTGGCACTATGACGGACAAGCACCTCGGTGATTTTTCATGTCTAGGGACCCCTTGACTCAATTCAAGTGAGAAATTCCCATGACGCAAAATTGCGAACAGGCATATATGCTAGGAACTGTTGAGAGTAAAAATGAACCAAATGGGCCCGTAAGGGTCCACCTGGAATCCTCTCAGGGACCACAGGTGGTCCCCGGACCACTGGTTGAAAACCACTGCCATAGATTGATGGCCATGGAACCCATTTATATATGTTTTGTGCCTTCAGGGCCCCCTCCAGAAGAGAAGATTTGTCTTTAAAAAAGGAGATTTCTCCCAAATGTAAAAAAAAAAAAATTACAAGCCACTCGTAGCTCTGCACGATGTGTTGCATTCTTGTACATATAGACGAGCGCAGTTACGAAAAAAAAAGCACCTTACCCTAAAGAAATTGCAACAGAAGGTCTCTCAACTGTTTTTGGTACTATTAGGTGTCCTTAATAACATACTAAAAGTTTACCAAAGTTTGACCATGCGAAATATGTTTTTCTCAAGACGGCGTCCAATATGGCCCTCAAAATCGTTAAAACAGCTTAACTCCTTTATTATCCACCCAAAAGAAGTATTTTTTGTGTCTAACCTCATGTTTTGTGGGGCTGGGAATCCATTTAAGTTATCCAAATTGCTAAAACCCTGAAATGCACCATTTTAAGTTAATTAAAAAACTAGATATTGACTAGCCAGTCTAGCGAGTGTTACCTCTATCTACTATTCTCAACTCTACTGCATAGCACTGTACTGTACCCTACTGTATAGCATTGTACGGTCAGGCTACTTACTTACAGGGCCTCAACGGCTGAGCCATTGAGAATCGAACCCTGACCTCTAACCACAAGGCCAGCTTAGGCCACTGAGCTGGTAGCACTGTACTGTACTGTACTGTACCCTACTGTAACGTAGGCCTACCATAATGTACCCTACTGTATCACATTGTATTGTACCCTACTGTATCATATCGCAGCAGACACTACCTGGTGTGAACCTGCTGCGACTGCCATCACAGTCGCAAATTGATTGATTGATTGAGAGAGTGTGTGTGTGTGTGTGTGTGTGTGTGTGTGTGTGTGTGTGTGTGTGTGTGTGTGTGTGTGTGTGTGTGTGTGTGTGTGTGTGTGTGTGTGTGTGTGTGTGTGTGTGTGTGTGTGTGTGTATTGGGTGGGGGGTAAATTGTCACGTAAAAGTATGTCAAACAAAAAAAAGTTTCAATAAATATAACAGTTGCATGGATGCAGATAGATACCTGTGTCATATAGTATACTGTATAATAAATTAGATGTGTGTTAACTTTCTAAAAGGATTATGTAATGCGTGTCCACAATATGTATATATTTCTTCCTAGACACCAAAACAGTTTTTCTGGATAGCTCTTCCGATCAAATGATCAAATTTGGCTCATACAAATATCTTAAATCATATTTTATTACCCTAAATAAATGTATGTAGTCTTATTGTAAGTAGTCTTGGCTGCCACATGACACAATCATGAAAAGCCATGCATTGGAGGGGCGAGGGCTCCTCCAGTGTCTGATCACTGGTTAGACTGGTATATTTACCATAGTATCAACCCCTTACCCCTGTGTCTGATGATCACTGGTTAGACTGGTATATTCACCATAGTGTCAACCCCTTACCCCTGTGTCTGATCACTGGTTATACTGGTATATTCACCATAGTGTCAACCCCTTACCCCTGTGTCTGATCACTGGTTAGACTGGTATATTCACCATAGTGTCAACCCCTTACCCCTGTGTCTGATGATCACTGGTTAGACTGGTATATTCACCATAGTGTCAACCCCTTACCCCTGTGTCTGATGATCACTGGTTAGACTGGTATATTCACCATAGTATCAACCCCTTACCCCTGTGTCTGATGATCACTGGTTAGACTGGTATATTCACCATAGTGTCAACCCCTTACCCCTGTGTCTGATCACTGGTTAGACTGGTATATTCACCATAGTGTCAACCCCTTATCCCTGTGTCTGATCACTGGTTAGACTCGTATATTCACCATAGTGTCAACCCCTTACCCCTGTGTCTGATCACTGGTTAGACTGGTATATTCACCATAGTATCAACCTCTTACCCCTGTGTCTGATCACTGGTTAGACTGGTATATTCACCATAGTGTCAACCCCTTATCCCTGTGTCTGATCACTGGTTAGACTGGTATATTCACCATAGTGTCAACCCCTTACCCCTGTGTCTGATCACTGGTTAGACTGGTATATTCACCATAGTGTCAACCCCTTATCCCTGTGTCTGATCACTGGTTAGACTGGTATATTCACCATAGTGTCAACCCCTTACCCCTGTGTCTGATCCCTGGTTATACTGGTATATTCACCATAGTGTCAACCCCTTACCCCTGTGTCTGATCACTGGTTATACTGGTATATTCACCATAGTGTCAACCCATTACCCCTTTGTCTGATCACTGGTCAGACTTGCATATTTGCCAGTACATGCAGAGTGACGTACGCAGTGTTGAGTAGCTTTAAGTATTGTAATTATATATCCATTATGAATCCCCTATACAGGGGAGTGAGTAACCATTAAATGGCTAGGTTAGGATTGGAACATTGGATGGTCAAGTGGCCTATGTTATTTCCGCATATTGAGCTGCACTGAGCTAATCATGTGAAATCCAAAGGCCCAGAACACGTAAAAAACACCTTGTGATTTCTTCTGTGCCATTTCGAGTTGAAGTAGAGGTAGAGAGAGAAGGATAATCAAAAAACGGTAATACTCAAGGACCCCTGGAGGCTTCATTTGCCACACACCAACTTTTCCCTGCTGGGCATAATTCAAAATGGTGGGAGATAGAAAGAGTAGAGTTCATAGGCATAAGTTATACTGTAGGCTACCTGTTCAAAGTATGTTGCATGAAATACCATTACACTCTATTTTGGTAGAATTATTTGTGGTTCAGGCATTAAGGGTTAATAACAAAAATGTAAAGGCATATGCCACTGGGCAGCACCCTCAACGAGAGACCACCTTCAGTCAAAAATCAGACACTGGCTCCAGGACTACAGAACTAGATATTTCAAATTAAAGTGCTTATATTTAAAATGATTTCAAACACTACTACTGCTAGTAACTACAGTTACTAGTTAGTTAACTGTAGTTAACTTTTAACTACAATTGTGGCACCACTAAACCAACAGCATTTCATCATTGAAAACAGCAATCTCTCTGAGTCAGGCCTTTAGCTTTATGCATGCTGCGTGTCTGTTGCAACTTCAACAACAACTGATGTTATTATTGATGCTTACTTGACTAATAGTCACGTCCTGTAATGGAAAATGGTATGGGTGCGGCAGCCAAGTTAAAAAAAAAGTGTACTGTATGTAGATGTCAAAATAATGATTGTGATGTCAGAACAGGCCTGCTAAATGTATGGAGATACTGTATAGGGGTGATCAGAATAGGGCAGATGCTTTTGTGTTGGTTCTGAACAACTCACTGTCCAACAGAGTCGACACCAAACCATCTCTGTGGGGGTGTGTCATTTTTTAAATGTGTGGGGCAAACAGATCTCGAGTTATGTGGATTTAGACTTCACTCGTGTAATCATTGCAAGAAACATACATACAAAATAGTGAAACATTTAACAGTAAGACATTTCTTCC
Organism: Benthosema pterotum; assembly: GCA_039105355.1. Taxonomy (NCBI): domain Eukaryota; kingdom Metazoa; phylum Chordata; class Actinopteri; order Myctophiformes; family Myctophidae; genus Benthosema; species Benthosema pterotum. Next base: position 35,563,657 of record CM076978.1, on the reverse strand, counting down.
AAGAAATATTACCAGCCTATCACTTACAAATGTCCTTGTGCTGATTTTATTCCTTAATAGTATGGTATCAAAAACTATCAAATTAAATTGTTAAAAGCATCAACAGAATGTGAATTATGTATTCAGGTGAAGAATTCACTGATCCTGGGCATTATGGCTTCCAGGAAACGGAGAAATGTCCTATTACACTGTTATAAGTTTATTAACAATTGCTATAAGATATAATTGTACCTGTGATATAGTAATTTTATATGGGTTCCTAGAGCACCAAAACATGGGGTTAGGCAACATTTTTGTTTACCCTGAATAATGAATGAGTAATGGTATTTTAAAAAACTGGTGGCAGCCATCTGGAAAAATGAACTTTCGCATCATCAAACTTTGGTAAACTTTTAGTATGTTATTTAGGACACCCAATACTACAAACAACAGTTGAGAAACCTTCTGTTGCAATTTTTTTAGGGTCAAACCATAATTGCATTCTTGCACATATAATAAGCTATTTTCTAATTTTGAGAACCAGTGCTTTAAACAGTTCAGTGCCAAAAGTAATTTCACTTTCACCCTTAGGGCTGCTGCCGCAAATGTCACTCTGTGATACTGAAAGGTGATTTCTTTCCCCCCACCAAATTAAGCACATAGTTTTTTGAGTCATGACAATGACCTTCAAATAGGGTTTCATATCCCATACTGTTTGCCTGTAATTGCCTGTAATTGCCTGTTGTGGGTGTGTCTTATAATTATTACATGGCTTGAATGAAGGCTCCAATCAGAAGCCAGCGTTCTGGTCACATGAGCGGTTACACATTGTATGTCACAACAACGGACCGCTCCGCTCAACAACAGACCTGCATAATCAAGGTTCCCAAAAGCAGCCTTGTTATGTACTATTTCAGTAGTACATTCAGTGGTTGGTACCCTTCTGGTACTCTGATTGCCCTTAATAGCTAATGTGATGAGTATTAGCTTGTTATGCTCATGTACGAGTAGGCCATGGCCCACTTGTGCACAACGCACAAGTTTGCACTCTACCAAGTGCGGATCTAGTTAATGTAAGCTGTCAGCCACAAACAAATCGTCGGATTGTCAAGTGTTATCCCTTACTTATTGTATTTTGCTATATATTACTAAATTACTGCATACATACGTCAACCAGGCATTCCCGAATTGGAATGTTCACTTCCAACTACACCCCCCTTTCGGGGAACACAAACTCAGTCACACTGCCGCCTGTCAAGCAAATTTCCATTTCTCTATTTGCCTTTGCCACCATCCTGATTTCCCCAACTTGATTATCCAACATAATAAGGTGTTCCTGTTGCACTTCCTGGCAGGAAACTGGCGTGGAACGTAAATCCGTCACCACACGAAAAACGTTTTAGTTTCCCTCTATGTTGTGCTCTTATAATTCTTTAAGCTGAGGTAACTGTACATTGTGATAGTAATGCTACACCGGGCATTTTACACATACCTTTTGTAAAGGAGTGCAGTAGGTACAGTATAAGTCTCATAGACTAAATACTGCCGTTTACCTGGAAGCAAGGGAGGACTGAATTATTCACAGATGGCCTGCAACTCCATGCAGTGCAGTTGGTAATGACTTTCAAGTTTCAGTGGTTTTAAGGCATACAATATTTTTTTGCAGCAATAACCAAACAAATTCAGACTTTTAAGGTATGGCGCACTTCTGGATCATGGACTGGTCTGGTATTTCGGCATGGCTGACACTGGACTCCATATACCATAGAATCAAAATCAGTCTTTACTGTTGTGCAGGCTCACAAGCAAGCAGAGCAAGGAGATTGGTGCACTGTGTTTGGTTCTCGATGTTTGATGTTCACATCGAACCAAGGATGCTGCTTTGTCAGGTATTGCTTTTTCGTCCCGCGGGGTGCATGATCGTGAACTCCCCGAGAACTGAAAGTGGTTTGCCAGTTTAGTCGCCAATGGCCTGACGGTTACATGCTTTTATTTTGACTCTCGGCCCCCGACTGTTGTTTTGTTGTTTTTACACGACGGTCCGTTGGTGTGTATAATCCGTGGGAGCATCCCGCCATCCCGGCATCCCGAACTATGGCATGGTTATACCAGCACCAGTATTGCAGGCATATACTAGTGGCGTAACGTTTGCTGATTAGAACTGTTGTTGTTTATCTTCATGATTTGGTTATGAACCGAACACAGGACCTGAAGGGAAACAAGACTGCAAGGACTTGTTTCCCATTGACTGTGTTTGACTGTACTCTGCACTGATTTAATTTATGTGTGATTGTACTGATTACTCCCCTGGCAATAAAATATTCGGTTGTTCAATCAATCAATCATATAAAGTATATTTAAGACTCAGACCGCGCACCTTCCTTGCACCCATTCGAGAAGGTGTGCAGCAGACACCCCGCTCACTTCACTCTGGAGTGTGATTTCTTTTGTGTCCGGTTCATTTAATTAACAGAAAAAAAAATAATACAAGTAAAAATGTCAACTTTGGGCTAAATTGAAATGCACTTTGTGATAGTAATGTTGTATATGATCAAGCAATTAATTACAGTAAGTGGAGATTATTAAGAACAGTGTTATTGATCTTCAATCCAACGTTGTAAAGCCCACAGCAGACATATAGAAATGTGTAGCACAGGATGAGATAAATAAATGCTTTTCTATCTCCAATTTAACCTGCTGGTGTATTGGATTGTGCCAGCCATATATCTTCTAAGCTAAAATCAAAGGAGTCAACAATCTTTTCCAATCTCAGATACCCAAGCGCTGATAAAGAGAAGCTATGTGGGTGTCACAACATCTAAGTGTGATAAACTGGGAAGCTGCTTTCTGTCCGGCCGGGGCAGCTAGCCTTTGGACAAATTAATCTCCCTGCTAAGATGACTTAGATCAACTTTGAAAAACACTAAGAAGAAAACCCATGAAATGATTACAAACGGCGGCCAGAATGACAAGTATTATCAACAAAAATTAATCAGGTGCATCTTTTCATGAACTCAATTAATAATGTGCAACAACGGGGTCTTTTTTCCCCTGGAATGAAAATTAATTAGCAGGGGAAGGTCACTGGGAGATGCTGACATCACTCATCAGGCCGCTGTGGCAGTTCTAATTATTTGTCTTCCAGGCTTGGCTGATCAAAAATTATTGCCATACCTGAGCAACATTTAGAAGAAAAAAAAAGCTTTGTTTAAAGCGCTTTTAATTAGACCTGCTATTTGATTAATGCCGTGTAAGCGTTCAGGATCGGCCCTCTTATCAGCGTTTCTGACAAGTTTGCTGGTGTATTGTTGTGTGAAAGACATTTCATTGACGCTAACCGACTGTTTAGTATCTAATTCGTTCACTTTACTCGCAATTAAAAAGCTATTTACTCCCCGAGCACTTGTTGATATTAATAAAGATGTTGTAAACTCTGACAAAGCGCCTCTGTTTTCGGTACTAGAATGAACTGCGGCATACTAAAGAGGAGTGGTAATGTGGTAATGACGAAAATAAACCTGCTTTTTGATTAGATTATCCATCCATTCCGAAAGCCACTGTGGAGTATTCAGAAAGTGACACGGCTACTAACAACATTAAAGGTGCTATAGACAACCTTTAAGCTTAAATTCAAAATACATGTATATTCAAATATTTAGCCTTTTATCCTTCTATCAGCCACTGTATAATTGTGGTGTGGTGTTTTCAGGCAGAAATACACATCCCTCTGGCTGTATTTTGGTTTTGTCACAAATTGCCAATGTTAATGTTGACATTTCCATGTTTATGTTGACGTTCACCCCCTCACAGAGATGTCTCTGTCTGTGTGGGGAGTGGATTAGTGGGTGCTCTTAATTTATCCATTTTATTGGGTCATACATTAGGCCTCCTGCCAAGGGATGAACATCAACATAAAAACTGTATCAAAACCAAAACACACCCAGCGGGGCGTGTCTGTCTGCAAAAAAAAAAACACCCCAGCACAATTCTATAGTGGTCAATAGAGGGAAACATTTCAAAATATATGAAAATACATATATTTTGGATCTAAGTTTAAAAGTTGTCTATACTACCTTTAAGTGTACTATGAGCCCATCGCCAGTGTGCACCCATAGAGCCTTGTTGTGAACAATGCCATACGGAAGGCACAATCCGCGTTGCTTTACAGTAGTCTCGGGGCATGTATTGTACGCATAGCTCTGAGGTCCTGCAATTTATTGCCTTATTGCCAGTCATAATTAATAGCAAGGCACAAAGGTCACCCTAAGCCAACACGATTACCTAACCCCGGCCTGATAACACACAGAGGCGCTCAGAGGGGCCCCATGGTCACACAAAGGATAGACATGTCAAGCAGCCCCCGTTATGATAAAAGCTCCATCAGGCTCTAATAATGCAGCAGCCCGGCGTGTATTAACGTGCAGCTTTTTGCCTTTCACTTCGTTCCTTCGCCGGAGTTTACACTTTCGCTAGTGCGATACTATCCTCCAACCTCCCCGTAACTACATCAATTCACATTACCTGCAAATTAGCCAAGTTCTACTTTCGGAGCTCGCCAGTACATTTGATCCAAATAGACTCTAAATGCCATTTCTGTTCCTATTAACCCTACGGATCGGTGTGGCAGATATTTTCATGAGGTTGCCGCGGAAAAAAACACGGGGCTAATGGCTTGGCTGTGACAGCGCTATTCATGATGATTTATGATTCTGTGTTTAAGTTGATTACTCCACTGCTGACTCGGAATACTATTTCAATTAGTGCACTGAAGGTCACTCCACGAAATCCCTCCATAATCTATTCCTATTAACACTAATGCGCGGAGTATCCATATCTGTTCACCCTTGTTGATTCAAATCATCCCCACTCCTAACGGCCGGCTTGTTTATCAGTTTACTGGTTCGGACGTAGCCTAGATGGTAATTTTCTCTCCTCGGTGTATCATTAATGTCTCCCCGTCTTGACACATGGCTGGGAGGGACATCTCAATAGAGCTAGCCGGGGTGCATTTTTATGGCTTTCATTGTTTCTAATTTGTTTTACAGATCAAGTGATATTTATGCTGAATGAAATTGATCCTGAAACCCCCATAGGCGAGGGTGCTAATACCAGCGAGGTGGTGGTGCATGGGGGGAAGAGGGAAAAAAAAAGCAACAACCCCTTACCATGACTTGTCATCGGGCGAGAACCAAAATAGCCTCGGCGTGATCAAATTTTTAGAGGCCTAAATTAATTTTACATCACTTTCATTCATACTCCCACTCACCCATGCAGAGGAGGAAATTAGCTACCTGTATTTAATCTAATATGTTCCCACTGTAAGCGCTGGTGGACATGATAGACTTAATCAGTTCACATTGGATCAAATTGCTTACCAGACAGTGCCTGGGCTATATGTGTAACAACACATGGAGCGTTGAGACAGACTCCTTTAGTTTACGCTGCCAGTGCCATTGTTCTGTACAAACGCTGTATAATCGCTATAGGGCAGAAACCTTGTAGAATGCAAATCCGTTAAGGACTTTTAGAAAGTGGAAAACAATAACCTGTGTTCCACGGGGGCCAATGTAGATATACTTACTCAAGTAGTTCACAAACCTTTTCAGGTCATGGATGCCCCTTCAAATGGACATTAATTAGCTTGCGGACCGCCATTTGAAAATATATGCCATGTAGGGTCCCCTGTAAGAGAACATTTTTATGCCTCTAGCAGGGATTCTCAACTATTTTAATTTCAAGGACCCTCAGTTTGACATCCATTAGTCTACAGACCCCCATTTAATAACATTCCTTCTATGCCTGAGACCCCACTTTGTATAAATATATCACTGAGATAAAACCTAACAGGCCACTTTGTTCCATTTGTACACTCTTAGAGATACAGACCCATACGCGCACATTTGTATTATAATATTTTCACTGCTTTTGAGCGTCACGGTCATATGATGAAGTATAATATATGGTAGTTATTTATGAAAAAATAAATCTGGAGATACCAGGTTTTCCTGCCCGACATTTGACAATACACTAACCTTCTACAGCGTACAGTACAAACAGGCTTTCACAGTACAAACACAGGCTTAACCTTCTGAAATCAGTTCTCATTATGTCCAAGGCAACACAGGTCAGGCTTTTTGCAAGTCATTTCCTGAAAGAAATTAAAGTTAATTGCATATCTAGCACTGTAACACTGCGAAGTCATTAGAATGCGAAGGTTAGTAGCAGTAAACATTCCACTAAAAAAACACATAAACAAACAAAAATCTGCAATGAGGGCCATAACAAGTCTATAGGCATGAGGATGAGCCAACATCCCCCCTTTTTTTCTTTTTCTTTTTTTTTTAGAGAAGGGTAAAAGTGCTGACATTGTCACCAGTTGATGGGACTCTATTCGAGGGATAGGTGAAAACACTTGGGCACAGTGACATCAATTTTCAAGATGATTTAACTCCAATGCTCCTGTGTTGGGGAGGAGAGGAAACTTCAGACCTCCTGATTTACCTCCTGTGACAGGCACACGGCCCCCCGAAACAATGTTTCCAAGGCTACTGGCGAATGACGAGTGGTCACGTCTGTACAGCCGTCCCCATTGGTTTGATTTATGTGGCCGGGATCCAATAAAAATGGCAATCAAATCAACCCAGCCACTTTACAGGTAGAGGGCTGTCTGATTGAGTTGTCGAAGGCATGGCTGAGGCTCAGAATGATTATGCCAGGAAACGGAGAAGGGTCCATCTCTCCGCGCAGCCCCAACAAGGACGCCATACATCTCCCCCTGCAACCCGCGCACGCTTTCCTACTCCACTGTGAAATGTATCCAAAATAACTGCACACCTACCGCTCGCCTGCCTCTCCCCCCCACCTTTCTCTGAAGGTTATTTGTCGTCTGAAGGACTCTGCCTGTCAGCGCATGATGAATACCATGTACACAGACAAGAGCAGCGTCAGGTCCCAGGATTAGCCGCGGAAAAACTCACTGATCTGTGAATAACCTAAAAAAGAAGGAGCCCGAAGATTAGCGCACAACGCTTTTGGGGGAATGATCCATCAAACTCAACTACCTCAGTCACTCAAATGAATCATCCCACTTGATTCTTTAACCTGGGTCGGAAGTTGGGCGAGCGACTGCCGCGCCGCAACTGCGGGTCACGGGGATCGTTTTTCGAGGATGTTTATTAAATCAGTGCTATCAATTTTCTTATACTGATCATCTTTTATCTGTCCCTGTCCTTGGGAGATGAGTCAAGCACACAATGATGTTAAAGGTTGCGTCGGTGTTCAACTCGCTGCTTTTTTCCCTCCCCAAGCTCCGGAGACCTGCGTTGGCAATATTGAATTACAGCCGCCGCCATAAAGCACAAATTGGTATCTGAAAAATGCCCTCTGTCGAGAGAAGGCCCCATCACTCAGGTTAACTCACTTCTTCTGTTAACCGGGCTGTGCGCACAGTTCAGAACCAGAAAACCTAAAACGCAAACACAAACAGATCAAAACAATAATCCTGTGAACTATTTGCTTACGGGCTTTGAACCGACGACGGCACAGAGGGACCGACCCCCTGTTTACATGTGCGTGAGGAAGCGCACATTTCAGGAAGCAAATTGGATCAAAGTACAAGCAGCTGCTTAAGTACTTACTCGCTCCGATAAGCAGAGTGAAATCACCATCATTGTTGCATTAAGAGTGACTTGCTTCAGTCACCGCCAGGAAAGGCAGACGCAGGAAGGAGAGGAGAACGGAGCTGATAGTGTGTACCCAGCACAGCCCCACCGCGTGTCATGAAGGAACGGGCTTGGCCCTCCGCCAAACGGAAAGAGAACAATTGGACATCACTGTCGAGACCTTTTTTCTCTGTGCTGGAAACACAATCACCTTCATGGGATGGAGCACAATGCATCGCACAGCAGGTACAGACACGTCCTCCGGAGTTGTCTGTCATGCAAACACATGGGATTTCAAGTAAATTGGGCCAAAAGAACTACAGTACAAGAGATACGTTTAAGCGCAGAATTTCTAATTTGGGAACTGCACGTTATTTGAGTATCATTTAGCGACTTGAGCCCTTTACTTGGACGGTTTGGACGACAAATGGTGTAGTGCTGTGCCAGACTAAAGTTGACTAGGATTCAACTAAGGCTGTCATTAGTTGACTAGGCTTTTGCTGAGAATTATTCCATTTGGGCTGTCGGCGTACATAATGTCTGATTTAAACCATTTTGGCCATTCTGCTATTGAATAATACCAGATCTACAAGCCCACAGTGTGTCAAATTGTGAAAATGTGGCACTCTTACTGGCCAAAGTGACAGATGTAATCCCCATAAATAGAAGACATTATTGTATAATCCGTTCTCAGGTCGAAAGGGACTAACATTGGTTTCTCAATTAGTCAACTAAGTGATTGACTAAGACTGATCAATTATACCACCATTTGACTAATCTAGGTCATCCCTATCGAGTTGACTGTAAATTGTGATGACATTTCAACTGATCCAGAATATTTTGAAAATTTTGGAAACGCTTGAACATATTTACTCTAGGTTTATGTCATGTTTATTTGTGGCTTATGCAATACTCTTGGTTTACGTCATGCAGGATACCAGGTTGAAACACGCCAGATCTATGGATTACAACACTGTAGTAGTTAGTAATGGTCAGTAAGACGGAAGCATGTTGATCTCCACTGACATGACAAAACAAACCTTTAATAAGCTCAGTTAAATGTAGTCGGTGTCGTTTTTTTTTTTTTTTTTTTAAGCGAGTAAACATTAGCTTTAGACGTGAACTCCAGTTCCTTTCAATATTTGCTTTTGGGAGAGTCACAGGGGCTAAGAGTGAAAACACACAGCGGCGAAAAGAATCCCGGATGACATCATCCGAAGTTTCCAAGTGAACTCTGAAGACCTTTTCCATTCCATGCCGATGGAGGAGACAAGGAAAGTTCAAGGATTGAGCAAGTCAGTTGGACTAACATGCCATGGAACAGGAAATAGCCATGCATTGATTTTGTGTGTGTCCAGAAAGATCAATTTTATTCTTCCTTTGTTTTCAGACTACAATGCACTAAGGCTCCTGCACACAGCGGCAGGATGTGTTTCGTACAAGCAGCGGTCCAAATGAAGCTATAAATCAAGTGTTGGAGCACAAACACATAATGTCATCCCCCACAGACCACGTACGGTACAGTACAGTGTAGTACAGTACAGTACAGCGCCTCCATTCCCCGCTCACACTTAACTGTACAAACAGGACTGACAGCGGCAGACAATTGAACCAAATCAAACATTTTCAAAGCATATGACGACATGATGAAATGGCTTAAAGGGGCTCTCCACCACAAATTTAAAAACAAATGTATTTTGTAAATGTTGCCTTGTAATAGATTTATATACACCGAAACCGAAACATATAACCGAAACAACCACTCAGATAATTATTTGTCATATTTTTCATACACTCAAAAAAGACCAATGAAAGTGACTGAAACCAGGCAGATCATACATATTCTAATGAGATAGTGAATAACAATGAGGTGGGCGGGAGAAAGCAGTGAGGAAGGGAGGTGTTTTGTGGACATTTCTGGTACTGCAGCCAAATTGCACACTGAGGAAATGTGAAAAATAATTATCTGAGTGGTTGTTCAGGCTAGAGAGTGCATATACAGGTACTGTATATGTATATACATTTGATTTTAAATTCATAGTAAGGCCGCTTTAATTATTCACAATAAATTCACATTTATTTCTTCATAAAATGACTGCAAAAAATAATTGAATTTGTTTTTTTGTTTTTTTTAAGAAAGTGTTAAAAAAACAAAACGTAGAAAGTTCCCATAAAAGTGTTTGCGTCCTACAAAATGGGACCGACCCAGCGTTTTGGAACCAGCCAAGATATTTGCGTGCTTAACAAACATTATTTTTTTTCTCCATCTGTTGACGTTTTAACGGCTTGCACAACATTTACTGCTTATATACCCACTCTGAATATTATGAGGCAGAACACACAGAAGTTAGACATGGGGTATTGGTGTTTATATACCTTTCATTGCGTCTGAATAAACAGCACAGAGGTCCTTTTATGGCGCTTGTTATCCGGTTCAACATCTACAGTGTCGTTATACAATATGCTGATTAAATGAGTAAGTGTGTGTATTTGCGTGTGCGCACACACGCGTGTGCGCGTGTAAACTGACACTTCTTTAATTGTATTGCACTTGAGCTATCTGGTCCTGGAGTTAACTCGTAAAAGTGAAGTCTCAAGCAGATTCACCAGCGTCTGCCTGCTTAAGATTCATAGAAAAGACCATCCACCCCAATCAATATCTACTTGAGATTTAAGTTGCATTATGCGTCCCCTTCACAGGCATGATTTAAAACATCAGCACAAAGTATTCTTAATTTTATTGCCTCGCCGTAAATTAAAATTAATGACGCTGACATCCACAATTAACAATGAAAAATGCAGATTCTTTATAATTACTTTAGCAGTAACATTGTTTTCAGACGCGTGCGCGTGCTTCAAGGTGCTCCTCGCATTGCTCCTCAACATTCAGTAAAACACAAAAAGACAGCTTCATTACGTTTTATTTGCTATAGGAAACACGGAAAAAACAGGGGCGACTAACACAAAAATCCACTGCTCATTTGGGAATCTCTCGCCATGCATAATTAAGCAAATTTGATTGGAATTAAGCATGACTTCTTTTGGTTTGGGTTTTAATGAATGCAAATCAGGCATCTACATCCCTAAGATTAATTTCAGCCAATTAAAAAACAAAGCTTGTTGGAAAGTGTAAAAAGTGTTCAAAGCAGCGTATGGGCAAAGCCGCCCCCCCTCCCCTCCCCTTCCTCTCTCTCTCTCTCTCTCTCTCTCTCTCTCTCTCTCTCTCTCTCTCTCTCTTTCTCTCTCTCTTTCTCTCTCCCATCATCTCTCTGTCTCTCTCTCTCTCCTCATCTCATCTTCATATCTTTTGCACTCGTGAGAGTTTCTACCCTCAACTTTGATCATTAGCATGAAGTTACAGACAAAACAGTATGAATTAAAATGTGTCCGAAAAAGTAAAAGCCCTACCCGGATCGCCCTTATAGCTTTCAGTGTCAAACTCCTTAAAGATAATGGAGGTGTGTGTGTGTGTGTGTGTGTTAGTGTGTACAAACACGTGTTTGTAAACAGATTTGTTTAAAAACAGAATATAACTCCACCGATCACCTCCACTGTATTGGCTCATTATGAATCTCCTGGAGACTGCTGTGCTGTGATTGGCTAAAACGCTGCCTCACCCCACATATCCTCCCTCCCCCTCACAAATTAGCACCGCCTTTCCTGAACCTGACGAATGTTTTGTTCATGTTTTGTTAACAACAACAAAGTTCATGACCGTCTGCTGGACGAAGCAAGTCTGTCTGCAGGGAAACAGCTGCAGCAAGTAGAAGCAACGTAGAGGGGAAAAAGGCAAAAAAAAATATAGCCATATATCCATTTTGATTTTTGGCTAAAAACTTGCCTCTATTACCTTTAAGACGTGAAATGTCATTTAAGCTATCATCATCATCCCATGTATTTGCATGCATGGATGCGCTCATCCTATGCATTCACGCAAGCGTGTTCAAAGAAAATGCAAACAAACTGTTATATTTCACGACTTATGACCCGACCAGGGCAAAAAAGGGGAGAAAAAAATGCCATTATCACTCTGCATTAGTCTGCCTTACAATAATGTCAGCGCGACCCGAAATCAACCTTTATCAGTGTTCACGAGGATTCAATCCATCTGCCTTAAGCACTCAGGAGATCTCATCGTGGTATTTTCCATGTGAAGGCACCGTTGCACACACTGGGCTATATAGTGACAAATAACGCTCCTCTCAACACGCCACTAACAAATAAATGTCAGTGTCAGGCCTCATCTGCAGCCAGTAGGCTTATACGTACTGCAGGTGTTATGGTCTCATCATGACCCCAACCTTAAATGGATCCCTGGCTAATACCACAAATACGACTTAAAACGGCATACTTGCCCTCTATAACAGTGGTTTCAACCTTTTTGATACCAGGGACCACTATTTATTCAGAATTTCAGCAGTGGACCGCCATTTGATGGTGCCCCACAGACCCAAAACTAAAGATTCCTTTTTCCCCGCAAGGGTCCATTAGGTTTCATTTTTACGCTCTCAAAGAGTTACATCTGGTTAACCAACTGTCCATCATTTAGCCTGGGGACCACCTGGAACTCTCAAGGAGCACTGGAGGTCCCTGGACCACTGGTTGAAAATCACTGCTCTATAACAAAAAAAATAACAAAAAAAACATAATAAAAGCATCTTAAATACTATGGACTAATATGGAATGTATATGCTATTAAAAATATTAAGACAACTACTTTGATGGACATTTAGAAAGCATTAAATTGTTTTATTATTATTATTATTATTTATTAGCATATACCTTCCATAATTCCATAGCGCTAGACCACATGCGGGCATATGACATCATCAACTTGTGACTGCAGCATTCCCTATTGATAGAAAAATTTGCTATTTATGAAAGATATTTAAGAAGTTTTCTTTTTTTTTCTTTTTTTTTTCATTTTAGTTATAGGCCTAGAGGGCACGTATGTTTTAATGTATAGATGTCTCATTAGCCAGCAATCCTATTAACATTTACCCTGAAAAAACGCCACAACATGGGAATTATCGCGCCCTCTTCTCTTAATACCAACAATACCAAAGACAGACAGAGTCCCACTCAGTAAGTTAAGTTTCCCAGGAGGTTAGGTTGTATCCGGGAGGGAGATCAGCTTTTATTGGAACCCACACCGGACAGCATCATAGCAAAATCATCAAAGTCTATATATTACAAAATCAGTTTATGACGATTGTTATCACAGTGAGCTGTGCTCATGGTTGCCATGGCTACCCAGAGTTTACAGAAATAATAAAGATATAAGAATATACTGTACAGGAAGGAACTGGATACATCGAGAAGCCATGGTCAGAGTCAACTTGGATACTTGCATCCTATACCACACCTTCTGAAAATGTTTATCCACACTTCTCTGGCGACAGAAATCACATATAATGACTGAATAGCTATAACAAGGTTACAATTGTAGTAAAAAAAACAGCTCAGACAAACAGATAATGGTCAACCAACAATTTTCTGTGACAAACACATAATACAGAGACATGTTAAAGTCCAGTGCAACAACAAGGCATATGTAAATTGTGGCGTATGTAAAAAAAATCATTCACAATAAACTCCAAATTCCAAAAATATCCATCGGCGCTGTTGTGGCGGAACCGTGGCAAATCGTGATTATTTGGAGAGTCCGTTGTAAACGTTAATGATGGAGGGGGCAAGCAGCAGCAGCAGCCATGCAGCATGCATTGCAGGCACCTTCGGGGCTAATGCTAATCTGCCCACGTTGGCTCCCCGCGAACGCCTGCGCACATTGATTTGATCTCCCACATCAAAAGACAAACAGTGGTGCAAGTCAGCACTTCCTCTGTCAATGTCATTCCTTGAAGTGATTCCTCCACACGTGCATCTTCACGGGCACGGGGAGGGGTGGGGGGGATGTAGAGGGGCGGTGGGGGCACAATAGGGGATGGTGTGTACGTGCCTGTGTGTGTGTGTGTGAGACAGAGAGAGACAGACAGATTGGGGGTGGGGTGGGGTGTGCATCAGAGTATCAGGCGATCAGATCTATTGGCATTTCTTTAAAGGAGATTCATGGTGGGAGGAAGGAGGGAAAAGTGGGAGAAAAGTGTTTGCTCCCGACGACGACAACACGCGAGAGGCGCGATAGGGGCCACGACGAGGAGGCTTGCTGTGTTTAGAGCATATTAATCCTTCTGTCTCTACCTGTTACGGAGCTTTCATTAATGTTGTCTTTTTAAAATGGAGTCTCCCGCGGAGTGCGCGGGGGAATAAGTCGAGGAGCACGCGGCGCTCACAGAAGAAGAACTACTCCGCCAGAATAAGGTTTTCAAAGTGGCAGTAGAAGAAGAACCCCCCCCCCTTCATCTGTTCCCCTTAATCATTCAAAAGCTTGCATAGTATATGCCACTTGCATAAAGCTCCCCCCCGCGTGACGGGAAGAATTAATATTTGGCCTCTTGATGCATTCTTTTTTGAAAGAATAAAGGGGACGTGAAGGGAAGAGAAAGCATTATCTATTCAAGGAGGGAGGGAGGGAGGGAGGGGGACGGGGAATTCTCTCACTGTGTCTCTCAGAGTTCTGTTGTAACTGCTGCGTCTCATTTTGTCTGCCGCAGATCACAGGCCGACACACACCGTTAAGAATCCTCGGTGTCGACTTAACTCCCGAAGAAAGCGGAGGAGGTGGCACCGGCGGGGTCCATTTCTAACTCTCCTCGGAGTTTAAGTCGACACTGAGGATTTTTCTTTTTTCCTTCCTTTTTTCTTACCACGTTTCCGAGGGAAATCGTTGTTGGGAGAGTTTTGTAGAGGCGAGCGTACATGTCGACCTGAGGCTATTTGCATCATGCCGGCTATTGCATCATGCCGGCTTTGAATAGATATGATAATATTGTGATAGTTCTGAATCACTCCCACAAAAAAAGTGTTTCATGTGATGATGACATGGTGTGTGTGTGTGTGCGTGTGCGTGTGCGTGTGCGTGTGCGTGTGCGTGTGCGTGTGTGTGTGTGTCTGAATTGATCAGAGCTTGTTGTTGTCTTTTGTGCCTTTTTGATAGTACAGTGAAGATATGAAGGGAACAGGGACAGAGAGAATGGGAGAGACGTGCAGCAAAGATCGTCATGAACGGGACTCGAACATGCGAAAGCATGCGCCCGGACCATTGGGTCAATGGGTGCCACCCCCTGTTATATTTATATACAAGTATAAGTGTCATACAACCTTCCTATAACGCCTTTATAGATTAATTGTGTTGTGGTATCGAACCTAAGTAATGCTTGTTTCTTATGACCTCAACAAGAAACAACCTTCTGGGTTCTGAAACCGTTGCATGTTAAATATTGTAGTGTTTCTCTCTGACACTCGTTTTTTTATCATTATTTCTTTATTTTTGCCACTCCTCGCCTCCTGCCCCCTGTGTTAATGTGTTATGGGCCACGGTCGCCTTAGGGCCTTTCCATTTTATTCAGTAAAAGGCTCATTGCTATATAGAGTTGGCCTTATGCTTACTTTATGCACCAAAGACCACACATTCAAGTTCACTAGAGCAAACCTATGCGCCTTTTGAAGCATTCGGACCACGTTATTATTATGAAAAGTATGGCGCTCTTACATTCGTGTCTCTCTGCAATTGCGGGTCAGCCATCGGTGTAAAATGCGCCCCGTCCTCCTGAGTTTCCTCTTGAATGCAATGAGACAGAGAGAGAGAGAGAAAGAGAGAGAGAGAGGAGGAAATGTGTTTATGTTCCCTTTATTTCCCCCACACATAATAATAACACAAAGAAGATTATTATTCCGGGGGTAAAAAAGCAGTGAAAGGCTATTCAGTCCATTTGTTTTCAGGCTTGCCGTGGCTACAGAGGAAAAAAAGATTATAAAAAAGGAATAAAAGATTAGCACAGAATAATTCGTACAAAGTCGTTAAAGAACCGACACAATCAGCAGAAGCTTTAAAAAGCATTTTAATTAATGCACCTCGAATCGCATTGAATTATTTAAAAAAGAATGCACCGTTTGAGAGAGAGAAAGAGAGCCCACTGCACAGAGAAAAAAACCCTCAGCGGTAATTGATCCATTTTGTACGCTCCCGGTTAGTTAAATCGACACCGTGGGTTTTTAGCGTGGCGTCTGCTAGGTAGGTGTTAGGCTAAATTGTGTGCGGGGAGACGAGATGTTGCCGAGAGATGAGGAGCCCAGGGGACAAACAGAAGGACAATACTAGCCTCTTGGGAGGAATTTATGCCGCTGAACTGAATTTGAATACGTGAAGGAGACCTCAAGAAAGACGGGGTGGGAGAAAATGCGGGTGCAACATAACCTGTGTTCTTCTCCTCCTCTGGAAAAAAGGGGGGGAAATTACTCAGTTTGTTCCTATTCTGAATAACAACGTTTTCTACAGTATTAAAGGCTATATTTGTAGCCAGAGATCACTTTGGTTCAAGGATGTGTGCGCCTCATCTCTTCTTACGCAGCTAATCCTTTCAACATGCCCTACAATGGTTGCTCCGCAGCGTGGCAATGCATTGTATGCGTACTGTATGGGCAATACAATGCGAGTGAATGTTTTCTGTTTGTGTTAACGTTGACATCTTTGCGTTTCAATGTGCTGCGACAAGTCCTGCTTCATAAACGGCACGCCAATGTGCGCGCAACACAAACACACCCGCCCTCAGACAGACTATAACAGCATCTGATCTAATCACAATCAGGACCAAAACAAGACCTCAGGCTTGTTTGTGCAAATCCACATGTACATGTCACAGACGTGACACTTTTTTTAAAAAGTACATTTCCGGATGAACTAAACAAAACGAAACAAATCACAAACAGTCTTTTGTTTCATCACAATGCAACCCAAAACAAACGCATGCGACCCCTACACTTGTGCAGTCAGGGCTAACACAACACCACACCACCACACATGTCCCACGCTCAGACAGGCCTCCGCCCAGCATGAACACATATTCTCTGTTCTTCTTGGGTTTTCCTGTTTGGTCTGCCCTCTTTAGTTTGCCCAACCTCCCCTCCTTATCTGAGCATCATTCATTCCTCCTCCTCCTCCCCTCCCTGATGCTGCGCTTTGGCGGTGGCCAGCATGGCTTGGCACCTTCCCATAGCATTCGTCCTCAACATGCATGAAAGACGATGGCTGGTCGGCAATGTCCTTTGTCTTCTTCTACTGAGCTATGAACAGAACGAGAAAGAGAGAGTGCGACAGACAGTCAGGGATCAGACAGCTAGACACTCAGAGACAGAGAGGGAGCAGGGGCGGATATAACTTGTCCCATTTGGGGGGGTAAGAGAACATGTTGGAGGGGCAAGAGAAAATAGTATGGGGGCGGCTTCATCGCCCGTGTCGCTTCGCGCCACGGGCGATGAAGCCGCACCCAAAACCATTTTCGGTTACAGGACTTTTATTAGTCAAGTAAAGCATCAATAATAACATCAGTTGTTGTTGAAGTTGCAACAGACACGCAGCATGCATAAAGCTAAAGGTCTGACTCAGAGAGTTTTCTGTTTTCAATGATGAAATGCTGTTGGTTTAGTGGTGCCAGAATTGTAGTTAGTATAGCACTAGTAGTGTTTCAAATCATTTTAAATATAAGCACTTTCATTTGAAATATCTTAGGTTGTTTTGCATGGCATCGTGTTTGGGGGGGCAGACTGGGTATTTAGGGGGGCATTGCCCCCCCCCCCCCATGCCCATGCCTAGATCCGCCCCTGAGAGAGAGAGAATTGGCACTGCTCGCTGATACCTTGCCCACCTCACATGTTTGCAAACTCGCACATTTGCCAGAATCTTTCTGCATCCTCTTGTGCACCCACAAAAGAGTTTGGAATGCAGATAACTGGCCAAATTAAGTCATTTTAACCTCATGATCCATAGCGGTGCTGTTTGTTCGAGGCAAAACCGGGAGGGGAGGGGAGGGTCAAGTATTGACCGCTGTCAACCATGTAAGTGTATGGGGTTAAGTGTTTAATATATTTGACTCACTAACACCGTTATCAACTTGAGTTAGTGTTGGTTGTTCTCCACAATCAAGATTTATTTTGTTTACTGCTGCTAGACTTGTAAAACGTCTAAGTCAGGGGTGCCCAAAAGGTAGATTGTGATCTACCAGTAGATCACACAGGCCATGCAGGTAGATCACATGACAGTCCCCCCCAGCACTTGGACTCTTATAGATCTGTAACTCTCGAGAGCGTTAAAATGAAACCAAATGGACCCTTACGGGTCCATTTGGTTTCACTTTTACACTCTCAAGAGTTAAATTATATTTAAACATCTGAATTATGTAATTTCCAGAGTCCACACAATTAGAAAATGGAAAATAATTGTTATTTTGACCAACATTTTTTACAGTTCTCCTTCCCAATTGGGGACAAAAACGTGAACATTCTTAGTTTGGGGTGCAAGAAACTAAACTCAACTATAGTAACTAACAGCATCACCACTATTTCAAAGCTCAAACTTTCTAGCGGGCCTTGAAATGGATTTTCAGTAATGGAACAATCACATTTTTGATGTGTAGATCTTGTTGAGCTGCTCATTTTGAAAGTAGCTCTCAAGTCAAAAGTGTGGGCATCCCTGATCTAAGTCTATGTAGTGTAAGTCATCTGTATACAGTATGTACTGTACTGTATGCTTCTTCTGGTATTTACAGGAAGGTTAAGGCTCAAACATACACCAGGGTGAAGGGATAGCCTTAAAGGGATAGTTAGTTGTATGAAATATTGTCCATTAATATAGTGGTGTCACCTGTATTAATTGACTGCCAGGGTCCCGTGGTGGGAGTTCTGCTCTGGTTTGGGTGAACTATTAAGTAGTTCCTATATAGGGGTCACTGGGACCACACAGTAAATTAATTAAAAAAAAGAATGTTAATTTGTTTGTTGACCTATTCCTAAACTATTCGCACATCCTTTGTTCATTTTGGACCCGGGAATCATCTTTTTGTGTCCATATCATTATCTAAGAAGTAGGTCCATGGGATATATTAGTAATAATTTAACAATACAAATCACATTCATTTTTTGGATTCATTTAGTTTTGCTGTGTAGCCCCCAGTGACCCACACAAAATGACCGGAACTACTTCATATTCACCAAAACCAGAGCAGAACTCCCAACATGGAATTCTGGCAATCAATTAATACAGTTCCAACCACTATTTTTAATGGCCAGTATTTCATACAACTTAAGTACCAGAATCTGAACTATACGCATACTTTATGTTGATCATAATCATATGATCATATAGTCTCTCAGTCACATCAACTAATTAACTCTAATTATTACATGGCTTGAATGAATGCTCCAATCAGAAGCCAGCGTTCTGGTCATGTGAGCGGTGACATATTACACTATAATTCACCACTCCGCTCTATATTGGACCGCTGCATAATCAAAGTCCCCAAAGTGCAAACAGCTGTGTTCATATCAATCCGCGTTGCGCTTCCCCATTTAGCTCCAGCACGCCGTTAGCGGGTCCATTTGGTTAGCTACGTATTTGGTTGTTTACATGCCGTTGCCGTTACCCTCTCAAGGACCACTGGTGGTCCTCGGTTACAGGACTTTCATTAGTCGAGTAAAGCATCAATAATCAGTTGTTGAAGTTGCAACAGACACGCAGCATGCATAAAGCTAAAGGTCTGACTGGTTTTCTGTTTTCACTGATAGAAGTAAATAGTTGTTTTAGTGGTGTCAAAATTGTAGTTAGTAGCAGGAGTAGTGTTTCACATCATTTTAAATATAAGCACTTTAATTTGAAATATCTTGGGTTGTTTTGCATGCCATTGTGTTTGGTGGGGCAGACAGGGGGACATTGCCCCCCCCCCCCCCCCCATGCCCATGCCTAGATCCGCCCCTGCTTTTTTGTTTGACGATGGGTTTTCAGATTGAAGTACATAATGTAAGCACCAGAACTCTGCCTGAATGTTATCATTGTTCCCTGCAGAGGTCAGTGTTGTGTGGTAGAGCTCTGTGATACAGTAGGCATTGCTTATCAGCAGCTCCCTCAACTTGACAGAGGAAGAAAACAAACACAAAAAACACTGACATTGAATGTCAGCCAAACAAGGATTACAAAGTTAATATTTCGTTTGCATGCAAGGCTTTCCATTACAAGATTTCATTACAAACATTGACATCCTGTTGAAAGGGAAATGCCATATTATATATACAGTACGATGATGCAGAGTAATTATTTTAATTGGCAAATGTTAATCTTGAACTACCAGCTACACAAGTTAATTTGCACAAATAAAGAATATTGTGTACGTACAGTATGTCCAAAGACATCTTACAATTGTAAGATCAATTTCCCTCCCCTGAAGATGCACATTATGTTAATCACAAAATCCTCATATTTATGTATCTAGGAGGCGATTACAGCAGGCAATTATGAGTGGGCTTTATTCCCAAGTACACAAATTAGAAATCCCAAATGAGTTCCTCCCTAGCATTTGTATGTGCCATTTAACTATAAGATGCTTGTTTATTGAACTCTAGCGGCAGCGGCACATATGTTGTCATGTACCAACTCTCAATAATTTCCGTACTGTACAAGGGCCCCCCAGATGGTACAATCGTAACCGAGCTTGAATTAATGTGGGACTGGGAATAACTAGTGCATCCAAATCTTCTCAAGGACTATATGAAGAATGACATGGATAGTCATTGTTGTGCGGTGTGCATTTCCACTGTGTGCAGATTTGTCAGTTACTATATGGCCAGTGCTCTGTAAACAGCAGAGGGTTCGTTTAACTGTGCACCATACTGTGTAAAGTAGGGGTGGGCAATTATTTTTCCCAAGGGGCCAAATGAGATACATAAAATATTGTGGAGGGCCAAGACTAAAGGCTGAACTAAAGTCTGCGTAATATTCATTTAATTTCAAGATAAAAGTAAGAGTAAGACCAACCGTTTTGACACCAGGGCCCACTATTTATTCAGTATTTGAGCCACGGACCACCATTTTAGCCCCACAGATGCCAAAACTTTCTTCAAGATTTATTTTGTTTTTGTCCACAAATTCCAGGCTGGATTTGGGAAACAAAACAGGATAACAAAAATGACCATTCTCTTACATTCTCTGATTGAATGTGTAGACTTTGGGTAATTCAGATGATGAATATTTTAACTCTTGAGAGTGAAAAAATGAAACCAAATGGACCCGCAAGGGTCCATTTGGTTTCATTTATACACTCTCAAAGAGTTAAAATATTCATCAGTGAACCATCAGTTAACCAACTTTCCATATTTAACTTGGAACTCTCTCAAGGACCAAGGACCACTGGTGGTCCCCGGGCCGGTCAGAGTCAGCCAAAGGGCCCCGGCCCGCATAATGCCCTGGTATGGTGTAAAGCGTACTGGTTCATTTGAGTATGTTTTGCTGTTACTGTAGCTAAAGACAAGGATCTCAATGCTTTCTGAAATGGTATCTTCATAATTAGTCAGTATATTGTACATTAGTAATATAAGCAAGCCACAAAGATCGTCATGCCATTCCCTACGGTTTGTATGTCGGTTTATTTACAAATGAAAATAAAACTATTTGTACAGGTAGCTCCGTAATATGATATTGTGAAACAGTTTCTGGTACAGTATATCCTTAAACATCTCAGCTGTAATACCGAGCACATTTAAGCAGGTAGTAACATTGGCCGTAAAACTCATATAAATAAACGGCCGGGGTGTCCTAGTACTTTACATAATTTACAATTTGTGACCCCCAAAAAGGTCCCTTGGCAGCCTAACAGTGATACCATATATCGCACAAGTGTTTTTCTGAACTACTCCCTGTGAAGTTGTCGCTATGAACAGTGCAAATAAACATATTCTAATGGCCTACGTAGCGGTCTGCAGCGTGGACTAGCTAATAAAGATTAATTGGATACTTTATTAACAGTTTGCAAAAAAAGTGCTATTGGAAGGTCACTTGGCTCAAATGACTGGGTTTACAGCACAGCCACTGTGCCCTTGAGCCAAGCAGTTGAGCGGTACTGATCGTACTTGAATAGTAAGTGGACCATTTTCATCATTGGATATGCCGTGATGTAGAACCGCTCGACCGGTTAAAACCTATAAACTTTTGTCGACCAGGAAACCCCCAGGGGTCTGTACAAGGTCCTCTGCCACCCCCCCCCCCCCCACTACACCAAAACTCCAAAAAGATATCTCGCAACAAGTTGTGAGCTTGTAGATCTGCTATTAACCCAAAATACATTGTTGTATTTTACTGGAAGTTGGCCTAATGACATTCCCATAATAGGAAGTAGCTATTGTGGAGTTCATGTGGTTTAAAGTGGGAATAACATGAAATTCAACTTGTGTGTGTTTTTGGTTCTCCCATGTGTGTTTTCTATCCCCACAAATTATCTAGTTTGAACAACCAGTCCTTCATATCATATAGGAGCTTTAATAGAAATAGCTCTCAGAAACAGCTTGTTTGATTTTGGCCTCATAATGATGTCATCAATGCAGTCTATTGTATAATTCCTCCTCTCCTTCAGTCTTTAGTTCCAAATTTCTATTTACACTTTCTATATAATGACCACCAATGTTGATTTTCCAAGTTGACATGGAATTTAAACAAGCCTGGTTTTATCTAGCATCAGTATTATAATGACTCTACTCTAAAATATCCTGCATATCAGTGCCCCCACCACCTCAGGACATTGTGGTACTGCAAGTATTTAATATCATACAATTTTAGGAATCCATGTTATGTGCGCTTTAATGTATTGCTTGACATGAGTCTGCACTTCCATCTCAACACAACATGCACATTTATAGAATGGAAATAACGGCACATAATCCACTACACTCCTATATATACGCTTTATGTAGTCCAGCAAGAGACGATTCCCGCATTCCAAAGGACATCGCATCTAATTTTCGCGTCACTTGTCTCCTAAATTCCTAAAGGTACAATTAGCATTTTGTTTGATGAAATGTTGAAAGGTTCATAGATTGATATTTGCGAAAACGCGGGCAAGATGTTTTTTTCAAATGCAAATTCTGACATTTATTAACTTTTATTATGGATACTCTGTTTATGGATTGTAAAGCCTGTGCATACAGTTAATGGGAATAAAGTAAAAATTACAATGTTTAAACACAATCACTGTGGCGAAACTGGCGAGTTGTATAATTTAGTGTTGTGTGGCAGTGAAATGTTTTACGGGGGCTCTGATTTACGTCCTGTGCATGGCATTTCTAATGAGAGCGACCAACATTGCAGTATAAGCCCCCCGTTCCAGGAAACTACATTTACAGCAGATCCTTTTTTTTTCTTCCTCTGGAGTGTTTTTCCCTTGTGAAATAATGTCAGCACTTTCCCACCTTCAAAGTCCTTTTGTTTCCAGATCTATTAACAATTCTAATTGTACAGGAACACTTGTTAAGTAAGGCTGGTAAATAAAGCAGGAAACGCATTATTTCCTTTTAGTGCAGATTAAAGGTACAGGGCGATGCTGGGCCGAAACACATTAATGAGGTTTTAAATAAAAATGCTGGCAGGGAATTTACACCGCTGACTGGTTTAACTGCAGTAAGCAGTTGATTTTCCTTGATGTTAAAGGGGAACATTATTTCTTCCCACTAATGAAAAAATACATCTTTCCACCCTCCTATCTGTTAATTAACGTGTTTGTGTTGAGGGATCTTCAAAAAGGGGGATACAATCGCTTTCAATCTGATTAAAGTAAGTGATACGTAATAGGGAGGTTGTTTTTTCCTTGGGTCCTTCTGTTAATTGAATAGCTTTGTATGGCCGTGGAATGTTTTTCCTAGTCACAACAATTTGCCCGGACCGCGGCTACTCGGGATGCCTCTATCTTAATTACGGATCGTTTTCCAAAAGCGGTTCAATTTCCTTTGCAGGACAGTTTCTGTTAACTGCTATTTTTAAGGCCCAATAACAACGTCAAAGCTCGGGGTATGATTAAAGCAATTAAAGTTCCCCCCTTTGTTTTCCGAGCACGGCGAGATAGGCCCCGGCGTGTTTGTACAGCATTTATTAAACATTTACTAAATGGAATTGAATCTGTCATCGATTAAGTTTTCTGAGACAATTACCTTTTAGCATGGCAAACACTGTTTCACTCAGCCAATGTCTCACAGCTTGGCTGTGATTAGCCAGTTGATTTCATCAGACCAAGAGCTGAAATCCTCCAGCAGAGAGAGAGAGAGAGAGAGAGAGAGAGAGAGAGAGAGAGAGAGAGAGAGAGAGAGAGAGAGAGAGAGAGAGAGAGAGAGAGAGAGAGAGAGAGAGAGAGAGAGAGAGAGAGAGAGAGAGAGAGAGAGAGAGAGAGAGAGAGAGAGAGAGAGAGAGAGAGAGAGAGAGAGAGAGAGAGAGAGAGAGAGAGAGAGAGAGAGAGAGAGAGAGAGAGAGAGAGAGAGAGAGAGAGAGAGAGATGGCTTAAGCATAATTTTACCATCGGAATTTCTCAATTAGCATACCACATTTTCTCCATTAGATAAACTGCCTTTAGAGAGCCGGCTGGTTTAATCTGTTTAATGTCCATGTAAACTATAATCTCCTGATTCTAAAAAGAAATCCCTTAAGGACATCATTCGCATGCACTTCATAAGACAGTTTTGTGAAAGACATGATCAAGTGCAGCCTTTAAAGTGGGATGAGATGTTATGCCTATCATGACAGTTTTTTCCTCTGTCTTTCTTGTGGCACACTGAATCAGATCGTGCAAGTTATCTCTCCGCTTGGTTGTGTTTAGCTGATCTGTAGCTATAGTCAGAAATAATTACACTTTTCCTTAAAGGTAGTATAGACAAGATTTAAGTCTGAATTCAAAACATCTGTATATTTATATATATCTTCCCTTTTGTCCATCTATTAGCCACTATATACTGTAATTGTGCTGGGGTGTTCTTCCTGGCTATATTTTGGTTTTATTCCAATGTTTACGTTGACATTTCATGGTTTGTTTACGTTCATCCCTTGGCTCTGTTTGTAGGGATGGGAGGGCGGGGTGAGTGGTGCTCAGCAGGAGTTCTTAAAAGAAATAGATGCAACTTTTTAACCAAAAATCAAAATAGATATATATTTTTTGCCTTTTTACCCTATACGTTGCTTCTACTTTGATGCTGCAGCTGTTTACCTGCAGACAGACACTTTTTTCGGTCTGCCGACGGTCCAGAACTTTGTTGTTGTGAACAAATCAAGAAAACAAAAACATTCGTCAGGCTCAGGCAAGGCGGTGCTAATTTGTGAGGGGGAGGGGGGTTGTGTGGGGTGAGGCAGCTGTTTAGCCAATCACAGCACAGCAGTCTCCATAATGAGCAGATTCATAATGAGCATAATAGTGTGGAGGTGAGGTGGAGTTAGATTCTGTTTTTTAAACAAATCTGTTTACAAACACAGTTTTGTACACACTAAAGTTGCCTCTACCCCAGCACAATTATACAGTGGCTGATATACGGAAACAAAGTAAAAAATAAAATATAGATATACAGTTTAAGCTTAAATATGGCCTATAATGCCTTTTTAACTTTAAAGGCAACAAACAAACACTGACAAGAATGTCACCATTGCAGATTGCGCGCCTGCATACATACTGTATACAGGTCTGTCACTCTTCCTCCGAGGTGCTTACAGGAGTGTCATGACAACAGGCTGTTGTCTCTGAAGTCGTATGTCATATTAAGTCACCGTATCTCCGATGATGGCAGCTGCTGTTCTCTGAAGGATGGTTGGGGAGAGATATCCCGACGCAAAACATGATGCATGAATCAAACTATTTTTTCCCCCATCTCGGATTGAATCAGGGGCAGGAAGGGAATAAGGTTGTTGGAAAGGGAAGAAGGGTGGGGTGGGGGTGTGGGGGGGTGGGGGGTGCAAATGGGTGTGTAAATGTACACATCGCTGCCAATCATAACTGTGTTGTTGGAGCCGTTAGCGCAATATGGACGTAGGAATCAAGCTTCGCCGTTATCCTATTGAACGACGAGGCGCCCGCGAAATCAGACCGTTTACATGCATATCATTGCCCTCCATCATGCATCGGCGGCGTGGTATGAATTAAAGGGGGGGGGGGGCCTTGCTGCAAACACACACACCGGGGCTCATTCTCCTTGCATCACGCCAAGAGTCACTCCATTGATTACCCTTCGCCCGCTGCACCCAGGAAATGGCTCATGCATCTCGTGTACATTATAACAAATGTTCTCTTTGCATTACAATTGAATTGTGATTGTTATGTTCAATCAATGGGGAAAGGTCACGGGATCGCTCCTGCCAGCGCTTTAATGGAGAAGTCGATGGGGATTCATTTTAATCACTGCGGCTGTGGCAGAATGAGCACAACACTGAGAGACTGTCAATGGCCCGGTAATTACCGCTGTTTATACAGGTTTCTGCTATGGCAATTTAGATATCCACAAATCTCTCTGTTTCCCTCTCTCCTCTCTCTCTCTCTCTCTCTCTCTCTCTCTCTCTCTCTCTCTCTCTCTCTCTCTCTTTCTCTCCTCTCTCTCGGCTCTCTTGGTTATATTGGAAGCTGCGTGGCATCAAATGAAGTACTGGAGGTTGTGGGCCATGACTGCTCTAATTGTGGGTTCTATCTGTGAGGCTGGGCTCTTTGAAAATGAAATGAGCCTCTATATTCGCTCCTCTTTTGAGGAGTTCTATTACCACAGGGCTTGTACTTTACATAACCGTGCGTGCGTGTGTGTATGCGCATGATGTGCATGTTGGTGTGTGCATGTGCAAGAGAAGGAGCATAATGTCGGCTCAGCAAGTAAAAAAAAAACAGGTTTGTCTTTATCAAAGTTTGGAGAGACGTGCATAATGCCTATTGTCCATATTTACTGTAAACTTCAATAGGGTGGTATCGCAGCCACCTTGGTATAGATAAAAGGGAAAATACCCTTATAACGCACTCCCGTTCATGCCGACTGTACGCAATTACCCATATAATGGCGTGATGTCACTGTGGCTCTGTCTGAAAGGGGTATCGTATGACTGGCTTTGCTATGAAATATGCAAAGGTTTGAGAACTGAAGAGGCAGTGGTGTGGACCTCATGGCACGATGAACTATGATACTTGGCCCCCGTCCCAAACCCGTATATACCCCGCCTTCGTTTCCTTATTTGGTCGTTCCGTGCACTACTACTACGCAATTACCAGCACGTGTTGAAACACCGGTCGCTATATTAATTGATGGATCCGTGACAAAGCATTTTCGACAGCACTTTGTAAAGCAACACTGAAGATGTTTTCTAAGATTAGGTTTAGATTACATTTTTACTTTAAGATAACTCAAAGTCGTCATTAGTGGACCCAATTAGGTCCAATAGTCCCGGGTTGTGCGGCACCTATAGATCGAGATCGAGTATAGTCGATCGGACCCAACCACCTCAAAAGCATACAGTATGCCTGGGTTGTAGACATGCCCCCACTCTCCAGGCTCCATGGACCTGGCTTATTTGACATTACGCATGTTCTGACATCTGTGTCGACTCCATATTTGGATATATTAGACAAATATGGGCATAAATGGCCACTGGCAGACACAGAACTCCATGTGGGCATAAAAAGGTAGCAGACATAGTAACTGCAAGGTGTGGCTTACATTTCCAACTGGTATACTGTATTTCCAAATAGGTCTCTCTTTGACCAAAGTCACCGCTGTAGTATTTTAAAATGACATGCCCAAAATCGCCTATATGCCTGGGCTGTAGACGCGCACACCCCAGCCCTTGCTCCATATATGGTTTTGACTTATTCTGACATCACACACAGGCTATGATCTGAAATCTGTGTGGTCGCCATTTTTGTGCTTCACCAAGAACTCCAAATATGGGCATCAAATGGACACAGACAGACATAGAACTCCATATACGGGCATAAAAGGTACGCAGCCATAATAACTGCAGGTTGGGGCATGCATTACTGGTCCTTTACCCGCTCTAGTACTTTACAATGACATGCCCGGAATCGGGATGCCCCCAAGGTTAAGGTTGTTAAAAATGAAAGCGCCGCCTGTATCCACACACCCTCGCCCGTCAGCGGTGCACCTTGACATCTCCCCTTCACCCCGGCTGGCATGTTTGCATTGGACGGAGTGTCTCAGGATATAGATGGGGTCAAGGCGGCGTAACCTTGGGAGCAGCAAATATTCATGATCAATACGCGCTTTATTCCGAGCATCTAAATGATTCTTATGTTTGTGGCCGCCTTTCTCCCTCTTCCCCTCATTAGCCCGAGTGAAAGAGTGGTTCGATGATTAATGGGGGGTAGGTAAAAGGACATTTTAAAAGACTACACAATATCACTGCTTTCAAATGTCATGTAATCATAGGTTAGGGGAGAGTGGTGGGCTACAGAGAGCTAAGTGATGCTGCCGATAATGAATTGCCTCTGAAATATAATACATCGTGAGTACGATTCTTTGTTCCAAGCTCTGTACACCCAACTCTGGTACAATTAAAGTTATTTATCTTTCTCCTTTTTTAAGTTCATCAATTATATTGTGATACACTTAATGTCCATAAGGGGATGATGTATGATTGGTCTAATTATTTCTTATTCACCATGCTTTCTAAAGCATATCAATTTTGTTAATACCATGTAATTAAAACACGTCAGCGCGCTACAAGTTACCGGCTATATTAATGACTATGAAAATTATTTTAATTAAATAGCCAATTATAGAAAAATCCTAACCATGTGAATTGACATTTAAATGAATTCAATTTAAATTGCTTTTCAACATTGTTTTATCAAAGCTTTATGGGGTGAATAAATTATTACATCAAACAATATACGGTGTCATTGATCATACAGAAGTCTTGTCCCACATCCATACATTTTCAAATACTTTACTGATGCAATACATCATACAGGGTGATTACATTCTGACAGTAGTCATTTGTTTGCAGCAATCTCATCAGCATATTAGTGCATGCACTTTTTATGAAAACTGTAAATGCATAAATTACTTAACAGCAGTTGGCCATGTTTTCCAAAGCACATGCAGAACCGCGTGATGTGATCCACAACCCTATAGCGTCCCTATCCTGTGCCATATACGCAGCGAACATCGGCTGAACATTGCAGATCTACAAGCTCCAAACACATGTACACACAGTGCATTGTGAGCTTGTAGATCAGCTATTTTTGGCGAAGAGATTATAGTCTAGATGATTTGATTTGGGGCAAATCAGAGGCACCCAGTATGGACCCCTGCGAAACCCTCGTCAATAATGTGCAAACGAGAATTATGAACCATGACAAAAGAAGATTGGCCAATGGAATACAACCACCCTAAGAACTACTATCTGCACTACCTTGACCTTGCCCCATGTAAACACCGCTGTCATGTTTAAATAGGCCTTAAATCAGAGCTTTTTTTCTTCCTTAAAGTGTAAACCCCTGTTCAATACAGTACAGGGAATTCAGACTTCTCAATGGCATCAGTAGGCTATACACTACCAAATACGTTTCTATAATTTACAGTTTGTTTATGCAGTCTATATAAGACACTAGTGCATGCATGGAAACAACTATTGAAATTAAAAAAAGTACTCACTCTTCCAGGTTTGTCTGTTTTTTAATGAACAAATCAACTATAGCACAATAACACGGCAGAGCCCTGTATCTGCGTAAACATCATAATTCCCGTGTTATGGCGTGTTTTCATAACTGGGGTCAGACCCAGAGCCCACCCAGCATGCTGAAAGCCCTTGGTATCTGAAACATCATATGCATCCTGTGGTGCTCCCTAATACCTATTAGGCTTCTCAAGCTCATATATTTATTTTTTTCCCCTTCGCCGTTTTTTTTTCTTTTCTGCATAATGTTAATGAGAGTCATTTTTCAGACATTACAAGCCCAATGATTTGCAGTTAACCCATGCAAACATGAGAAATAGTGGGCAAACTATTGTGACATTCATTGTATATAATGAAATCTTAATATGGTGCATATTTAAGTGAAAGGTTAGCAACATAAAGGGCAAATGGATTGCCTGGCAATGAATTTTAAGCAGCTATTGATTTTTACACTACGCAAGCTACCTCTTTCCCTGAATGATAATTTTGAAATGGCACACTGCTTATCTTAAAGCTGATCTGACACCCCAACCGGAGTGCACCGCGCCGCGTTTAGGCGCGGTGCACTTAGGCTGTGCGGAAATAACACACCTCCTCCTCGGCGTGTGTACTTTTCACTGAACTCTATAAGACTTATCCACTTGAACTTCAGCGTTGCTCCTATTCTAAGGGGGGGAAACATTTGGCGTAAAGGAGAATTCCACCCCAGAAGGCTTTCTTGAGCTGCTTAAAGGGGAAGTCCACCCATTTTCAACATTCTAATATGTCATTAGTATACCCTAGAGGTGGTGGGTGGACATGACAAAAACGTTTCCCCATTCTGTGTTCCCAAGAAAAAAAGAAGCGTCTGAAGAAAACCACTAACATGGTAAAACATCTTGATGACATCATCAAGATATATTTTCACCATGTTAATGGGTTTATTTAGACGCTTCTTTTTTTCTGAGAGGGTACAAATGGAACCAAATGAACCCGTTAAGGTTCATTTGGTTGCATTTGTACACTCTCAGAAAAAATGTTGAAAATGGGTGGAATTCCCCTTTAAAATGAGGCTACAGGATGCAATGCTTTTTTGCTACAGTGTATATCGTCTTCCCACCATGTCAATAGTGAGTTGACACGCACACTTTCATTTTGGTTCAGCCATGGTTCCGCTATAAACCGTGTGCCACTTGTCATAACCCGTGAAATCATATTTTGCCGTTGGGTCAGATTTGTTCCATTTGTTTCACATTTTCGAAAAAACTGCCATCTTACATATTGCGCACAAGTAGCCTATGCCATGGCTTACATTTGCACGAGCAGAGCGGGCAATCAAAAACAAACATAAAAAAAATAAAATAAATAAATAAACACATTAAACAAACACTTATTTTTAATATTGTTTTAGAAAGCAATAATTGTTTTTTGTAGTAACTCCTTTGGGAGATAATACTTATGACATTAGTTATAAAGGTCTATTATGTCATCATTACGGCGGCCATCACTTACGCCCTTTAACTCTTGAGGGTGTAAAATGTAACCAAATGGACCGGTAAGGGTCCATGTGGTTTCATTTCAACGCTCTCAAGAGTTACAGATCTATACATTTTAGGAGACTGTCATGCGATCTACCTGCATGGACTGTGTGATCTACTGGTAGAACACGATCTACCTTTTGGGCAGCCCTGGTCTATATGATATTGGTTGACGATAGACCTGAGATGGCCTATTGGCATATTGGATAGGTGTTTGCTGTGGTGAGTGGGTTCCATCACAGTCTGGCTACATCTCTTTGTCCTAATGCTGTAAAGGTCCATGGCTGCTGATTAACTGTCAACTGACAACCAACAATCCTCCCAGCAGGGACGAATACAGGTTGCAACCATAGACCGTAAAACAATATCGACAAAGTGACACCATTGATTTCCAAAGACCGTAAATTAACCCTTTTTTGTTGCGATTTCAAATCAACCATCTTTCTGTAATCCTTTTCGAAATAAAATCGGAAATGAATGAAGGTTTACTATTATTAGTAGTTATCATTAGTGCTTAGTGATGGGCAAGTTACTGGGAAAATGTAGTAACCTACACTACTTGTTACTCTCGAAAAAATGCAGCTAAGCTACTCTACAAGCTATCGCCAGAAAATTGTAGCAAGCAACACTACAAGCTACATGACAAAAGTAGCTTGATGTAGCTTGCTACATCATCACTACATAATATAAATATATATCTCATCTTAATGTACAACTTTCTAAATACTAATCATAATAATAAAACAATATGGGTAAAAATCATAATGATAATAATTTAGCAGAGGGTTTGAACATAGGATGGTGGCATGTTTAAGTTTTGGGATGTATATTAGAGGTTTTCTACCCATTAAAAACGGGTGGAATTTGAAAATGTGTGTGGGAAAATGTAGTAAGCTACAATCCTTGTTACTCGAAACAAGTAGTGTAGCTTCACTACAAGCTACTCGAAACAAGTAGTGCAGCTTCACTACAAGCTATTCCCAGAACAAATGTAGTAAGCTACACTACAAATTCGGGAAAATGTAGTTAAGCTATGTAGCTTAGCTACTTGTAACAAGCTACTGCCCATCACTGTTAGTGCTTCAAGTGTTTATGAAAAGTTGTACCAACAAGGTTATGAAATCGAGTATAATCTCAAGTTACCTGGAGATTATATTGCATTGTGACTGGTAGAAGGTGAAATGGCAACATCTGCTGGGCTACTAATAGGAGCAGTGGCTGAAAGAGAACCCGAAAGTGGGTTTCAATTCCAGCCCCTTGGTTGCAGGTTGCAACCTGCTTCTGCTTGAGTGTTGAAAGCTAATTTAAGCAATACTGCTGAAGGACCAAACATGGTTGCAAAATACCCATTTTATTGAATCCTTTTTTATCCATTTATCCATCTTAAACTGCTTGTCCGTAGTCGGGTCACAAGGTAAACGGCTCCACCAGAGCTAGAGCTCCAGACCACCTTCTCTAGAGCAATATATTAACTTCCTCCTGGGGGATCCCGAGGCCAATGATATGTAATTCCTATATCTGGCCCTTGCTTTGCCTGGGATCTCCTTCCAGTGGCACATAAGTAGAGTTCCTCGTTCTAGGGAGACGCTCGAGAGGCATCCTAACCAGATGCCCAAACCATCTCATTTCCAAGTGGAGAAGCAGCGACTTCTCTACCAGTCTCTCATGTAACTGAATTTCTCATCCGAATCTCAAATGGAGATGCCAGGCACCCATCTGATAACTAATTTTTGAACTAACTTGAACTTATTTTAGATTGCTCGTTAGACAAAGTAGCCTTGCCTTTTGCCTCAGCTCTCTTTTTGTCACAACCCTGTGTTACAGCAGTGGTTTTCAACCTTTTTGATATCAGGGACCACTATTTATTCAGCATTTGAGCCACAGACCACCATTTCATGTCATTTTCACCCCACAGACCCCAAAACTAAATACTTATTTTGCTTTTGTCCAGATTTTTTTTTGCAAATAAAGCAGGCAAACATACAGTAAATCAAAATGACCATTCTATTACATTGTGTAGACTTCTTAATTAAGTGGGCTGATTCAGATTATGAATATTTTAAACTCTTGACAGTGTAAACATGGAACCAAATGGACCCATAAGGTCCATTTGGTTTCATACGCTCTCAAGAGTTACATCTGGTTAGCCGACTTTTCATCTGGTTAACCAACTTAGCCACCCCTGCTGCTCTACTTCTCCAGCTGATCTCCTTCCGTGTCCTCCCCTCGCTCGTGAACAAGACCCTGAGATACTTAAACTCCTACACCTGGGGTAAAGTCTCATTCCCTACTGAACTGCACAATCCATTGGTTTCCTGCTGAGAACCATGGCCTAAAATTTGGAGCAACAGGTGGCAAAATGCCATCTGTGTTCTAGTAGATGTTGCAGTGATCCATCCTTGGACTTCAGTCTAGTTGTCGGTGCTATATACTACACTCCCTCCAAAAGTTTGGCGCCTAAGTACTCCTACATACTTTCAATTACAAGATCCAACTGTAAAATGTACTGTGTACAACTATGCTTGTACTTTTCACTTTTAAAATTTGTTTTGTATTGTATTGTATTGTATTGTATTGTATTGTATTGTATTGTATTGTATTGTATTGTATTGTATTGTATTATATTATATTATATTATATTATATTATATTATATTATATTATATTATATTATATTATATTATATTATATTATATTATATTATATTATATTATATTATATTATATTATATTATATTATATTATATTATATTATTAAATGAAGTGCTTGTAGCTCTGCTGTAAAATTGACACATTTTGGAACTCCAGAGTCCAGAGTACATTTACTTTGGTACTCTAAATATATTTTGATGCAATAGTTTTATAGACAATTCAAGCTCCAATTTTCCAAAACCACCCCACTTAAATCAATGTACCCAATGGAGCCATAGCTCTTGTAAATACTCTTCATTGGATAAATATTTATAAAACCCAGACTTAACGATCAAAACCCATCTAGGCCTGACCTTAGGTTTCTGAAAAACTTGAAATATGTATCAGCATCAAAAAAGTTAATTGTGGAATAGTGTACATACTGTACAGAATCCAAAAATGGATTCCCAGCCTGAAAGGGTTAACATATTTTCTGCATGTATTGTATATCTTTAAAAAAAATAATAATGTAACTTTTTTGTACCATCCACAACAGCTGAAATTGCTTGTAGATGGTGTAAGCTTGTATATCGACCATTTTCGCAGCTTACGCACGGCACAACCTATAAGGAATACAAAACAAAAACATAAAACGATGGAATATATACAAGGTTTCTGTCTGACGGTGAGAATATCTGAAAATCCACTCTGAAATTGAAACTTTGCGACTTCAATATCTATAGCAGGAACTGAACACAATAAAACAGTTGTGGGAGTAAAGCTGTTCAACAGCCCAGTGCACTGGCTGGGGTGTAAAGTGCATGCGCTGGAACTGAAGTTAACTCCACAGCAGAGTGGAGGCACTTTCAAAGGAAACGTGTCTTCCCTTTTATAGTTCTGATTCCTTTCTGTGGGAGTTCCATAACATTTTAATGGCTATAAACAGCCGGTGATCCATAACTCCATATTTATAAAGTTTGAAAATCTGTTTGGTTTCAACGGAAACCATGCATGTGTTTGAAACCACTCACAACACGGAGATTTGATATATAAACAGTTTTGTTTTCCTTCAGTTGAGATTGGGAACAGTTCAGCTACAGTAGGCTACAACATTAGGATTTCATTTTCAGTTTCATTGACTGTGAAGTAATGGTCTGTACTTTATTGCATATTACATAGTTTCACTGTTTGCCACTGGGAAGTAGAAATGGACCAGACTGTTGGTCCAAAGGGCTCCTGAGCCAGGGGGGTGCTGAGCTTTTTGTGGTGTCCCTGGGCTTGCGCCTCCCACGTGACTGTGATACAGTCACATAGAGGTATTATGGGCATGTCAAAAATCAAATAAATACAGTATATCTAGCTGTATTTTTTGCCCTTTACCCCTCTACATCACTTCTACTTTGATGCTGCAGCTGTTTCCCTACAGACAGACACTTCACTTGCTGTAAACTGTCAACAAATCTTATTCGTCCCACCCATGAAAAGGCGGTGCTTGTGTGTGTGTGTGTGGGGGGGGGTTGTGGGCGGATGAGGCGGTGTTGTAGCCGATCACAGCACAGCAGTATATGTTTACAAACACAATATGTTGTCTTGTTACCTTTAATAACAGTGACACAAACAATACATTCATGTAAAAAGCAAAACAAATATTAATAACAATAATAATAATAACCCCAAAAGTCCTAACCTATGATTATACTGTACATTACTCCTAGTGTTTAAAACCCTCAGTATGTCCATAAAGCTTCCAAAGGGAGGGATACAAAAAGCAAGTGCAAAACAACATTAGATGTTCTAATGTCCACGCATTACAACAACGAGGAGATCCATTTAGATAAATCGGACCATAGATAACAATGTAACGTATACTATGATGTCTCTAAATGGGCCTGCCTCATTCATACAATAGCATGATAATGACACTTGAATGCAGTGTTACTAGTGGTTAGACCTTACCATGCTGGGACTATTGATTGATTGATTGAAAACGTTATTTCACAGATGCAGAATGGATGCAGTTAAAATGAAAGCACAAGTGAACCGCTTAGAAAAAAGGCATCAAGACAAATATACTCTTATAAGAACAAAACATCATCATAGAAAGCATAAAGCATGTAGCCTACAATACAGGGAGAAAGGGTGTGTATTAGACTCCTGTTTGTCTGCACCACTCTCATTAGGCTGCTCAAATTCAGTGATAAAATCTGTTTAACCTTTCAAATTACGCTCATTCCAAAGTCTAGAAGCTTCCAGAACCTAATTCACCATTTACCCATGAATTGTAATAGTCTGAAGGTCCATTGATATCAGACATAATATTTCCCTCTCTCTGAGCAGTGACTCACTGAGCATGCTCAGTTAACAGCAGCGACTTTACAAACTCTCTGTCCACATGCTTTATTGGTCTGATAACAAGACCTAGCTCTGTGATTGGTTGAGGGATGGTTTATGTAGTGCAGTCAAATACATTATGACAAATACATTATGAATTATACAGTATGTCTAATTCATTTTTAACAAGACTTTAGAGCAGTGGGACCCAAACTTTTTCAAGTCAAGGACCTCGACATATTGACAGTTATCATTTGAAAAGATAACTGACCTGACTGACCCCCAGTTTGACAGACATGCATGCAGAGTTAAGCGGTAACTCCACCCATTATTATAATTTACACACAACTCTATATTAATGACATGGTGGTAAAATGTTGAACACGGAAGAAATTCCCCTTTAATATAGCTTTACATGGAATACATGGGGTACATCTACTACAATTCTAATAGACCCCAGGAAATTATAACTTGCCACAAATGATCTACTGAATGTGACAAACAATTGTGACGATATTGAGACTCTGGGTCAGATATAAGCAAATAGAGTGTGCAGAGTGCAGTGTGGTATGCTGCCTCCTTCACATTCAGTAGATCTGTGAACTTCTGTGGCCAGTTATAATTTCCTGGTGTTTATTTGGACTATAGTAGAAAATTTTGTAAACAAATATTAGGATCATGCTCGAATGCCCCGTCCCATGGTTAAAATCCCTATAACTAAAGAAATCAAGCAATGTAAACAATCTCCTCTTTGACTTTAAAAACATTAACTACTCCATTCACTCAGTTACAGATCCCATAAGGATCCATGTTGGCTCCCCTCTCATACTGTGTATATATACAGTATATAGAGCAATTGCGTTCCGGGGACCACCAGTGGTCCTTGAGAGGGTTCCAGGTGGTCTCCAGGCTAAATGATGGACAGTTAGTTAACCAGATGTAAGTAACTCTTTGAGAGAGTAAAAATGGAACCTAATGGAACCTTGCGGGTCCATTTGGTTTCATGTTTGGCTCTGGTGTCAAAACGTTGAAAACCACTGATATAGTGCACGCATTACGTTAAAAACCAGATAAAGCACATTGAATAGACCTGTAAGGGCTCTAAAGTAGTTCCATTTGAGCACCGGCAGACAGTCAGTCCTTCTATCTAGTTCTTCAAAGGCTTCCCACTGTCCCCTAGGCTCCTCCCACCTCTGTACCGTGTGACAACAACAACTCATCCACAGAGCGGAGCTGCACTTTTCAGCTCATTTTCCTCCTGTCATTCCCCTCTCCTCCTATCTTTGATCATTGTCCCCGGCCGGCCACTACTACTAGCTCTCACACACACACACTACACACACAACCCCTAAAACTCATCATCAACACGTCTTTTTCTTCAGCATCTCTCTTTTTAAAATATATATTTACTTCCCCAACTTTTTTGTCAGAAGAGGAGCGTAACTCCCGTGGATTTTTTTTCTCTCTCTCTCCCCTATCCATCCTCATTCATAGGGGTTTATCGGCAAGCGCACTTGCCGATCAAGTTTTTTTTTGTAGGAGGAGGACTGGGTGTTTTTTTTTTAATATACTTTGAACTTCGATCGGGCTTGATCACTCTCGCTCTTTTTATATAGGTGACCGACCACCACCACCGCCGCCACTATGGCCGTACCGGCTGCATTGCTCCCACCGACTCCTCTGATCCCCATCCCGCCGCCGCCACAGATCTCAACTCCTTCCTCGAACAACGCGACCACGACGTCCCCGCCGTCGACAACTTCGTCTTCGCCGTCTCCATCCTCCTTAGCCGCCGCGGCCGGACAGCAGCAACAACAACAACAGAACCTGTTCCGATCGGAGCTGCTCCAAAGCAGCCCCGGCGTTGGCGTCGGCATCCCGAACGTCCACCCGGGCGGCGGCGGAGGAGGCGGCGGCGGTGCGCTGCCGCCCGGCAAGCCCGTCTACTCGACCCCGTCGCCCGTGGAGAACACGCCGCAGAACAACGAGTGCAAGATGGTCGAGCTGCGGGGCGCCAAGGTGGCCTCGTTCACCGTGGACGGCTGCGAGCTCATCTGCCTGCCGCAGGCGTTCGACCTGTTCCTCAAGCACCTGGTCGGCGGACTGCACACGGTCTACACCAAGCTGAAGCGGCTGGAGATCACGCCGGTGGTGTGCAACGTGGAGCAGGTGCGCATCCTCCGCGGGCTCGGCGCCATCCAGCCCGGCGTCAACCGCTGCAAGCTGATCTCCAGGAAAGACTTCGAGACGCTGTACAACGACTGCACCAACGCGAGGTGAGTTGGGAGTTTGTTGGAGTGGAGAGAGAGAGCGAGAGAGATCCATCATCTCTTCTGAGGTTGTGGATGAATGTCTGTGTCGGGCGCGATTAAAGGCGCACCACATGCTTAGGCAAGAACGGGGGTGAGCCATGTTTTAATTCAAGTGTCACTGACTGAAGATTTCATATTAGATCACACATCCATCCATCTTCGACCGCTTATCCGTAGTCGGGTCGCAGGGGGCAACGGCTCCACCAGAGAGCTCCAGCGCTTCCCCTCTCCTTCTGAGCAACATTAGCAGTGGTTCCCAAACTTTTTTTTTCACGTGAAGGACCCCCCAAGTTGACTCCAATTAGCCCTGCTCGAGGGACCTTGATTTAATGGCATTTCTATCTCTGGGACCCTCGATTTATATTGCAATATCAATGTTATTTTTAAACTCTTGAGAGTTTTGCAGACGGTGGATTGTGTGTGTGTGTGTGTGTGTGTGTGTGTGTGTGTGTGTGTGTGTGTGTGTGTGTGTGTGTGTGTGTGTGTGTGTGTGTGTGTGTGTGTGTGTGTGTGTGTGTGTGTGTGTGTGTGTTCAAGAGAGATACATACTTTACTTGTGTGTAAACATTCATGGCTTTGTTTATATAGTTGTCTGTTTGATGGAATGTAGCCAGTCAGAGAGAGAGAGAGAGAGAGAGAGAGAGAGAGAGAGAGAGAGAGAGGGAGACATAAAACTTTTAGGGGAAGTTTTTCCACGTGTAGGCCTAGACTACAGCTCCTATGAGATCGGGACCGAATACATCAATAGTTTACAACTTGAATGATTTTCAAATGAATGAATAAAACTCTAAGCTTGGCTTGTATGACGTTACAAACCTTGTCACTGTCTGGACCAAAAAAAGAACTGTGCCAGGTGCTTTAGATTATTAGACAACACAGTGAACACACCACCTATTTTGTTTTAAATCCTCTTTGAAATAAAACATGCAATGCCACCTGTCTTCCAGGGCAAAGTAATTCTAATTATAACCTCGATTTTCATTTAAAAAGTAAACAGTCTCATAATATTAAACACATTCCTACCAAGCGATGACATTATACAATTTTTACAGACATTATGCAATTGTTTTTATTTATTAGTTTCATTAATTTGAAAAGTTTTCCTTGATAGTTTACTTTTATTTTGGGAGGGGGTTGTAATATACAAAATGATATGATCAGGTACAGCTCTGTAAAAGCATGCTTGGTTTTTAACAGTGTTATGGTCTTATAAGGCCTGAATTTGAGCAGCTACAGTATGCACATTGGTGTTAATGCATTGCCATCGTGCATTACTTAGGCCTAATGCAATTTTTAAGGCTGAACTGTAGGTGTTTTTCTTTTCTGTGTGTGTGGAGTTGATTTAGGTGAAAATCAATATTTGATTAAAAGTCATTTTAGTGTCCTGTTGCTCCTATGCTTTGATGTATTGCTCAATCTCGCCGGATGGGTTCGGCCTGGTCAAATATGCCATCTTATCTGTCATTATGATTGATTTCATATTGATCTCCCCCGTCCAGAAATGAGGTGGAAATGCAAATATAAAAGCCCACATTAGAGGAGAATAATATCAATTTAAAAGGAGAAAAAAAGGTAGGATGAGAAGGTAAAAATGCAGCTTCCAGCGAAAACTGTAAGGTCAAATTGAACTCTTTGCAGAGTTTGTAAGAGGGAATGTATATCATTTCATGCACGCATGTCCTTATAGCATTTACAATGACATGCAATTGTACACACACACACACACACACACACACACACACACACACACACACACACACACACACACACACACACACACACACACACAGTAAATATATGCTTACAGCGCGCGTTGTGTGTGCCTTATGCACCTTATTTGTAATCGTTGTTGTCTGTCGAGTCTTAATAAACGGCTAATTAAATACGGCTGTGACATTTTCCGAAAGAAAAACAAGGACAGAGGCAGTATTAGGCTAACGCCTGACCTATAACGGCATAAAGATATCTGCAGACTTCCTCCTCCTTCCAATTTATTAGGACGGAACGTGGGCGCGTTTTCAGATGCTTTTCGTTTGCGTGTGTTATTATGATGACACAATGCTAGCTTTAATAATAAAAAAAAATCTTTCAACTTCATCTATTTTTGTCACACACAATTCCAAACTGTGTTTGTTTTTTTGTTTGTTTTGACTGTGCTCTTTGCTGCTTATTATGAAGCATTTACATGAAGTATAACATAGACACCTCACTGCTCTCCCTAAAGTGCAAAATCCAGTCATTTTTGGACACTTCTTTTTCCCAGTGTGAAAGTACTTCCTTCGTTTATAGAAAGCATATAGGGTGTGTGTGTGTGTTTGTGTGTGTTTGTGTGTGTGTGTGTGTGTGTGTGTGTGTGTGTGTGTGTGTGTGTGTGTGTGTGTGTGTGTGTGTGTGTGTGTGGTACGTTACTTACGGTGTCTCCCCTCATCTCGATCCAGACCTGCCCTGGGGGTTGGGCAGGGTTGTCTGTCACACTAGTGTCTCTCAACTCTCCCCCCCCCAGCTCTGAGTGGTGTAACTGGTGTGTGTGTCTGTGTGTGTGTGTGTGTGTGTGTCTGTGTGTGTTCTCGGTGCAGGGGTTCGTCTCCTCCAGGTGACGGAGTGTGCGGTTGAACTCCCGGGGTTGTCAATGGGGTGGGGGATTGGCCGGCGATGGGGTTAAAGGATAATGCAGTGCCTCACGTCGCTTTAATGACGCTAAAGTGCTGGAGCTATTACGCGCACACCGAGAGGACTGTAATTGTCTCTGAAAGCAGCCCAGGTTCTCTTCCCGGCGTTGGGCTTGAAATCAATCACTCAGACCCCCGGCCCTTGCATGCTTTGCCCGCCTGCCTGCCTGCCTGCCTGCCTACCTGCCTGCCCGATCGCATGCTTGCCACCCCCCCATTTGTAGGATTTTTACATCATGGAATAGTGGAGCATCCACTCGTTTAAGAATACTCTTCAGTTATTTGGAATGAGATGATTTCTTGGTATTTTTAGGGGATGTATACTCTACTTCACTTCACTGAAAAAAGGGTGAAATCCTGTCTGTTTATCCAATGG
Organism: Benthosema pterotum; assembly: GCA_039105355.1. Lineage (NCBI taxonomy): Eukaryota > Metazoa > Chordata > Actinopteri > Myctophiformes > Myctophidae > Benthosema > Benthosema pterotum. The sequence continues at coordinate 35,522,606 of CM076978.1, read as the reverse complement.
GCATATTCTGTTTGATATTAAATAATACATTTACTTTTCTGTCTGTCAATTGATGTGAAGTAATTTTAATTTGTCCATTCAAGGTAAAAATGTGTTCTTTTGCTTCAAACTAAATTGTTGGCTCCAATGAATGTGTTATTATCGCTTTACTCTGGGTCACGTGATTCTGACGTCATCCCAGTCCTCCGTCCGTCCGTCTCATGACCGCCATATTGAATTTCTCCAGTCAGCGCACGAGTTTGGTCAGCGGACACTGCACGGCGGTTAAGCTGTTTTTACACAGTTTGGGATTTTCTTCACAACTAAAGGTAAGAAATATGACAATATGCGGTGCGAGTTTTATTAAATTCATTGCTGGATGTTTTACCGACACCCCAATCACGTTTTTGCGTTGAAGTTGAGTTGGCATTATGTGGTGTAACTTAGCTCCAATACGTTCCCTCAACAGGCTACTAGTGTGTACATAGCGCAGCTAACTTGAGTTCCCGCGTTTAGCATGGACATTGCACTTCTATCTAATGTGTGTAGATTCAACCTGAGTTGGAACATATGTGTCTGTTATAGTTTTGTTCGTTTTGTGTGGTTGTGTTCGAATAGCTACATTATTTTTATATACAGCGTGAATTCGGTGAACATTATGTTTCCTGTTTCTGGTATAGGAAACGGAAACGCTATGTGTTATGCATGTAAACAGTAGCCGGAAACAGTTCTTGTGATAGGCGGGCTTTCAACGGAAGGACAAATGAGGCAGTGGTTAGTCTCCCATAGCGTTTCTTTAGTGACGGCCAACATTACGAAAGTTATAACTTCAACTTAGAAAAATAAGTGGCCGAGCCGGAGCTGCGCGAGGAATTGTTTGTGGGGATCTTGTACAGTCTCCGTTTCGGTGAGTGAGTGGTTGTTGAAAGATGTGGCCGTGTATCAGGGTCGTGTTGCCCCATAGCCATCTGGTAGAACAGTTGCGACATTGAAGGAGCTAAAAACAGCCTGGTCACGTGGTTCATGTACTCGCGCGAGCCCATAGACTCCAATGCATAGCCTAACTTTGAGTTGTCCCTATTCAATAGAAGTCTATGTAGAAAAGCCTCCATTAGTCCCATGAATTGAACGGAGTTTGCGTAACTGTCTATACTACGGCGGCACAACATGTCCCAAATCAATAACAACAAAACGACGATCGGGATACGGTACGTTCGGATCAAAAGACGATTAAAGAATCTATTAATCATCGCCTATTTGATCAGTTTGGGTAAATGTTATCCCCGCGGCGTTCCCCTCTCATCTCTCTGATAATGCTGGCTGCAGCTACGAGGAGAGAGTCACGTCTCGATTTAAGAAGACTGCAGTAGAATGTTTTGGAAGCGTTAGCTTGTTGCTAATGGCTAGCCATTAGCTGATGATGATTATCAGCGAGATGAGAGGAACGCAGCGGGGCTAGATAAATGTGTACACTCTTGACTGGGGACCCTTCGAACTCCATCAAGGACCCCCATGGGGTCCTGGATCGAACTTTAAGAAACACTGTTCTAAGCAAAACATTCATATTAAACGTGGTTCCTTCAGGATTACTATTTGATATTTAGACATACATAATAAAGACATAAACCAGGGGTTTTCAACAGGTGGTCTGGGGACCACCAGTGGTCCTTGAGAGGGTTCCAGGTGGTCCCCAGCTAAGTTGTTTAACCAGATGTAACTTGAGAATGTAGAAATGAAACCAATTGGACCCTGGCGGGTCCATTTGGTTTCATTTTTACATTCTCAAGAGTTAAAATATTCAGCATGTGAATTAGTCCTAATCTAACACAACTAGAAGATTAATGGTCATGGACAGAAGCAAAGGAAATCTTTAGTTTGGGGGTCTGTGGGGCTAGAATGTCATCAAATGGTGGTCCGTGGCTCAAATGCTGAACAAATGGTGGGCCCTGGGATGAAAAAGGTTGAAAACCACTGACATAAACAATTGTTTAATCACGTAGGGCCAAATAGCTATAAGTGTTTTTCACAGAAAAGTCTGGTTTAGATCAACTGAAATGTTTTGGTACAAAATGGCATTGCAATGGCTGCATGCATAAATTAGCCGATCTACAAGCTCATAAGTTGTGCAGCAGATTCTTGAATGCAGCAGTGACAAAGCAATCTATTAGAAATAAAATTAAAGAGTAGATGGCAACTGGTGACACCGTTAAAGCATCTTACTTGTTTGCATATAATTATATGCACAAATTAACCAATCTCCAAGCTCAACCAGTTGTTCTGGACAGTCTTTATTTTAAGTCTGTTTTCCCTGCGCCATGAATCACTTGAATCACACGTGTCTGACTTGTTTAAATGTGGTGGTATGCATATATTGGTGTCATCATATATTGGTCAATCTACAAGCTCATGGTGTGCTGTCCCTCTTTGTTGGTAGGCCTTGAAGCGGTTCTGGACCCCATGGCGGAGCCCTGCTCACCCTCTACTCATCCACCATGACAACATAAGGCAGGTTTTACTATTAAAACAAATACAAAAAACATTTCAGTACATTGCCAATTAGAGCTGCAATGATTAAATGCACCCTTAATTGCCATACTTTAATCTTTGCAGAAGATTCTTGAATGTGTAGGTGAAATCAAATCGCAGTGCAGGTGACTGAATTAAATTACACAATCTATGAGCTCACAATTTGCACCTTTTTCTCTGTAGGCTCCCATCCTGTCTCACCACGCTGCAGTCAATCATAAACGAGTTATTCTGAAGTGCTTCTGGACTGGTGGACCCCGGTTTACCCTTCTTACCCATCTACCTTGACAGCATAAGGCAGGTTTTCGTATTAAAACAAAACATTACAGTACATTGCCATTAGGCAATGTAACAAATAATGGAATCAATAGTTTAATTGTCAACTAAATTAGTTATTGATTAATTTAATAGTGTTTGATGGGTGTTTCTCCTTAGTTTTTTAGTGTTATATCGCTTACAATCTGATGATAGCTGCACATGCACTGAAGCAACTGCAAAGCAAAATATGGAACATGGCATTGATTAGGTTGATTAGGTCAGGTTCTACTTGCCCTCAGGTCATGGTCACTTGCCCCCCAGGTTCCAGGTGGTCCCCAGTTAAGTTGGTTAACCAGATGTAACTCTTGAGAAAGTAAAAAATAAAACCTAATGGACCCTTGCGGGTCCATTTGGTTTCATTTTTACACTCTCAAGAGTTAAAATTCATCATCTTAATCAGCCCAGGTCTACACTGTAGAAGATTAATGGTCATTTTGATGTGTTAATTTGCCTGTTTTGTTTCCCAAATCCAGCCTGGAATTGTGGACAGATAGAAAGCAGGGAAACACACAGAGGCAGAGTGCAATGACTGCCTTCAAGACAAATTTATCTTGTGTTGTGTTATAGTGCACTAAGTTGCACACTTGCCCGATCGGGCAACCAGGTAGCAGTCTTCACTTGCCCCACCATTTTTTTACTTGCCCCGGGCAAGCGGGCAAGTGTTAGTGTCAACCCCTGTGTGTGTGTGTGTGTGTGTATATATATATATATATATATATATATATATATATATATATATATGGCATGTGCTCATGCAGTTTAAGTTTTTTATTTGTTATATTTATATATAAATTTGGTGATCTACAAGCTCACAAGTTTCGCCTCTTTCTCTGTAGGCTCCCATCCTGTCTCACCGCTCACCGCTCTCACCGCAATCATCTGGACTGATTCACCACTGGCGACTCAGTAAGTGGAATGTGGACATGTAAAGACTGTGGGATTAACAAACCAAGAAGGTCGGAGCTTCTCAAGCATTACAGACTAGACCATAGACATTTTGGGCGTGGAAGGAAATATCCATGCACCTATTCAACCTGCCCTTGCTCTTACAGTACTTGGAACTCCCTTAAGACTCATTTGGCAAAGAGCCACTCAAGATCTACAACTGACCAAGCTGAACAGACACATTTGACGTGTGTTTTGTGTGACTATAAAGAGAGCACAACTTTGACGAATTATTTATATCACATTGGACAGCATCTGTTAAATTTTGAAAGTGTTACATGTATTTTTCAAGGGTGTCAATATTCAACAAACACTTATGCATCCTTCAAGACTCATAAATCGAGAAAACACAGGAAATGTTCTGTAAAAGATTTAAAGCCTGATATTGCTCAGAGTTTGACGCCAGACCCTAGTCATCCATTTGAAGACTCATTCTTTGAAAATGAATTGCAGGAGCATATTTCGGATGATGAGTCCAATGCTTCTGTCTATGAAGCGCAAAATGTTGAAGATGTACCCACTTCTATAGAGCGTAAATTTGCTGCAGTTTTATTGAAGTTGGAGCATGTTAATCTTGTCCCTGGTGTGGCTATTGATGAGCTCTTGCAGGAGCTACAGTATTTGTTAACTACAGTTTCAGTCCCTGTAGCGTATCAAAAAATAACTCTGCTATTGCAGGAACGTAATTGTCAGGTTGATGCAGCTATTGTGAATGAATTGGCTTCTGTTCTTTGCACTTCACACCCAATTCCAACAGCAATTGGTGGTCCACTCTCCACTGTGTGGAAAAGGAAGGCATACTACAAGAAACATTTTGATGTTGTAGAACCTTTAGAATATGTGTTGGATGCTAAAGCTAAAAGATCATTTCAGTACATTCCCATACTTCATTCATTGCAGCAGATTCTAGAATGTGAGTCAATACTTGACAAAACCGTCAATTTGAAATCCAATTACAGAGCAGGTGATCGCCTGAAATACACAAGCTTTTTTGATTCCCTTAATTGCAAACAGAATTCACTGTTGTCTGAGACAGCAATTTCATTGTTAGTTTATTTTGATGAATATGAAATTTGTAATCCGATTGGCAGCTCAAAGAAAATACACAAAGTGTTGGGAGTTTATTGGACCTTAGGTAATTTACCTCCAGGCTCTAATTCAAACCTGTCGTCTATCCATTTAGCTGCCTTGATCAACAGTGAGGATGCTAAAAATTATGGATATGAAAAAGTTTTGGAACCCTTAGTAGATGATCTTATCACTTTGGAGACCCATGGTGTTTTCCTCTCAAAACTGGGAAAAACTATAAAGGGCACTGTTCAGTGTATTGTTGCTGATAATCTTGGCGCCCACAGCATTGCAGGCTTTGTGGAGAGCTTCACAGGCTACATATGCCGATATTGTACAGCAACAAAGACGGACATTCAGACTGCCCAAGTTTCATCAGGGACATTCACAAGGAGAACAGAGGAAATTCATACTTCACATTTAGAGGCTATCAGGGAAAACAATGTGGATCATCATTGTGGAGTAAAACGTGCTTGTGTATTATCAGATAACCTGTCTCACTTCAATGTAACAACTGGTTTCCCCCCCGATGTTATGCACGACCTTTTTGAGGGAATTGTACCGAGAGAAATCGCCTTGTGCTTGACTGTGTTGATATCTAAAAAATATTTTACATTGGTCGAGTTGAATGAGGAAATCAAAACCTTTCCTTTTAAATGGAATGACAAAACAAATCGTCCCCATGCAGTACCTCCCACCTTTTCCCAGAGGAAAACGATAGGAGGTAATGCCCATGAAAACTGGAGTCTGCTAAGGTTTTTACCTTTTTTGATTGGGAACAGAGTGCCTGTCGGTGAACCTGCCTGGGAAATCCTAAATAACTTGAAAGACATTGTAGATCTGGCCATTGCACCTATTCACACCAACGAATCTATAGGCTACCTGCAGTTAAAGATCTCTGAACACCGGGTACTATTCCAAGAGGTTTTCCCCGATGCCATTATTTTGCCCAAACATCACTATTTGGAGCATTATCCTGAGCTAATACTGGAGTTTGGTCCCCTGGTTGCTCTATGGACAATGAGATTCGAGGCGAAACATAGCTTCTTCAAAAGGGTTATGCGGCATACAAACTGTTACAAGAATGTCCTCCTATCATTGGCACAGAGGCATCAGTATCATATGGCGCATGAATTGCACTTGTGCAGTTCCACGGCACGCACTCTGGAAGTTAAAAATGTTTCCACTATTTCAATTGACCTTTTGAAGGATGACATAGCACATGCTGTTAGGAAGACGAACCTAAATGTGGATATGTTGTGTATGGCCAAAGATGTAACTTATGAAGGGTTCAACTACAGGGATGGCATGATTATTGTGCATGGGGAGCTTTCTGGTATGCCAGAGTTTGGTGAAATAATTCAGATGATTGTTCTCCAAGACAAACCCATTTTTGTTATCAGAAAGCTTGAGACATGGTACACTGAACATTTCAGAGCCTTCATCCTGATGAAGTGTACCTCTACTAAGGACATTGAGCTTGTAGAACACCATCAACTTAAAGACCCATACCCACTGGCTTCCTACACTGTTGGAGAGAGGCGCATGGTCGTTCCTAAGCGATACATGCATATTTAAGGTTATTGTTATTATGATTAAAGTCAAATGGCTTTTATGGATACCAATCCTACCCAATCAGAAGAAACTCCAAGCATATAACATACCATTATAGAGCGGACTAGTCCCGCCCCTTTCATGACATCGCCCCTGTTAAAAATGGTTTCCTTGTTCCTTTTTCCTCATACACTTAACCCTAACCCTAAATGAGTATAATGTATAAAGACTGTTACGCTGTGGACAAAGACAACAAATCATGACAACAAACACAATATTATGCAATATCTAATTGGCAAGAAGAAAAAAGGGCATGATACAACATGTTTTATTTTTCTTAGAAATTATTTGATTGTCCTAAAATATTTATGATTTGTCACGACCAGAGTTGACTTTGTCTTTATATAAATCTGTCTATATAAATCATTTGTCTGAGGAAAATTAATGGGCAATTCATTTCTGGAACAATTTTTGAGATTCTGATTGTCACAGCAAATATTTTGATTCATATTTTTATTCTGGGCGTACCTGGACTACCCATTTTCAGAAGGCTATTGGCAGGCATAAACAGATTTTGGGGGTTGATGAAATAAGGCCCACTGACATGAGCTTTTTCAGATTACTTTTTTATTTCCTGATTGGTTAAAATTGGTATCCCAGGAACTTAACATTTTTGTTTACTGTATGCCGTTGCTGAACAAACACTGGCTTCCATGTATGAATGAGTAGTTAGAAGTAACATTGCTATTCCTTGTATTGTTCCCTCAGAGGCTGTGGACCATGGCCCAAAACAGCACCGCAAAGCTTTTGGTTCAATTAAGTGATGAGCATCGAATGAAGTTGATCCTGAAAGACGGGATTCCAAGAACGATGGAGGAGCTTCTTGGTGCTGTGAGGGACACTTGTGGGATAAGTGGGGACTTTAGGCTTGAATACATGGACAAAGATTTTGGTGTTTTTGTAATTTTGACAAATACTGGAGACCTTGAGGATCTTGCTACTATAAAGGTACTCTCAATGCCTGGTGAAGTTGCAGTGGTGGAAGACGCAACAACTGGATTGGACCAACAACGCGATAGCATGTCTACTGGTTCTACTGGGGCTGACGGTGACATCATGAACACTCCTACTGAGACTGACGGTGACATCATGAACACTCCTACTGAGACTGACGGTGACATCATGAACACTCCTTCTACTGAGACTGACAGCACAAGTTGTTCCACGCAAGAGTCTGTTTCTTTGAGGACTGAACAATGGCCAGATGTATTTGACATTCCAGTCTTTTCTCATACTACTGAAGTGCAGTTGGAGAAAGGAAATGCAACTTATCAGTCAGGTGGTGGAAGACTCATTTACGGTACTAAGATGTTGTCAGACATTCTACAGCATATGGGAGACAAGATCTACAAGTACAAACCATACCCCACGAAGAGCGACTACTTAGAAGCCGCACAGGCACTGATCAAAAAACACCCCTGCTTGATCAACCGGGTGGGTAATCTTAATGGTGCAGAAGGGTGGGCAAATAAGCTTAATACGAAGCTGCAAAACATGCGCACCAATTTGAAGACATTGGAGAAGGGATGCCCTGAGTTTGAAATCAATTCCCTGAAGAATAAATGTCCAGATGATGCCCTTCCAGCAAAGAATGTCAAGCGACCCAAACGTGGTGAGGCCAACCATGTGCCACCCTTTCCACCTGGGGTAACAGCGGAGAGACTTGAAATGGAGCGGCAGTCACTTCTGAAGGAAGCAAGGAAAAAGAACAATGAGAGGATCATCAGAGAAAAAATGGCCAAGACATTCTCCCTACGGAGACAAGAAATAGTGGATAAACAGCCCAGGGTGGAAGTGCTGCAGGAGCGGTGGCCAGCACTATTTAATAAAGAGGAGGTATTAAGCTTAATTAGCCCTTTGCTAAATCTCACCCTAAAAGAGTATGTCCAATACTAATTCAAACAATTTAACAACTGTTGCTATTCAAGTCAAAATATTGCCACCTCACATTTGTATGGCTGTTCTTAAAGCATTGCACAGCTAAATGTCAAGATAGTTATACCACTGACCAACCCAAGGGGGGGGGGGGGGGCATATTGGAAGGTTTTGCTACTGAATTAATTACTTTATATGGATAAATCCTGTCATTTAACAGGCATCTCAATTGCAGGGAATGACAGCTTGACCTGTCTTCGCTGCTAATGTGCTTATTGGACAAGAATGGGTTCGGCAAAGGGCTAATTGTCACTGGTTTGCTGTTTTTGTTTTCTCTGTCTTGGAAGAACTCTCTGCTAATGTCCTTCAATCCATCTACAGTACTTGTCCCTCTGTCATCCCTGCATTTCTTGGACCTGCCTTCTATTCTAACATGTCTTTTCCCTCTTCCCAGATATGTGCAGAATTCCATCGAATAACCACGGTACCTCTCGAGGCCAGATTTATGGAAATTCTGGATAAACGGGCTAGTTCTCTCCTTCAAATCATCCGTGGGAAAGGAGGAACGTTCCGAACAAAAGTCAACGAAACGCTACAAGTCATTGATCAGGTATGAATTGTGGGTCTACAGTACAACTTAATTGAAGATGGCCAGTTTTAACACATTCTGCCTCTTGGTGTTCTCTGCATTGCTATACTTAGCCAGTGAAAAATAGCAGATCTACAACCTCACAGCAAGCCACCGAGTGACACACTATGAGCTTGTAGGTCTGATCTGATTTGAGAAGTAATGCATCAATGATGCATCATTCTTTTCAAGCAAACATTTTTAGCTCAAATCTTTGCTTCAAGTGAATTTGTAGAATATAGTGCACGTTCAGGGGATTTGTAGAATATAGTGCAGGACAAAATGGGTTCAATTTCATTTTAAGCTATTAAATGTTTTCAAATATTTGTTCTAGACTGTTGACGTAAACATCCGAAGAGAGTGTCTTCTGAAGTGCCTCATCATGTACCTGGGTGAAGATGTGGGCAGCCTAATCAAAGAGTACCTGGTAAGGCATCATGAGTAGGATAGATTTTTTTTTTTTTCTTTAAACCAGTTTAGATCGGGAACCCCCCCCTGACAAATTTAGTTGCTATGCTATTTAAGGAACAAGAGTCTTGTCATATGTCTGGCTGTTCTGGGGGCTTTCAAGACTTAATTTCTGAACACACGGATCACATCCACATGGTTTCTCCCTGGTGTGAATTCTTTGGTCTTTGGGTGGGGACATTCGAGAGAAGAGGGGCTAGACATTTAGAATGAAAAGAAGGTTAATAGAGAAGGCTAATGTTTTATTTGTTTTGACTGTTTGTCCAATAGGTTGTCCAGAAGGATGAGGCCGAGATGGAACTTGCCGAAACCACCATGGGGGTGTTTGTCCTGCGTGAAAACCAAGGTCCTCTCTGTGAGCCAGTGGAAATTGGCATCATCATTGAAGGTGTTGAGGTACTCAATGGACAGACATCAGTTGTGTCTGCCTGCGCCATGCTGTTTGGCCTCATCTATACCCTGAACTTGAAGTATCCGGAAGTGCTTAAGTACAGTTTTGAGGCCTTGCAGAAAATCATCATGAACATTGAGAGCAAACATATGTCAAAAAGGGTCCTGAACCTTTCAGAAAAGCTGCAAGAGGTTGTGTGAACGGTGCTGGAGCGAGGTTATTTGTGAGCCTTAAATCACATAACTTTTAAAACCTTGTCCCTTTGTTTGTTTTTTTGTGTAAAAGAGCCTTTGAGGAAAAAAAAAAGAAACCTCAGCCAAAATGGAACGGATTTCAAGCCTTATAGACATATCAAACATATGTCAAGAACAGTACAGTCCTGTGTGAAAATCAAGGACCTCTCTGTGAGCCAGCGGAAATGAACATCATTATTGATGGTGTTAAGATACTCAATGGACAGTCAGTTGTTTCTGCCTGCTGTTTGGCCTCGTCTTTACCCTGAACTTGAAGTATCCTGAAACATGGGACGGATTTCATGTTATATCAATATATTTAACAGATCCTTATGGACATAACAAACATGTCAAGAACGGTACAGAACTTTACAGCAAAGCTGTAACATCTTGTGTAAATGGCAAATTTGTCCACGGTGCAGAACCCTACAGCAATGCTGTAACATCTTGTTAAAGTCGTCAGACTTTAAAGTTGTCAAACTTTAATCATTTTCAGTTTAAAAACAATTTGTCCTTTATCTGTTTTCATTTGTATGTAAAATAATTAGGCAGCCTTTGAGCCACAACCTCTAAAACCTCAGCCAACATGGGACAGATCATTGTTCTTTAAGAAGGGCCAACCTTTACAATAAAAGTACATGTACCTTCTTGACAGTTTTTACCGAGATATTACAGCTTTTACTGTAAAGGTTAGCACCTTTACAGTAAAAGCTGTAATATCTCAGTAAAAATACCTCGGTTACAACACCTGTTGTAAACTCTTACTTAGAGCAAGGTTAAAAGTGTGAGCCTTATAAATCACACTGCTGCAAGGTGAAGTATGATCCTTACATCATAATCACTCAGGCTAGAAGATTGTTTTTGATGTTTTTCTTTTAAAATTTGTTTAAGAGAACCAAGCTAAAAGCGTTAAAATGTTTGAAAGTGTTTGTTCATATTTCTTTCTGCTGCTGCTGGTGAGAAACTATATTTTAGAACGGGGGTTTTCAACCTTTTTCATACCAGGGCCCACTATTTATTCAGAATTTAAGCCACTGAACACCATTTGATGACATTTTATCCCCACAGACCCCAAAACTAAGGATTATTTTGCTTTCGTCCACAATTCCAGGCTGGAGAGAAAACAAAACGGGCAGCAAAACTATAGATCAAATTGACCATTAATCTTAGTTGTGTAGACTTGGGATTCAGATGAACATTTTAAGTGTAAATGAAACCAAATGGACCCTTGCAGGTCCATTTGGTTTCATTTTTACGCCATCAGTTATGTGGTTAACAAGTGTTCCATCATTTAGCTTGGGGACCACCTGTTGAAAACCCCTGTTTTAGAAAGTTCAAGAGGGGTGTGGGTTGTTCATTTGTTTAGTCAGTCAAACTGACTTGTTTACCAATTTTGTGGCACCTGACTGTTTTTTTCTTTGTTTGTGCAATTGAATGTTTTGTGCATCCAGCACTTTTTGTTAGATTAGATTAGATTCTAGTTTGCGACTCTAGATTATCTGAAAACATGTTGCTCTAGGCCAGGGGTTTTCAACCTTTTTCATCTCAGGGACCACCATTTATTTAGGATTTGAGACACGGACCACCATTTGAGGGTATTTTAGACCCAAAGACCCCAAATCTAAAGATTTATTTTGCTTTTGTCCACAATTCCACAAGGCTGGATTTGGGAAACAAAACAAGCAAAACATACATTCCAAAATGACTAATTCAGATGCATATATTTTAACTCTTGAGAGTGTAAAAATGAAACCAAATGGACCCGCCAGAGTCCATTTGGTTTCATTTTTACGTTCTCAAGAGTTACATCTGGTTAACCAGCTTAGCTGGGGACCACCTGGAACCCTCCCAGGGACCACTGGTGGTCCACGGACCACCTGTTGAAAACCCCTGCTCTAGGCATCCACTGGAAGCAAAGGTTTGAGTTGAAGATGTTTGATTCCAAAATAATATCTGTGCCACCTTTTTTTTTTTTTTTTTAAATAATCAAAAATAACAGACCTACAAGCTCATGTGGCACGCTATATATTATAATGCTTAGAACACCAAAAATGTTACAGTACAGGTTAAGAATGCACTTTAATAATGCACTTTGTTAAGGAATGTGCCTAAATAAATGTGACAATATGCACTTGTGTTTCTGTTGTCTCAAGTTTATTTTTCAATTTGGACTAAAGTATTTTATTTTACTTAGTCTGTTGAAGGAATTAGTTTACTTTGATCTAAGTGCAATTCATGATTTGGTTCAAATCGAAAATAACCATTTGTTCTTGGTTGAAATAATTTATTCATTTGAACCAAGTGAATAAATTTCCTTTGTATGAAGGTATTTTTTTTAATTTGAAATGGAAGTAAATATATTACATGTTACCAGTTGGTCCAATTATTTCACTTTGATCCAAAGGAACATTTTTTTCAGTGTTGTCATTAAATTGCTGTTGACCAAAATGATCTATAAACCCCCCCCCCCCCCCCCCCCCCCCCTCGCTGCAGGCTAAAAATGTAACGCATCTCTTTCTCATAAAGCTCCATGTTCCGTTTTGTACCAACTTATTGTTCAGATGAAAGTATCTCAGTTGCGCCAGTTTAAAACCCACTCAGGTTACACAACAGTGATCCACTGCCTGAGACAGTTTAGCTTTTCATCTCACTCCCCAGTATATAGCACAATGTCGTTTTTTTATATATATATATACAGTAGCAGAGCGATAACAATGAGGTGAATAATACTCTCCAGTACAATGGGGTTTCACTGTTTCACATGCCGTTTTTTTGTTTTGTTTTGTTTTGTCGTTCACCCCCCCTTCCCCTCCCTCTTGGCGTCCATTGTGTTAAAACAACACCACTCTCATTTTACACACAGTGTGAACGTGAATAGCATCAATGCGGGCATCGCTGTGCCGTCCTGCTGTTTTTTAGTTTTATGCTAGACAATAACAGCTCTACTGGTCAGAAAAGAACTCTTCCCTCTGCTGTTTTCCTAATGGGACAAATCATGCCGGGGCACACAGATATAAAACGTCATGAAAGTGAAATGCTTTAAAAAAAAAAAAAAAAAAAAAAAAAAAAAACTATTGTCTTTAAATGTTTATTTTATTTTATTTTATTTTATTTTATTTTATTTTATTTTATTTTATTTTATTTTATTTTATTTTATTTTATTTTATTTTATTTTATTTTATTTTATTTTTTAATTTCCCAGTCTTACGTCTCGGTTACACCCAGCGAACCTGGAGTTTTCTGTTGGGGTTTGCCAAACCCGGTAGAAAGAGTCACATCTGCAGAATGTGACATCACAAACAGCAGGAAGGAATAGAAGATCAGAGCATTTGTTTGAGCCAGAAAATAGCCCTACAGACCCCATAAAATCTACTGATCAGGATTTTGGGTGCAACTGAGCAAAAAAAAAGGAAAATTACACAATGTCACAATTCCTTTAAAGACGTGGGAACATATTTTGCCGGTGTGTCGAAGAAGCGAGATGTGAATACTTCCCCCCTCATACGGCGCGAAGAGAGAGACAGGGCCGCGTGTCGAGTCTAATGAGAGACACGGTAATTATAGTAATTATAGTTCACCTTTATGGGTAGGAATATAATCATTCTCGGCCCCTTCACTTTCTTAAGGACTCTCAGGCCAGATTAGCGATGTAACCACCCACCCCCCCCCCTCCCTACACACACACACACACACACACACACACACACACACACACACACACACACACACACACACACACACACACACACACACACACACAGATCCCAGACTCCCCAGACCGACCGATCCGGGTTCAGTAATCTCTCCCCTCCCCTCCCTGTGCATTATGACTCTGGGCCCTCCAGGATCCCCCTCCAGGAACCCTCTCTCTCTCTCTCTCTCTCTCTCTCTCTCTCTCTCTCTCTCTCTCTCTCTCTCTCTCTCTCTCTCTCTCTCTCTCTCTCTCTCTCTCTCTCTCTCTCTCTCTCTCTCCCTGTTTCCAGGCTACTTGTTTTTCTTTTCATTTTCTCCCTGTGGTGGTGGTGGGATGGATAGAAAGGTTCTTATTGCCGTGTGACACTTGAACTCTGTGAAAGGTTATTATAACATGTGGGGTGGGGGAGGTGGGGGCGCGTGGGTGCAGAGATATCGCATATCTCTCGTCGGTGGTTGGTTGGTGTGTGCTTTTGTGGAAGGCTATAGGGCTATCCGGTGCTGGTGGTGGTGGGTGCACAAGGCAAGAGAAAGAGGGGAAAAAAAACGGCTGCAGTTAATTGACAATCATTGTCCTACCCCTGAAGGTTAACCGCACGCCCCAGACAATGTCCCACCGCTGGGAACGGGGACGGCTTTTTCACTTACATGCCCTCCTTAAATAGATTCCCCGCCACCCCCCCTCCTCCCCTTTCCCACAAGTCTCGCGGAAGTTCGCGCAGAGCGAAAAACCGAGCAACGCTTGTTTCGACTCGCTCGGTCGGGCGTTGCTCGTCGTAATCGCCGAGCGTGTGTGAGTAGGGATGTCCCCGATGCCGTTTTTCTCACACCGAGTGCAAGTACTTAATTTTTATTACTTGCCGATACAAAGCACTTTTTTTGTTAAATAACCACTGACTTGACAATTACCACAATAATAACAGCCTAAAAATATCAAATTGCATATTAACAATGAAAGATTTTCAATTGAAGGTACTCCTCCCTACTTCTCGGGCCGGAGTCCCGAAGTATGGGGTACTTTTGGGTCACATATCGGCCGAGGTCCTGATCAGCGAGTCATCTCTAGACGTGAGCTTGTAGATCAGGCTACTTCCGTTATATCGTCCACGCAGCCGATATAACGTCCGGCATCCTTGCGACACAGTATATGGTAATCGATGATGGCAGGAGAGGGCGAGGGCACGCCGCTGTCAGAGCCGTCACCTCGTCGGTCGTATAGCCGTTTTCGCGGGAGAGTTGTTTACGCGTAAACAAAAACGCAAACACGTATTTGCAAACGACTGGTAATTGTTTTGTTTCGCAGCTCGGCGTGTGAGCCTGACACCGATGGGTGCCAGCTTGTCTGTCTCTGTCTCTCTCCTCTCTCCTCTGCCTGGCTCTCTCTCGCTGCTGCTGCTCGCTCTTATAATATATTTGTTTTCTACAACAAGGCGCGGATGTGTTTACAGGTACTCAGGGGAGATTTCTGGATTCCATTCAAATCATTCCCAGTCAGAGTGGGTGCTAGGATACCCCCGTCACCCGGCAACCACATCCAAAAGGGAGCTCGGGCGATAATAACTTCAAAAACAGGAGTGACAGATGCCTGATTAGAGAGACAGAGACATAGAGACACACACACACACACACACACACACACACACACACACACACACACACACACACACACACACACACACACACACACACACACACACACACACACAGAAGAGAGGGAAGATAAACGCTATACAAAGCTGTTTTCTTTTTTCTTTAAAAAACCCTCACATTTATTCAAGTACTTTTCTTGGAAGTTAAATTGCTATTTACCGTGTGTAGTTTTCCCCCGAATTAAAGGGGGAGAAACATTTGAAGTTTGTGATTTTACTTTTTCTTTTTGTTTAATCCATCACAAGGGCTCTGCTAAAATCTGATTAGGTACAGTAACATGTGCTCAAATCAACTGTGCAGTTGGCAGATGGCGACAAGGTGTTTTTCACCCCCCCAAACAAATAGCGTCTCCTTGAAAATAACAATCGCTTTTTATCGACTCCACGTTCATCCGGTTGGAACGAGTGCAAATTAAAACAATTCTGTTATCAAGAATAATCCCAACAAAAAATAAACAAAAAAAAGCAAAACAGTAACAAATCTTTAGCCCGGAGCACCTTTAGGTGTTCTAAGTGTTGTACTTTTGCTCTTGAAAAATATCAGATCTACAAGCTCATAGCTTGTAAATCTGATATTTCTGAAAAAACTGAAAATGTCACAGATCTTTGAATATTAAGAGTGGCAGTCAACATTTGTAACACAAATATTTTGCTTCTGGGGGATGTCCCTGGACCTACTACATATTTTTAACCTGGGGGTGGGGGTGGGGGGTCAGCAGACATATAAGACATGATTTTGAGGGCACTTGCACTTTTTTGTCAGAAAAACTGACAGGAATTTGAAAAATATTTTGTAGAATCGTCAAAAACAGTTTTTTCCTCCCCAAAAAGCCAGGCACACAGAGACCTCACTACCACCTGTACTTGTAGAATGCTATTTGCATGGCAAAGAGGGGCCTGCATTGTTCCATTTTCCTTGTCCATACTCTGGATGACCATCAGCAGTAGGTACTGTTAATGAATCTTGGCACTCTTCAACCAAATTCATTTAAATTAAAACCCTTCATTCGACATGAAGTGTTTCCACTGTAGTCGATGGCAATCAAACGATTCCTCGGTTTCGCCACCGCAAACCAACCGTGAGAGAGAGCGAGAGAGAGAGGGAGAGAGGGAGAGAGACATATTGTATAGTATACCGGGGATTTAGCAGGGTTTAAAACCCATCTGTCAATTCAAATTATCAGCGATATTAAACTGGATTTGTTAACCGTTTTCTTCCTCCTCGCTCCCCCCCCCCTATGGTTTTTTGCACCTGAGACTGATTGCCCTGACAGGGCCCTGGCGATGGATTTCAGGTCGTTCTGATTTGCAGGTCGTTTCCTCTTTTTTTTTCCTCCTCTCTCTCTCTCTCTCTCCTCGGTCGAGTGGCGTGTTAGAGCCCCGTTCCGTGTCTACACACTACACAACCACGCCGGCCCTCTCCTTCACATTACGGCACGTTTAGGGGAGCGTGGCAGAAGTCACTGGTGCTCGTACCGGGATGTTAAATGCTACTGACAGAAGTTAGAGGAGAGCAGATGAGATTTCCTGATTGGAGAGAAAGGAATGCGAGGCCTCCCTTCGCCTGCCTGGTGCTCTGTCTAATATGGTCACGTTAGAGAAATTGATTTTCCTCCCGAAATTAATTAATTTTTCATATAGCCCAAAGCTGGAGTTTAAAAAGAGCGCACACTTGCTGGTTTCCTATTTTCACCCCCCCATTTTTTTAAGAATTATTGCCTAATCATATTAATACTTTTGCCCCCGAGGATGAAAAGATAATTGTACAAATGCATTTGGAAATATGTATCGCTGAGTATTTATGATTAAATTATGCAAATATAACTCCCGCTTCCCTTCCATCGTGGGGCCCCAGATTGTCTAATTAGGATTGATATGGCGGAGAGATGTTGGAGGAATCTCGAATACAAGCATGTCCAAAGAGCAGAAAATTGAAAATGACAAGGCTGGAATCCTTAAAAAGTGTGTAGTCTTTTTTTCTCTCTCTCTCTCTCTCTCCTCTGTCTAATTCGGCGTGGCTGTATCAGGAGTTAATTTTCCCCCAGCTTCATTTCTCGTCTAAGCTTGACAGGAAAGGGAATCCATCAGGGAAGGCGATCTCAGATGGGATTCCACAAATTTCCTCCACTTGTTTTCTCTTCGCTTCTCTCTCTCTCTCTCTCTCTCTCTCTCTCTCTCTCTCTCTCTCTCTCTCTCTCTCTCTCTCTCTCTCTCTCTCTCTCTCCTCCCTCCCTCTCCCTCTCTCTCTCTCTCTCTCTCTTCATTTTCAGCAGTGGCTATCAGTGGATGAATCTTTCTCCTGAGTAAACACGGCCGATGTTATTCCATGCAGTTATCAGTGTTGTCGGAGGGTCTCTCTACCCCAATACGAGGGAGGGGGACCGTTCCTTTTAATAATTGCAGCATAATAAGGAAGGAATGCAGTCATCAAACTGGAAAAAAATGCTTGTTGTGCTTTTCAATGAAGTGACATGCCCCTTTCACTTCATTATTTTATTTTTAAGTTACCAGTGCAAAAAAAAAAAAAACATTCCGGAGATTTTGTCAACTTTGTGGTGCTGTCTGTGTATAAGGCACAGTATAGCGAAAGAAAATCTCCTGTATCATGTAGCTGAATGATGTCCTAGAGGGGTTAGATGACATGTGCTGCTGCATTATGGAAGGAATTCCTTAATAATTGCTCCTTATGGCAAAGTGCATGCTGGAAAAGTATAGAGCTTCTTTGCTGTGTTAATGCTGTAACGCTGCTGGCTTTCTGTCGGTGGTCCAGGGACCACCAGTGATACTTGAGTGTGAGTGTGTGTGTAGGGTGGGGGGGTGGTGAGTTGGTAACCAAATGGACCCTTATACTGTAGATCTTTAAAAGTATAGTAAGTGATTTCACTTAATTCAAATATATAAATATATTTTGTTTTTGGTTAATCCTCCCTACTATGTGTGTGGTGACCATGTAAGGAGTTCCTCAGTGAGCCCCTGGGGTAAAAAAAAATCACTCCTAGATTCATTTTGGGGCTTTGGAAGAAAAGTCCCAAAAAAAGAAAAGAAAATCAGGATTGAGTGTGAATGGGCCTTGGTGCACATGCTGTTGGCCTGTGCCAATCACAGCGCAGCAGTCTCCATCAGTTTCATAATAAGCCAATGGAGTGGGTCGTGAGGTGGAGTTAGATTCAAATCCGTTTACAAACAGATTTTGTACCCACTAAAGTTGCCTATAGTACCTTTAATTGTTTATTTTGGCACAAATATGCCAGTGTGTACACACCGTTGGAAGAAAAGCAAAAGCATTTATTATATTGACAGCCTACAGTTACTTGTTGGACTCCTGTGTTGCACCACAGTGGAGAGACCATGGGGGAGGAAATGACATGGCTTTCCCTCTCTCTCTTCTTCTGTTGTTAAGCTTCAGATGAACAGCCACAGCTCAGGGCTGGCTCCCACTGCCTCCAACAGTATCTATTAAAGGGCCTGATTGTTATCTAATCTTTACCTGGCTGGCGCTAGCTGGAAAAGCCCCCGAAGCTAATGACACTTGAGACTCACAGCACTATTCTACGGGGCTGTTCAAAGCGTCTGTTAAAGTCAATACCTTCTGAAAAAAAAAAAAAACAAGAAAAGCTACCCCCAAAGCTATTTATATGAATCCAGTCAGACACCTGCAGAAACAGTTTATTTGTTCAGGTTTTTTGGTTGTATTGAATCGGGGAGCTATCGGAGCGCCTAAAATAATGTCACAGGGATGATTTCCTGTCTGGCTGCTGCCTGCGGAGTCCTCTGACAGCTCTGATCCCATTCTATTTGTGTTTTCTATTCTGACACAGTTATGCATCAATTAAATTGCATAGACAGATTGGAATTTAAGTGAACGGCCCTAAATTGAATTCTGTTGAAAGTTGGGGAAACGATATTGGATTATGCAGCGGAGTCCGCCGCTGATGTCAGAGTGAAGTTTCAGTCAATGTCACTTTTCATTCGGCGGTATTCAGGGTCAGCCGAGTTTTTCTTGCGCGCTGTTATTGCCGAGGTGCCAAGCGAGGCTGTTCTTTTTAATATATCAGACATATTGAAACAATAAAACAGCAGTAGAATGCCGGGTGTAATGGACCAAAGATTCTACCTGCGTGTACCTTTCAAAGTAAAGTATGTAATCGTGATTCGGCTGATTTAAAACCTTTGCCGATCCCAGGCATGTCGGAAGCAATATGTTGTGTTTCAGCCCATGAAAAATAACAGATTTACAAGCTCATAAGCTTGCATATCTGCATTTTTTTTGCAATCATCGTGAAAATATGGCACAAGTCTTTGAATATTCTCACAGTTTTTAATTCGAATACTTCCGGATGGGCCTACTACCTATGATCAGATGGGGTTCAGTGACCAATTGCAGGTGGGGTTCAGTGACCAATTGCAGGTGATTTTAGAGATCCTTGACATGAAATATTAAGGACCACTGAAAACTACACATTTGTAGAATCACTTTTTGGGTTCTCAGAAAAGTTAAGACCAGTGTTGGGCTGTAACGAATTACATGTTGCTGTAATGTTACCTTTTCCAGCAAAAGTATTATAATGATATTACTCTGCCAAAATGGGCCATATGTAATATGTTATCCCGCCAAAACACGCCTCAATATTTATTACAAATGAGCTTGTTGTTGCGTGATGTGAAAATGGAATAGATTCACAAGCTATCAACAGATAACAACAGAGATGTGCGCCGTAGTAAGATGTAACAATACGTAACATAATACGTATTCAAGTAATATAATATTACTTTTTCTAAGATAAGTGAAAAATAAGTACACCATGCCTTGTCTTCCGAAGGAATCGTTAATTGTAATAGTCGGGATGGGGGGGATTGCCGTGCCCCCGGATTTTTCAATACAAGATCATTTCAGCTGTCAGCATTTCAAGCCAAAACGGGTTTGCCATGCAGCGAGGGGCCAAGACACGACGTACTGTAAAACGATAAGGTCTGCAATTCTGGCCGTTTTCCCATAGAGATGGACACACCCAGAGCTGCTTCCTGACAGTATGACACACCTGTAGAGGTTATGAGTGAGGAGGTATCCATATCACCGGGTCAACACATTTTCATCTAGCACTGACATCTCTTTCTCTCTCTCTCTCTTTCTCTCTCTCTCTCGATCTCTTCCTTCCTCTCTCTCTCCCTCCCTCCCTCCCTCATCCCTGTCTACTCTTTCTCTCTCTCTCTCTCTCTCTCTCTCTCTCTCTCTCTCTCTCTCTCTCTCTCTCTGTCTCTCTCACTCTCCTCTCCCCCTCTCCCTCCCACCACTAAGCCCTATAGTGAGAACATGGGTGGGAGTCTTTATTGGTTGCAGTGCTTGGGTTTCTCTCTCTTGCTGCTCACTAGACTCAAATGTCACCATCTCCCTGATGTTTCTTTAAAAATCGCCTGTGCCACCACTTGCTGTGGCGCCCCGGCTATTATTACCCTCCTCTTAAAGAGTGACAGTCAGGGGGTCCTCGGAGACGTGACACAAAACTCTGTAGAGAGAGAGAGAGAGAGAGGGAGAGAGAGACGTTATAGTGCTGTGTCAACCCAACTAGCTTCCCGGGGCCAATCGGATAGCCTGGGGAAGAAGAGAAAGCACACACACACACACACACACACACACACACACACACACACACACACACACACACACACACACACACACACACACACACACACACACACACACACACACACACACACACACACACACACACGGCCCCACAGTGTACCATACATACACCTGCTGTGCTGTGTGAGCTACAGTACCACAGACAGTCAGCAGCAGCAGTGTACTGTGTGTTTGCCAGGAATGAAGTATGCCATGTTAAATGCCGATGACAAGCGATTTGTTTTACTTCTGCTTCACGGACGCTAATAACGTCACGGTTACCTGTCACACGGCCTGGTTTAAACCTTATACCAGCAAAAAAAAAAAAAACAGAGAAAAAAGAAAAATCACAAATTAAAGGGGAATTCCACCCATTTTCATTTTTTTTCTGAGAGCGTACAGATGCAACCAAATGAACCCTAACGGGTTCATTTGGTTGCATTTGTACGCTCTCAGAAAAAAGAAGCGTGTAAAGAAATCCATTAACATGGTGAAAATACATCTTGATGATGTCATCAAGATGTTTCACCATGTTAGTGGTTTTCCTCAGACCTCCATTTCTTGGGAACACAGAAAGGGGGAACTTTTTTATTATCATGTCCACACGACATCTCTAAGGTGTATTAATGACATATTAAAATGTTGAAAATGGGTGGAGTTCCTCTTTAATTTGCCGAAACGTGATGACATTTCTGCGCGTTCTAAGAGTGTCTCCCTGTGTGAGCCGACGGACAGGGACAGGGACCCGTCTATCTCTATCTCTGGCTCTGCCCATGCATGCGCTAATGCCTTGAAAGCAATGTGTTGTAACACTTTAGTAGGAGAATACGTTTTTTTCTTTTTTTCCCCTAGTAAAGTCCACAGTAGTGCAGAAAACACAGGGAGAGGCATGTGTTCTGATGGATATAAACATGCTTACCATCATAAATAAAGCACCTTCTTGGCTGAAATGCTCTGTCCACATACATTAACCCCGCGCAACTTCCGCATTAGGAGGCATTTGTGTATCTGTGTGCGTTGCGTGCGTGCGCGCACGTGTGTGTGTGTGTGTGTGTGTGTGTGTGCATCTCAGACTCGGCGTGAGCGAGAAAGGAAAAGAGACAGTCAGACAGACAGAGAGAGAGAGAGACACGGGGGAGGAGGGAGGGAGTGGGAGTGTGAAAAGAGAAGAGAGAGAGAGTAACCCCTCATACAACTTCACATATGAATGGCCTCGTGTGAAAAGGAGGATGAATTGAGTCAAGCTGACATAGCATGCCAATAAGCTTTGTCTCATTTCCAATGCAGTATTCATTTGTGCACACAGTAGAGATTTATTGCATGATTGACAATTATGAGAGGGTGACCTAGTTCTTTGTAATGGAACAAAAAATGGTTTTCATCAGTTGCCATTGGTGTCTTTCTTTTGCATTGTGTGTGTGTGTGTGTGTGTGTGTGTGTGTGTGTGTGTGTGTGTGTGTGTGTGTGTGTGTGTGTGTGTGTGTGTGTGTGTGTGTGTGTGCGTGTGCGTGTGCGTGTGTGTGAGAATCACCCCTGGTATAAAGAATAGGGACAGCCTCTCTGTGCAATGTGAGACACTTTTTTCCAGACTCTCTCTCTCTTTCTCTCTCTCTCTCTCTCTCTCTCTCTCTCTCTCTCTCTCTCTCTCTCTCTTCCAGACTCTCTCTCTCTCTCTCTCTCTCTCTCTCTCTCTCTCTCTCTGACTATTAGAAGTCATGCGCTTTGCTAGTAATGGCTTCATATATTTTGCATAGAATCACATCATCCACTATGTCTGTTCCTCAGCAGAAAGAAAAAATGAATTTCCTACCCCATTAAGCAATGTGAGCTGTCCAAATGCATCACGTTTCCGAGTGACATTTTTACGAATGCTCTTCAATCTCCAAAACTTTGGTGTGTCTGCTGGCAGCGAAAAAGAGAAAAGAAAGTCATTTTCTTCCTTTTGCATACCAGTATCTGTCCATTCCATTGGCAATACGTCACATCGTTCCTTCCACATTGCCAGTATGTATTCCTGTATATCCCTGGCATATTACCTCATGTCATTTCCAATTTATACCACATGCCAGCGGCTTGTTCTCGACACCCATGCATTATAATAGTGGCTCCTCACAAAACTCTTCCTGTGATAGTCCACTTTTTTGCCATATAATATATAGCAACTAATAATTGATTTCTGCTCCGGTTTTGGTAAATATTAAAGATAGAGTGCCATGTTTTTTTCCACCTTAAAACATGATTTATTAAAATAAGTAAGCCTGGTTTGCCTGGTGGGTGGTGTTGGGTGGAGATCCACCTGAATTGAAGCCACACCCACAGCTGTAGTTGTGTAATGAAGGGGGAGGAGCTGATAATGTGATGTCACTATATTACTGTTTTTTTTTTTCATTGGCTCGTTTGTCAAGGCTTCAGCCCCCAGGAAGAAACCCTCAACCGTCATCATTGAACATAAAAAACATTCTCTTTTAGGGTTTAATTAAGTACTGTCACCTCTTAAACATGTCTAAAATTGGCACTTCGTCTTTAAGTTTGGCAGTTGTAGTTTGGTAGTTCTAGTTGTTGCAGCTGTATTCCTTTGTTTCTGCTCTGGTTTTGGTGAATATTAAGTAATTACGGTCATTTTGTGCAGGTCAATCGGTCTACATGTTAGAAAATAAATGAATCCACACAAAACTAGCACCATTTGTATTTGTTGAGCTATTTCTAAAATGTATTATCACAACTTATGTTGTGATTATATATTTATAATATAGTTATATATAACTTTAACCCCTCTATCACATGGAACTTTTTGGCTGTAGTGATATGTACGAAAAACATAGCTCTGTGTGATAGGGGTGTCAAAAAACATTATAAACCTGTGCTGGTATTTCATATAGACATAGTCTTTATGAAATAGTCATAGAGAAAATACAAATTATGTTACATTAATTCATTTATTTTATCAAAATCAATCAATACAGTTGCAAGGCCATATTAACTGAGAAACTTATTTTAAAAAATAGACCATCTAATATTTCCCATACTGCAGATGGTGTAGTCAGTGTCTACCTGTCTATTAGCTGTGTTGGCATGGCCTTGTACATGTGTGCTTGCAAGTGTTTTTTTTTTTTTGGGGGGGGGGGGGGGGTATTTGCACGTGTGTCCGCGTGCACGTTTGCATGTGCGCGCGCTTGCCCGGCGAAGCCTAAATTACTAGGAGTGCACAGAGGAGGAGGAGGAGGAGGAGGCCTCTGCTCCTCCTGGGAATCCTGCTTGACTAGCCCCACAAATGATACAAGCCAGAGTTTAGTTGGGAGTTAATATCCTGCAAAATTGTCCTGCGCGGCCGCCGCGGAGAGAACGTGGATGATTAAACGACACGAGCATATCAAAAACATTTTTTTTCCTTCTTCTCAGGACTAGTGGCTGTTAAGTGTCGTGTCGGTGCGCCGGCCGTCCGCCTCTCCCAAGGTTACTGTTAAAATGAAAAGATTATCCTGTGTGTGTGTGTGTGTGTGTGTGTGTGTGTGTGTGTGTGTGTGTGTGTGTGTGTGTGTGTGTGTGTGTGTGTGTGTGTGTGTGTGTGTGTGTGTGTGTGTGTGTGGCGTCCACACGTGTATATGCATGTGTCGTTCGTGCCCTGTTTAAAGGGGTAATGACGTGAAATTCAACTTTCACATTTTTGGTGAGTTGTTGGTGCTCCCATGTGTGTTTTGTATCCCCACAAATAACCAGGTTTGAACTATCAGTCTTTGATCTCATAGGATCTTTAATGTAAATTGCTCTCAGGAACAGTTTGTTTGATTTTGGCCACATGGTGATGTTATCACTGCACCCTGCTTTGTGCCTCTCCTTCAGTCTTCAGCACCAAATTTGCATGTCCATTTTGTTTACAATGTCCACCTTTTGTTGATTTTTTTTTAAGCTGGCATGGAATTGAAACAAGCCTGGTTTTATCTAACATCGGTATCAGATTTTAAGTAATGTGCTATCAGCGCCCCCACCACTACAGGACATTGTGGTACTGCAGCTAAATTGACTATTTGCAGAATTTGTTATTTGCGTCTGTTATTGAAGTTGTGCAAAGCAAGATTTCTCTCTGAGAGATTTGCAGAAAAAGGTTAAAGGGACATATGCATAATTCTGCCTAGAACAGACTCTCTTTCTGAAACATATCCCGTTAGATTGTTCTATACGTGCGTTCGGTTGCCAGACTTTTCCCCCCCTCAAGTGGAAAAAAAAAAAGCTCGGGGGACTCCAAAGCGATCCATTTTACCCCGCTCTCTTTATTTTTTTTTCAAAGGATGCATTGCTTTGTTTTAACCTGCACCAGGAAAAGGAGATGAAAGGCGGGCGCAATAAAAGCCAAAAAGGTCCTTCTGTAGTTATCAAATGGCCTTTCACTCCTGACCTTTAAGATACCACTGTAGGAACCGACCAGGGAGAGACAATGGTAGAAATACAGATTGGATTTCACAGAGATCAAACATCTCTTTGTGTATAATAGTTTACTCCCTCGCAGCACAGAAAGAAGAAAGAACAACCTTTTCACAGTCTATCACTTCAGGAAGAGAGGAGGGTGGGTGTAGGGGGGTGAGGGGGGGTGGCGTTTTGGAGAAGAATGAAAAGTTTTCTCGCAGCTGGTTTTTCGGTTGCGCCGCCGCAGATCAAATTGTTGTGAAGTTTAGCGCTGGAACAATGCGAACGGCGACAGATACGTCGAGCTCCTGAGGTATTGCTTTTTCCCCTTTTCTTTTCTTTTCTTCGTTACATATCTGATTTCCTCTTCGCCGTGGCAATCAGCCTTGTGTGGGGATATTCATAGCCATCAGGGACAAGGCCCTCGAGCGTGTGTGTGCGTGTGTGTGCGTGTGCGTGTGTGTGTGCGTGTGTGCGTGTGTACGTCCGCGTGTGTGCGCGTGTGAACATGTTAATGCACGTGTGTTGCTCATTACATTATATAATCTTGTCCTTGACAATGAAACCATTTTGTGCAGCTGTGCCACTTGCTATTCTTGCTGTTGTGTGCCAGTTAGTCTAAAGGCCGTGTGTGTGTGTGTGTGTGTGTGTGTGTGCGCGCGCGCGCATGCGCGTGCACACACACACACACACACACACTTCGCGAAGGGCCTTTTTAGTGTGCGAAAAACCAATCCGAAACATGGCCAACGAGCCTCTCTCTTCCCCGATAACACAATGGCCTGTTGGTGGCTTGCGGAGATCTCAAGTCCCAACATTATACACTTCTATTAATAGTGCTCGGTTAATCTTTAGTTTTCTGAGCTAGTGTGTGGCAGTTGCTCCGCAAAGCTTTAGGAAAACTCTAGCCCCCCTAATGTTCCGAAGTATCCGGTTAATCTGCGAGATAATACGCGGGGTGGTCTCTGATCGCTCTCCAACAACACGAGGCCTCCGTGGCTGGTGTTTGCAGCTGATGATTATGAAGTGTGATTTTTGGGAAGGGGTTCAGGGTGGGGCGGGGGGGTGGGGGGTGATGGGGGGTCAGGGCCGTTTAACCCACCCGACAGGGTCCCCCCCCCCCCCCCCCCCACTCTGCCGTCTAAAGAAATCCATTAACATGGTGAAAATACATCTTGATGATGTCATCAAGATGTTTCACCATGTTAGTGGTTTTCTTCAGACCTCCATTTCTAGGAAACACAGAATGGTCATGTCCACCCAGCACCTCTAGGGTAAACTAATGACATATTAGAATATTGAAAATGGGTGGAGTTCCCCTTTAAAGGGACATATGCAGGGCCCACTATTAATTCAGCATTTGAGCCACGTACCACCATTTGATGTTCAGTCTAGTCTCTCCGACCCAACACTAAGGATTTTCAAGTCTGTGTCCACAATTTAGGAGAGATAAACTGGCAAAACGTTGGTCAAAATAACAATTCTTCTGCATTTTCCAATTGTGTAGATTCTTGGTAATTAAGTAATTCAGATGGTTAAATATAATTTAACTCTTGAGAGTGTAAAGCCTGGGGACCACCTGGAACCCTCTCAAGGACCACTGGTTGAAAACCCCTGTTCTACGATATACCCAGCAGTCGCAGCAGTCCCTTTTGGTCAGTCCGTGTATAGAGCCATAGATAGAGCGACCGAACACGGACTGAGAAAGCGCTAATCATGGTGCTCTTTAGATGTGGCGTGTTATCAGGCTGCATGATGGCACCCGGCATTCCTGCCATTCCCAGCATGCTGCTGGAGCCAGCAGTGAGCACCAACCACCCCCACCCACCCCCTCCCCAGCTACCCACCCACCCAGCCGTACGTCTACCACCAGAGGGCTTGGGTTGGTCAGCACCCTGAAGGGGCTCATAGCGTGACACTGCATGTTTTCCCTCAATGTCAGGTGCGATTGCTCTACCAGAGAGCTGTAATAAGTGGGGGCGGCAGTGGCTCAGGGGTAGAGTCTCTGGATGGCAACCGCAAGGTTGCCGGTTCAATCCCGGGCTCCCCCAGAGTTACTGTCGAAGTGTCTTTGAGCAAGACACTGAACCCCTAATTGCTCCTGATGTGCTAGTAGGTACCTTGCATGGTTTCCACTGCCATTAGTGGATGAATGTGTGTGTGAATGGGTGAATGTGATGCACAAGCTATGTAAAGCACCTTGGATAAAGGCGCTATATAAATGCACCATTTACCACTTTAAAGGCAGGGTCCCTTTGGTTCCATTTGTGTACGATTAAAGGTTTTGTGACATTCGTTTCATTCTTTTGTTATGATCTCAATTGCAGCCAGAAAACCTTTTGAACTTTGGAACATTCCATGGATTTTCTGTGCGCTGGAGTTTTCTGTGGGTGTTTGGAAGGCTTATGAGCTGTAATGAAAACAGGGTGAAACAGTGGAAACAGTGACATCTGCTGGCAAATCTCCTTTGGCATACAGTATATGGGCTTTCCTGCAGAACGTGACATCACATGACAATGACAATCCCTTTAAACCAAGTGGTACTTGAGAGGGTTCCAGGTGGTCCCCAGAGTAAATGCTGAAAAGTTGGTTAACCAGATAACTGTTTGAGAGCTTAAACCCAAGTCTACACAACTAGAGAAGTTGAATAAGATTGAATAAGATTGATTGATGATGAATTTGATCTGTATTGTCTGTTTCCCCAAATCCAGCCTGGCGTTGTGGACAAAGGCAAAATGTCATTAGTTGGTGGTCCGTGGCTCAAATGCTGAATAAATAGTGAGCCCTGGGATCAAAAACGTTGAAAACCACTGGTTTAAACCATAGACCTGAGACCAGACTGGCCTAATCATCCATATAAAACATGTGGGGGTCCTTGAGATGTCACAAAAATAAGGGTTTGAGCATCACTGCTATGACTGGAGGGTGGAGAGTGTTGACAGGCCTTTGGCACTGTTGTCTCAGCAGGGAGGCATCAGTTGGAGCAACAAGAGAGGCTGTATGTGCAGCGTGGAACTGGACTGGACGGAGTTGGGAGAAGATTAGGCTTCACCCCGCCAGGTCACAGCGTTCCCAGAGCAGGCCCTATGCTGCTACTAGCCCCCGCTAGAGTCCCTCCGTATTGTTAAAGGGAAAAGGTCAGGTCTGCTTCTTCCTGGAAAAAATAAAAGACCTGGCGGCATGTTGCTCTCTGTTAACTACAGGAGAGCAGGGGAGAAAAATCAGGCATCGGGCAGACGGGGTCACGGCCATATCTCCATGCCATTTTGACACCTTGTTTAATAATAAGGAAAAAACATGCCTGTGCGCAACAGCGTGCAGAGATTTGTACGGTGTGCACATTTCCACCGAAATAACAGCGTTTAAAATAAAAAGTAGGCCCGTTTATTTTTAGAGCAGTTCACTGCACTTGTAGAGAGCACTATGCACGTTTTTTTTTTTTCTGAGAGCCTTTTCTAGAGCAGTGGTTTCCCAAACCTTTTCATGTCAAGGACCCCCGCATTGACATTAATTAGCCCATGGACCCCCCTGGAAAGACATGCCAGGGACTCCATCATAAGAGAAGATTTTAAACGGCTCTAGCAGTGATTCTCAACCCATTTCTTTTCAAGTGTTCACAGTTTGACCTGCATTAATGCTATGGACCCCCTTTTATGGGCATTCCTATTTCTGGGACCCCTGATTTATATTGTAAAATCAGTTCTAATTTAACCCTGCAAGCGTCATAATGCAACGGGCTCTTTTGGTTTCAGACCCATGCAGACCCATAAGGGAACATTTTGGTTCCAAACTATCATTTAGCTGGAGACCCCCTGGATCTCCATCAAGGACCTCTGGAGGTCCCCAAATCCTGTTTTTGGGAACCTCTGACAGTTTGGGTCCTGGTCCCGATGCTAAATCAAAAATTGCTGATCTCCATATACTGTACAAGAGTTTGTAGGTCCTATATTGTTTTAAAGATTTTAAACAAGGCTTAGAGGTTTCGTGACATTAGTTACCTTTTAGTTTTTATGTCAATTACACCCAGGAAATCTGTGGTTTGGAGTCTTCTGTGGGGTTTG
This sequence comes from Benthosema pterotum, assembly GCA_039105355.1. Classification (NCBI taxonomy): domain Eukaryota; kingdom Metazoa; phylum Chordata; class Actinopteri; order Myctophiformes; family Myctophidae; genus Benthosema; species Benthosema pterotum. The sequence goes on along the minus strand of CM076978.1, from coordinate 35,493,134 downwards.
GAAGGCTTTTGAGCTGCAATGAAAACAGCCAAAACAGTGGAAACAGTGACATCTGCTGGCAAACCCAATTGACATAATATGGGATATGGGATTTGCAGAATGTGACATCACATTCAGCAGCAAAATCAGAGCACTTGTTTGAGCTAGAAAACCTCCAGACCCACAGAAAATCTATTGACTGTGAAAAGGTCACATTTATTGGATGCAATTGAGATTAGAAAACCTAAAAGAAAAATTACAAAGAGATGAAATAAAATAACATCACTGTCCCTTTAATGTCTGATATATCAGCCAGACTGCTCAACACTTTCCCACATACTTTTAGCAGTGTCTTTGAGTCTGACTACATTCTACGGTGGGTGTCAAACAAAATCCCCCACATTTCTATCAACTCCGCGGTTAAACGCTTATGTACCAGCGCATTCATAAGGTCGTGGGAGCTGGCGGTGCGCCGCCATAAGTCTCCTTTAGCCGCGCTTGATGGCTGGTGTCAGGGATGTCTGCCCGAATGAAAGGGAAACACGGCGGCGGAGAAGATAGCGAGTTTGATCCGTGATGGAGATGAGTCCACATCGGAGCGGAGTTAGTGATTAATAACGTTGCGTCTTCTTGGGCAAAAAAAAAGGATGTCATCGCCCCACCCCACCCCACCGGCCGTCTAATGAAAGCTCTTGAACGTATCTGGGAGAGGCGATATGTTGACAGTGGATGATGCAAATGAGGCTAAAAATGTGAGCAGAAACCTGAAATGAATCATACCCCCTTTTGCCGTCATCTCTGTGGCGTTTTGCCCCTGCGTGTGTGTCTGTGTGTGTGAGTGAGAGTGTGTGTGTGTGCGTGTGAGGTGTGTGTGTGCGTCCGTGTGCGGCGCACCAGGGCCGCCAGCCCCAGCCGTTTACGCGGCACAAAGCGCGGTGTGACACTCTTCCTCCTTTGTCTCAAACTGCTAACTGTATTTAATTTCACATCTTATCGGCCCGGGCCTTTGTCTGTCTGCGAGTTCCTCTCCTGCACAGCGGAGAGGCGACCCCCAGAGATAAACTCTGTCAGTGCTCTGGGGTGATTTATTAAATTCTGATTTCTGTGAAGGACTTTAATGTCGAGGGGTGGTGTGTCTGTGGGGTGGAGGTGGGGGTTGGTTGGTTGGTCGGTTTGGTCGGAGGGGAGAGAAAATATGTCGCAGGTGTCTCTGCCAGCTCCGGGGCAAACTGTTCTCTCTCCATTACTGGGGTATTGTTAGGTATAGCACACAGAGAGAGGCCGGGGGAGAGAGAAAAGAGAGAAGTGGGAATCTATGCTGGATTTCCTGTCTTTGTTGTGGCAGCGGGCTTGTTTTTCCCCCTCCCCACCACCACCATTTCGGCGCAGAGCGGCCCGGTATCGAATCACCCCTTGTTTAGATTGGAGATAGCCGGCGGGACCGGGTGGGTGGGGGGGGGCTTTTTAACAAGCGCTCAGCCACTGCCCCCCTCCCAAGGTTAACAGTTAATATTTCCATGCAAATGTCCCTCCGCTAGGACACCTGAACGGCAGCTCTTCTAACCTTCCATCCAAATCTATTAGGTAAATCTCTTTGACCTAATTGCCTGGCCTGTGATTTGAATAAACCCCGTAACGTGCCCACACAGACCCCCATAGAACATGTTTTCTTTGTTGTTGTTATTAACAACCTCAACAAAATAACTGACAACGTTGCAGTTTTTTTTTTTTTTTTTCATTAGGACAAGTCAGCTGTGCTCTGTGTTAATTTTTAATATCATTCCAAAGTCAACCAGGGAAAGCGCTGGCTGGGTTTTTGCTCCCCCCTCCTTCACACTTCTGTATTCGGAATCGTATTTAATCTTAAATTGATCTGTTATCGCACGTGAGATCTCGGAGGAGGGGGATGTGAGGGGCGTCAAATATCGGCTGTTTTTGAACTTAATTCGCCACTCGCAACATTATGAAACGGTGCCGTGAGAGCGTTAAGTCACAACAAATGCGTTTTCTGGGTATGGTGACCCCGCTTTCCCTTTTTTGTGTGTGAATTCTGAAGCGCGTTGCTCCGTCGTTATCTCGGAAGCACTTTTGATCAAAAGAAAGGTATTGTTGGACTCCTCCAACATTACCTGGCTGTGAGGCTGTGTCTCCCCCTCCCTGAAAAGGCTCTTTAAAGAGTTGGGTGGTGGATTCGGTATCGTTATTTATTGCTGGTATTGGAGGAAGTTAATAGAAGGTATGCTGCGAGGCTGTGATGCGTGAAGGTCTGCATGCAGCGCGGGACGGGATTTGTCGTCTGAGACGCGGGGCCATGTGCAGCGCGTACCGACACTGTACATAAAAACATGCCTCACGTGCAGCGGCCGTACGCATTTGCACTTGTATCGCGAGGAATGCGTACTGTACCTGCATGGATGCATCAGTGTAAACACGCAACTCGTTTGGTTTGCTATTTATAGAACATTTAGTCATTTGGATGATTTAGAACCCCACACCCCCACACCCCTTGGTACATGTGCACCTGCACACACTCTGCGGGGGGGGGGGGTCTAGTTATCTCCACCGAGACAACTAGATCAGCTTGTGTTTTGCGCACAAGTAGGCTATGGCCATGTAGAGCAGAGAGCAAGTACACTGACACCTCCAGGAGATAAAAATAACAATACTTATAAAGATCTCTTAATTAATTACATCACCAATACCTCACCACCTAGAAATGCCATTCGGAGTACTTTTAGGGACGGTCAACAGCCGACGACAGTGAACCGATCGGTTTACCTGCGCTTGCTCTGCTCAGATAAGTAACAAGCTCAACAGTATCAGCTTTAAGCAATGCATTTTCTGTCTGTGTGTGTGTGTCTGTGTGTGTGTGTGTGTGTGTGTGTGTGTGTGTGTGTGTGTGTGTGTGTGTGTGTGTGTGTGTGTGTGTGTGTGTGTGTGTGTGTGTGTGTGTGTGTGTGTGTGTGTGTGTGTGTGTGTGTGGAGACAGGTTGCCTTTGACCTAGTCTTGCAAGCCTCTGGTTAGCAGGTTTGATTGAGCGGGAGGGGGGGGGGGGTGTTAGGGCGTGTGGATCTTAGGCCCCCGGTTCCTCTGATACCCACGTCTTCCCCCTGTCTCTATTGTTCTCCGCTATAGTCAGCATCTTTTGTCTCTGCCACTGATTTGTCTTTTGATCTACTGCAAGTGATTTATCTGCATGGAATCGTTTTTCTCCCTCTCTCTCTCTCTCTCTCTCTCTCTCTCTCTCTCTCTCTCCCCGTCCGTCCGTTCGCTCGTTCCGTTCCCCCTCAGGAAATTTGGAATGAGGCTGGCCTAACCTTGCCAGGGCCAAACAAAAGCCCCGCGAGCTGATCTCATGTATTTTGATGCCGTTTGTGAAAACGACGCACGCACGCACGCACGCACGCACGCACACACACACAGACACACACACACACACACGCACACACACACAGACGAACGCAAGTGACAGAGAGAAAAGGGAGGGAGGGGGAGTGTGAGAAAAATCCTGATCTAGTGTCTGCCTGCCCCCCCCCCCCCTTCCGTCTTGATATAAGTACCTCTAACACAATTTCCATTACAAAGAGACATGTTTTCCAAAGCCGTAGTTATTACGTGGCAGTAAGTAGATTTAAGTGGATACATCCAGCGTAAACTCATAGCCCTGTTCCATGTAGGGAACCTTGGAAAGACACGCACACACACAGGACACACACACACACACACACACACTCCCGCTCTCTCCCCCCACCGGGGTGAGTTAGCTTGAGATCACTGAGCGGCGGCAGAGCTGCGGGGGCAGATCTACGCATGGGCATGGGGGGGCAATGCCCCCCTAAATACCCAGTCTGCCCCCCCAAACACGATGCCATGCAAAACACCCAAGATATTTCAAATTAAAGTGCTTATATTTAAAATGATTTAAAACAATACTACTGCTACTAACTAATTTTGGCACCACTAAACCAAACTAAACCAACAGCATTTCATCATTCAAAACAGAAAACTCTCTGAGTCAGACCTTTAGCTTTATGCATGCTGCGTGTCTGTTGCAACTTCAACAACAACTGATGTTATTATTGATGCTTTACTTGACTAATAAAAGTCCTGTAACCGAAAATAGTATGGGTGCGGCTTAATCACCCGTGGCGCGAAGCGATGACGGCACCCCATACCATTTTCTCTTGCCCCTCCAACATGTTCTCTTGCCCCCCCCAAATGGGACATGTTACATCCGCCCTGCAGAGCTGATGGAATAGGGACCCTAATGTCTTCCGACTGCAACAGTTTTTTCCCTGTGTTTGCCTGGTTAGAAGCGCCAGAGGTTGGGGATGGTGGGCGAGGGGAGGGGGGGGGGGGGCTGGGGGGGTGGGATTGGAGTTGACAACCCTGAGGGGATTGGAACTGTTTGCCTTGTGCGTTTTCTTTTTTCCTGTCTCCTTTCTCCCCCTTGCTGCCCGCCCGCCTGCGCCCGCCACCCTCGTGTGCAGCTGTTAGAGAGAGACCCTCCTCCTGCCAGCTGCCAGAGAGAGAGAGAGAGAGAGAGAGAGAGAGAGAGAGAGAGAGAGAGAGAGACTGAGGGAGAGAGGGGGAGAGAGAGAGAGAGAGAGAGAGAGAGAGGAGGAGAGAAGAGTAAACATAACCACTCAACACCTGCTGCCCAGTGGAGAGGAAAGGTGTGTGTGTGGAAGCTGGAGGGAAAGAGAGACACGGTAGAGAAGGCGAGAGAGAGAGAGAGACAGAGACAGAGAGACAGAGACAGACAGACAGACAGACACCCAAGTCCTTATCAAAAATTTACAGGATCATTTAGACCTAAATACAGCATTCAACACACTCGATCATGACAGTTTTCAGTGGTGATGCACAGTTATTTTTGTAGCACTGCATAGAAGAAAAAAAATCAGACCTGATCTGATATTTTTCAAGAGTTAACGTTTAAAATAATGGATAAGAGTAGGACGGCTGCAACTAACAATTATTTCCCTAATCGATTCATCTGCCGATTATTTAAATGATTAATAGATTCAGAGAGAGAGAGAGAGAGAGAGAGAGAGAGAGAGAGGGGGGGGGGGGGGGGGAGGGGAGAGAGGGGGAGAGAGAGAGGGAGGGAGAGAGGAGGGAGGCAAAGAGAAAACAAACCAGTGGAGAGAAAATGTGGAAGTGAGGTATGTATGTGGGGAAAAAAACAAAAACACCTGGCAGGTGTGGCGTTTAGGGAGGGTTTTGTGAAGTTGGGGGGTGGGGTGGGGTGGAGGACAAGGGCTTACAGCAGGTATATGGGCTACAGTACACACAGTATCAACCGGTAGTTTCTAGTAATAATAATAATAAACACTGACATTCTAACTGCTCCCTCATGTTTTAGCACAGTCTGCTGGTTTATCTTTGAATTGTGTTCTGGGAGAGTGTAGGGGGGAGTGGGAGGGGAGGGGAGTGGGAGGGTAGACTGAAAACAAATCTTTTTTTGTTCAAAAGGCAAAAAAGGAGTCTCTTTGGTCCAGATGTTTACGCCGCGCTTTGATCAGCGTTGTTTTGGAGGTTGAGGAGGTCTAACGTGAGCTCTCTGTCTCTCTTTCTCAGAGAGGGGAAACCTTTTCTCTCTCTCTTTCTCTCTCTCTCTCTCTCTCTCTCTCTCTCTCTCTCTCTCTCTCTCTGTCTCTCTCTCTCTCTGAGAGGGGAAACCTTTTCTCTCTCTCTCTCCCCCTCACTCAGCAACAGTAATTATTTTTCCATCACTGCATCGTCACCGGTGAGATCTCTTCTCATACAGTTCTTCCAAGACTTAAATGCTGTAGGACATGATGGGGGTGGGGGGTGGGGGGGCTTTAGGAGCAGTTTGTTTTCAACTAGAGACCGACCGATGCCATATTTTTGGGGCTGATGCCGTTACCGATTTTTGGAAAAAACTACACCGATGTTACCGATGTTTTGGACCGATGTTTAATAATGAATCAAAATAATAAAAATACATTTAAAAACTTCTAAACTTCAGATGTATTTTCTCTTTCAATTAAACAATAGAATACGACATCGACACCATTTACTTTTACCAATATATCGGCACGAATATCCCTGATACCGATGACGATATATTGGTATCGATATCGGCTGATATATTGGTACGACCGATTGGTCTAGCTCTATTTTCAACCTTCTCCGTATCGAGGACTGTTATTAAGGGATCAAGCAGTCCACGAAGTGGACTTGATCCCTTCTTGTTTTTGTCTCTTTTTTCCTCCTTCCGCCAAAAATAGCTGTTCTGGCTGAACCGTGCAGTCGGTTTTCGCGAAAATTGGTAATCTGGTAGAGGGTGATGCCAAACGGTGATGATGCGAAGCCTGTGACCACTGGTCAAATGGTGGCGCTATAGCACTCAACTGAAATTGCAAACTTTAAACACTCATAACTCATGAACTGCTCGACTCTCAGAAATGTAACTTATATTCACTTATGCGTCTGCTTATGCCGAACAACTTTTGTATTCTGACTTTTGACCTCTGACCTTTAGATGAACCGCCATCTTGAATTATATGTAAAACAGTTAAAATGTCTCTTCTCCTACAATCTTTGATCAAAATGCATAACAATGACCTACACATGAACTTTGAAGCCATACAAACATGAAATGGGTGTGAATTTTGTTTTCAGTGAAAAAAATGATGTTTTTACGAGCCAATGAAAATTGCTTGTTTGTGAAAATTCTTCTATTATCCCTAATCTACACATGCAAAGTAATCTGTTTATGAGATTTTACAGTTTGGTAGAGGGGTATGCCAAATAGCAGCAAAACCAGTCTTACTCCAATTGCTCAAATGGGGGCGCTATAACAATTCTTTGAAACTGAAACATTTGAAAAACCATAACTCGGGCCTCGTTTGGCCAAAAATCATGGGACTTGTTTCTACATGTTCCTTGATTCATGTGGAACACATCTGTAACATTGACCGGTAAGCTCCACCCCCAGAGTGTCTGCCATTTTAAGCAGTTTGAAAAATGCTCATGCCTGATTTTCTGGCTGGATTTTTGATTTGCAACAAATGTGGTTTGTTGTACAAACCGGTTTGCATTTTTTTTTTGTACACACCATCACTGTGTTTGTGTGTGGACGTAAAGTACTTCTGTGGCCTGCCGCACCGAGGACAGCCATCGTCAGTGTGTTAATCTCGCGTTAATTTTTTTGACGCCATTAACGCACGGCTGTGTTAACACGAGATTAATGCATTAATGCGTTAACGCATTAACGTGTTAACGCCAACACCTTTAATATATATAAATATATGTGGGTTTTTTTTCAGGCTAGCTAGATTGCATTGCATTGTGGGTCCTTTAGGTCCTCTCACAGGTGGGTTTACCAAAGATAGTATATAGCATGAGAATACACATTTTGAACCCTGCTCTGCTCCAACAATTGCATGACATATATAAGTTCAGTGTTCCATCTTTCTATGGCTTATTTGTGCATATTGTTTAAAACTCAATGTAATGGTAATGGCACCAACTCAGTGGTCTTGTGGTTAGAGTGTCCACCCTGAGACTGGGAGGCCCGGGTTCAATTCCCAGCTGGGTCATACCCCAACATTCTAGTCTACCAGTAAGAGTTAAATATATATAATATATATATATTTGCATGACACCTGCTACATGAGAACTTTGGCCCTATCCGGACAAAACTTCAGAAGCAAATTTGTTTTCATCAAAAAATGACGTTTTTATAAGCCAATGAAAGTTGCTCGTTTGTGAAGAGTCTTCTTCTGCTTGTTTCTCTCTGGCAACACTGGAGCAATTACATTGTGCCAGATTGTGTGAGAGGAATAAGCATGTGGAACTTATTTCCATTTGTCACTTTGACCACTAAGCTCCACCCTCGGACTGCTGAATTGTGCATATTGTTCATATTGCTTACTGCTTGGTGGCGTGTTGTTGGGTTGTTTCATTGATGACAACAACTAAGCAAATCATTGTGCCTGGATAGCTCAGTCGGTAGGGTGCCTGACTTCGGAACACAAGATTGAGGGTTCAAGTCCCACTGCTGACAATACAAAGTCTGAGTCTCCAAAAACCCTGCTGTGTTTCCACAATCACATGATGTATTTCTTCCATGTTTCTATGGCTTATTTGTGCATATTTAAGGAGCGGTAGTGGCTCAGAGGTAGAGTAACCGGATGGTAACCACAAGGTTGCCGGTTCGATCCCGGGCTCCTGCAGAGTTAGTGTCGATGTGTCCCTGTCCCACTGCCATCAGTGTATGAATGTGTGTGTGAATGGGTGAATGTGATGCACAATCTATGTAAAGCGCCTTGGATAAAGGCGCTATATAAATGCACCATTTACCATTTACCAAGCAGTCCACTGAATGTGTGTGTTGTTTCCAGTACGTCTTGTGTCTGTTGGGTAGCCTCATTGGTAGAGCGCATGACTTGGAAATGAGAGTTCCTGGGTTCAAATCCCGGCACGGACACCTAGTAATATGAGTCAATCATGCACAATCTCATGTGGTCTTCTACATCTAAGTTCATGGTTCTATGTGTAACCCAGGGTAAAACTCAATGTAATGGTGGTTGTCACCATTCGGCCATGTTGTGTTTTGTCACTATTCGGCCATGTTGTCACTAATGACAGTTCACAGCTCAGTTCACCACTCACTCACAGCTCACCAATCATTTACTCATTCACCAACTCAGTGGCCCTGAGACTGGGAGGCCGGGGTTTGATTCCGGCCGGGTCATACCAAAGGCTCTAAAAACGGGATCCAATGCCTCCCTGCTTGGCACTCAGCATCAAGGGTTGGATTGGAGGTAAGACCCTGTGTCATACTAGCGTCATGTCCAGAGGGTGTACTTGTACATCAAGCTGCCTCATGCTACAGAAACAGGAGATAGGCACCTGCCCTATGGGCCTCATGGCTGGGCAAGGCTGTTTGACTGTCACTATTCGGCCATGTTGTCACTAATGACAGTTCATAGCTCAGTTCACCACTCACTCACAGCTCACCAATCATTCACTCAGTCACACCAGATTACAATGTGAGTCAGTCTCACACATAATTACCTGATGTATTTCTGAAGTTCAGGCTCCCATGTTTCTATGGCTTATTTGTGCGTATTGTTCTTACTCCTTATTGCTGCTTGCTTGATCCCGTTTTATTGCTGCTTGCAGCTATATTTTAACCTGTATTTGAGCTACAAACTACATTGGATGACAGTTAGCCTCACAGACCCAAATAGAGGTCTCAACAGGCCTGACAATTATAAGGTCCAGCCCCGAAAATGGGCCCTAACTGATCAGACCTGGTCGGGTTCGGACAGAATTTGAGAACTCTATACAGCTATACAGTTAAAAGTGTGATGCCAGTCAGCACCTATTCATAATACACAGAGTTGGGGGTAACGAGTAACGAGTAACGAGTAACGAGTAATATTACTACTTTTTCAGGTAACGAGTAGTGTAACGAGACTACCTCCTAGAAAATAGTAATAATATTACAGTTACTTCTACTAATATTACTTCGTTACTTTTGTCATGCTGCTGCGTTCAACAGTATTGCGTTGGTGAAGGGAGATGAGCTAAAGTCACTTTAGCTTGATCGGAAAAAAGATGAGCAGCGGATTTTTATTAGGCAGACGTACAAAGACATCTGGTGTCCAAGCTGCGACATTGATGCGTCAGAAACGTAGCGCTGGAGAGCTGTTTGTGCAGCTTGTTGTCCCTATTTATTGTCCCGATCCTCAATAGAAGTCTATGTAGAAGAGCCGCGCTTGGACTGGCCACTTAAAGAGAACGGAGTTGGCGCTAATGCTCTGCCGCTGCTCTTACCTGAAACTCCGTTGATTCTTTGTTGAGATTTGAATCGAAAAAATCTCAGTCCATTCTCACCCGATTGCAATAATTCCAACTGTGGTCCAAGTATATCCAAGGATATTTTCATTTGCCATATAAGTCATGCGTTTATAATATGAGTTTATCCCACAATGCTGGGGGAAATGTCCACACTCGAAGCCTGTCTGAATGCCGCTGTCTGTCAGGGGATTTCCCATAGGCTACACAGCTGTTCTGATTTGCGATGCCAGTGGCTTAATCATCAATTAATCCACTGGAGCTATAAGCCCTCATATACTCAATATTAAATCAAAAAGATCTTATGCTTATGTATGTTTATCATACATTTTAATTTTGCATTAAAACGAATTGGACAGACAGAACTGTAACTAAATAACAATCCACTGACTGAAATAACAGCCTACTGCAACTATGTAATCTATGGTAGGCTATATGTTAATCATGTGTGGCATATAAATATTAATATATTTTCGTATTATTTTCCAGGGTGGGATGTCCGTATTCATTCATCTAAATACATTTATCTAAATACATCCATCCATCTTCACCTGCTTATCGGTAGTCGGTTGTGGGGGCAACAGTCACCCAATTGATCTTTGGCTGATTTGTGACTCTTGTTATTCTTCTTCATTAGATTCAGCTCTAAAAGAAGCTGACAGATTGTGTAGTTGTAGCTAATTTCCTTTTTCAGGGATCTGGGTGCAAAAGTAATATAAAAAAGTAATATGTAATATACTACATATTACTTTTGCATCCAAGTAATAAGTAGTGTAATATTATTACTTTTCTAAAGGGGTAATAAGTAATATGTAATATATTACTTTCCTAAGTAATATTCCCCAACACCTTCTTGATAATACAGTAGATTTTTTTCACAATGCACGGCTTTATTGATGTTTGTACCATAGGAGAGCTAACAGGCACACGTTGATTGAAATTGAAAAATATTAACAATTCTTCTGCACATTTTATACTTGTGCAGAGTTTTTGTAAGTAACGCAGATGTTTAACACTAATTTAACACTTTAGAGCGCGAAAACTGTACCTGTAAAAGGGTTTCATTTCGCGGAGCCGAGTGTTTGTACAATTAATGTTCCCGAGATAACGGCGTCCTTCAATTATTTACCCGTGGAAGCTAATAAATACGACTGGGCTTGAATATACTGCTCTTACATGCAGCTGATAAGGAAATAAGGCCCGAGCGAGCGGGGAATGTTTGCAATGCAAAGCAGGGAGGTGTATATTAGATGATTACTGTCTAAAATAATGTGCATACTGTATGCATCGTATCATAGAAGGGGAGAGACAGAGGGTCGTCTGCATCTTTTTAAATCGCCTTCATTACTCTGTATATCACAGAAGTGCAGAGAAGTCCCCCCCACCCACCCTTGTTCCGTTTTGGGAACTCAGCTGTCAATTGGCTGACATTATCTAAACAAGAAATATTAAAACTAATTAAAGAAATGTCCCTGTAAAATCTTGATAAGGCCCTGGGTATGTTTCCCTCTCTCTCTGTCTCTCTGTCTCTGTCTATCTGCGCCTCTCTCTCTCTCTCTTTCTCTCTCTCTCTCTTTCTCTCTCTCTCTCTTTCTCTCTCTCTCTCTCTCTTTCTCTCTCTCTCTCTCTCTCTCCTCTCTCTCTCTCTCTCTCTCTCTCTCTCTCTCTCTCTCTCTGTCTCTCTCTCTCTCTCTCTCTCTCCCTCCGCTCCGTTAGGAGACTTGCCACAGGCTCTCTCTGGTCGTCTGAGAGCAGAGGAAGTTATGAAACTCCGGCTGCTCGCTGCCCCTATCATTTGCACAAGGAAGTTTCAGCCCCGGCCGCCGTGTTCCTCTGGCTCTGTTGTGTTGACCAGAGTCCATAAAACGGCTTTATTAAAAAAATGACACCATATAACAACCAACTCCACTATTTGCTCAGCGGCTGCCGCGCTCATCTAGATTAGGTCACATGTTGCAGTGTATATAGCTAGCTAGCGCGGGCCAACAATAGCCCCAGAGTTTATGACAGATAGCAGCTGTCCTAGCTGACTGCGGGGAGAGATAACATATTGTATACTGTACATCTCTAAATCCGCGGGCTCTCTCTCTCTCCCTTTCCCTCTCTCTCTCTCACTCGTCGAGATAATCTGCTTCTGTTTTTTCGACAGAAAACCGTCCTCGCTGCCGCGATTCAATAGCGAGGAGTCACCGCTGTTCCAATTTCCTGTAACCAACTGCACACGATAGTAAATCACGGCAGCGCTGCGAACTGACACACCGACGCTGCTATACTACTACTCTGTACCAACTCTGACAAACGGAATCGGAGGCCTCCTTTTTTTTTCTTCCCAGCTTCTTGCATGCAGCAGAGTTGCCGTAATGGGCTTATTATTTTTGTGTGTGTGTGTGTGTTTTGCATTGCACAAGCGATGTTGTGTCGAATTGTGCCGAAAGGGTGAAAGGGTGTGAGGCAATGAGTACGAGTTTCCCAACGAAAACCAAAAAAGAAACGAGCGCTGTTTTCATCCTCGATATCGCAGCAACCCACAAAACAAAACAAAAAAAACGAGCGCTCAAGTGATTTCTTTTCTTTCTTTGTGTGTAAATCAGAAATGGTGAATAAGAAATCTTGCGGTTGCAGGAGAACGCATGATGTATAAACAAAAGGAGAACTTTACTTGGTAAGTTCTTATGGTTGAAGGGACTGTATATCACTTTAGGGTCCAGGTTGTTGAACTAGTCAGTCTTAAAGCGCCAATAACATACAATATGATATTATGTATTAAAAACTATTTTAGGAATGTACTGTATAGTATATATCCCCCTAGCTCATTTCTAATGGTTTAGAAATAGTTTAGCTGCATTACAATGTCCTGAAGTGGTGAAGTGGTTTATATTTGAGTCATCATAATACTGATGCTAGATGAAACCAGGCTTGTTTCCATTCCATGCCAGCTTGGAAAATGAAGCCTAACTTTAGGCTTTGTCGCTAGGACATTTATCATTTATATTATACCTGATTCTACTACATCACGCTGTCTACCGTTCTGTGACAACAACGTGTGCCCAGTTGCATGTACATGGAGGGGGTACGTGTGGTGGGTGTTGGTGGGGAGGGGGGGTGGTTTGGTCTGCATTCAGAAGGATGTTATGGCTGGCTCCTGTTTAGCTTCTTTTCTTTTTTTTATCCTCCTCCCTTCTCTCTTCGTTCTTCGGTCTTCTTTAGTCCCGATCCCCCAGGCGGCCTGGAAGGCATCAAGGACACCTGGGTGCGACTTTATTAAAGTATGAAATGAGAGGTCAGTGGTGGCGGCGGTGGTCCCCCCCGCCCCGCAACATGACACATATCCCACTGGCTGGGCCCTCCTTTCCTTTTCTTCCCCCTTCCAGCCCCACGAGGAGCTCCTGATGACTCCTCTATGAAAGTCTGTTTCATTAATCCCCCCGAGGAGGGGTCCCCCGCTCCCCCCAACACCCCCCCACACACCCAGCCCTCAACTGCTCTTTTTCCTGCCGCCGATACAAATTTAATTCCTGATAGGTCTGTTAGATGGGAGCGGGCGTCTATCAAGGCTTTTAATTAATGTGCGCTGCTACTCTCGGCGTATCGCCCGTGTTTATCTGAACATTCATGACCGGGGCGAGGACGGACGGACGGACGGACGGGGAGGAGGGGGTTGTTCAAAAGATGGCTTGTTTTCCCCCCTTTTTTTGGTTGAAATGTGAATTTTAATTAGACACGGTTGTTACTCTGAGGGGTTGTAAAAAAGAGGGGAGGGGGGCTCTGTGCTTGTTACAAGAAGGCATGTGTGTGTGTGTGTCTTTCCGTGTGTGTGTGTCTTTGCGCGCGCGCGCGGTGTGTGTGTGTGTGTGTGTGTGTGTGTGTGTGTGTGTGTGTGTGTGTGTGTGTGTGTGTGTGTGTGTGTGTGTGTGTGTGTGTGTGTGTGTGTGTGTGTGTGTGTGTGTGTGCGTTGGTGAGCGTGTCCGCACGGCCACACGCGTGAGTTTTTTTTGTTTCTTTGTGTGCTTTATCTGTCGCGCTCACTGTCACACCTTTCTAATGTGTTTATTTTTCCTTTATTAACGACGGCGTATTTTGAAGGAAAACAATGTCATGACTGGAGGGGTGGGTAGCGGAGCGGAGGTAAAAAAAAAAAAAAAAAGAACCCTACCTATCCAAAGTGGCGTTTGTGAATTCTTTGGGCTTTGCTGTAAATTCAGAGCCCCTGTATACGTGACAATGGACTGGCTCGGACAACTGTTTGCATTGGCAGTGCTATTTCCAGCCCCTAATAGCTGTACAGTATCATTGTCAGCCTCTTATCATGGCAGGCACAGCCTCTACACTGACACACTGGCACCTCAGCCGTGTGTTTGTGTGTGTGTGTGTGTGTGTGTGTGTGTGTGTGTGTGTGTGTGTGTGTGTGTGTGTGTGTGTGTGTGTGTGTGTGTGTGCGGCGTATGTGTGCAAGTGCACATGCACGGTATGTTTTCCCGTGCATGCATACAGTGTACGTCATGCGTCACGCGTTTGTTTCTGCAGCATTATTGCGGTATGTATTACAAGTGTGTGTGTGTGTGTGTGTGTGTGTGTGTGTGTGTGTGTGTGTGTGTGTGTGTGTGTGTGTGTGTGTGTGTGTGTGTGTGTGTGTGTGTGTGTGTGTGTGTGTGATATGAGCAAGGAAGTGATCGAGGGAATGAATATGATATCCAATAACGCGTTTGTTGGCCTTGAACTCCGCTCCCTTCAGAGAGAGCATGGAGGAGGAGGAGGAGGATCTACACAGAGAGAGGACTTTTGGACAGTTACCGAAGTGCGTCTACTTGTGCACTTGTGTGTACTTTTTGGAGTACTACAGATACAGTATTTGCACTTTATTTGAAGGGAGTGTGGCAAGGGAGTGTGAAAAATGTTTTTGCAATTTTAGCATTCAGTGATTTTGGGGGAAAAAATGGTCTCACCCAGTAACAAGATATGCACATGCACACACTCTAGTGGGAGGAAATACAACAGGCCCAACAGCACATGCCCCCCTTCCTCCACACACACACACACTCGATCCTTATTGGACGATAGGCTTTTTTTCCCCAAAGCCCAATCTCAAACTGAAGGTTTTTTTTTTACCCCAGGTTTTAACTGGGGACATGCAGGGAGGAATTGGCAATAATAGACCTTTCCTTATGCCCTGCCCTCTCCCCCTGTCCAAGTCACTTTCTAGATGGGCTCACTCATTCCAATGTAAATATAATGGACATTACACATTAAATTCTGGTTCGTCCCCTGTCCCCAGTGGCGTTTCTAAGCAATTTGGAGCCCTAGGTAAGATTTTCCCTGGAACCCCCTTACACTAAGGTGGGTTCCAGGGGGGGCTCCAGGGAAAATCTCCTGTAAAATGGCGCCCCCCCAAGGGATACAATTATGAACTATTTTTTAAACTAAAGAACATATTATATGTGTTTTACATGTAGACCCTCCCCTCGCCCCCCATCCCCTTATGGTCGCCCCACTCCCCTCATGGCACCCCAAGGCAACTGCCTAGTCTGCCTAATGGCAAAACGCCCCTGCCTGTCCCCGATCCAGTCTGAGTGGCTGCAGAGAGAGAGAGAGTCTCATTTGTATGCCGGTTGGTTTTCCTCGCTGTGGTCTTGTGTCTGCGTTACACAGCGCCGCTGCTGCCGCGTCGCACAAAGCCTTTTTTAATTGTGACGGTTTTAACATTTTGCAATTAAAATCTCCCCTCGTCGCTCCGAGGAAATGAATGGAAAGCGTCCCTTTGATGTGCCCTAATCAGGACCGAGATGTATTGTTGGTGCATAAGGAGCATAAAGATGCTAGATACATTTCTGATTGTAAATTGACACACTCGTGCACCTTTGAAGATGATAGCGCCCCCCCATCCCCTCCCCTTCCTTGAAAACGCACCACTGTCTATTCTTCCACAGCAGCGGCCAAACTGGATTAATCCATAAAAGGCCTGACAATTGAAATTTTAAAGATAGAGTGCTGTGTTTTTTCCCCCAATACTACAAGATGATCATGATTATACTAGGACAGTGGTTTTCAACTTTTTTTTAAACCAGGGCCCACTAACCACGGACACCATTTGATGTTGAGTTTATTCTCTCGGACTTGAGTGTAAAATGATACCAAATGGACCCTTACGGGTCCATTTTACGATCTCAAGAGTTACAGATCTATGAGGGTCCATTTGGTTACCAACTGTCCATCATTAGCTGAGGACCACCTGGAGTCCTCTCAGGGACCACTGGCTGAAAACTACTCTACTAGAGTGATGCTTCATATAGGCTAATGGTGGCGAATGGGTGGCAGTGTAGAGACCGCCAAAGAGCACAAAATGAGTTAAAATATGTTGTTTTCTTATGTGGCCACACCCACCAGCTCATTAGGTATGCACAGTTTTCACCATAGGCACCGCTTACCTGAGTGTAAGCATGTATGATAATGTGGGAGGGGTTTAGGGCTGTGATGTCACCAAAATGGCGTTAAATCGATTGGGTCTTTTGACTCAAAGGCGTTGAGGAAGAAACCTAACATACAAGGTGGAAGAAGATATTTGATTGTTATAAACACACCCATGGTCTGTCAGACTAATGTCAACAATATAGACATATGCAAAACAGAACTAAGTACAAAGAAAAAATCACGGCACTCCATTTCTAGAAATGTCTTCTAAATCCTAACAGTTTTCTGGAAGATCCTCTTTCTGTGTCAGACTCTGGTTCTCAAGCAATCTCATTTCAAGGAGACACAAAAACTGTATTTGTCCCCCCTTCCCCCAGAAGCAAATATTCAAGTAAAACGTTCCCTGTGAAAGAAGACATATATTCAAAGACTTGCGTCGCATTTTCACAATCTTTCAAAACCAGCAGACCTACAAGCTCACAGTGCAGCACCGAACGGTGCCGTGCTGTGAGCTTGTAGATCTGCTGTTTTTCAATCCTTAAAACACCAAGCGGGGGTTCTTGTCCAACATGGATTAAGGAGAGGACCGCCTCAACCACGTCTATTTCACAATAGGACCATGGAAGACAATGATCCACCAGAGAGCTTGACTAAATATCTTTACAGAGGTGACTGCATCAGCTGTGTGTTGTGTTCTCTCACCTGTTAGAGACAGAGAGGGGCTTTTCTTTCAGCACAAGGCATGCTGATGCAGTCAAAAATGTGTCATTAATATTATTGTATTTCATCACTTACTGTACTACTACTACACTACTACTACTATACTGCAGTGAAGGCTTCTGACCTGTGCGGTCAGACAGCTCCAGAGGGAGGGTAAAAAATGTTGCACATATTGGCGATTCTGCTTACTGAAATGCACAAATTTGACCACTGGATTCTTCGCTGCAGGGCAAAGATTTGCAAACGTAAATAATGGACTTAAAGGTTGAGCACTTTTTTGAAGTTTTTTTGTGTGTAGTTACCTTGCCATGATGTAATTCCAAATGTGGACAAGAAATCAAAAAAAGGTTTGAAAAAGTTCCAGTGATTTGAAAATGATGATACAAAATATGCTCCTTGATGACTTTCGTTGTACTGTAAAACAGCCATAAAAATCAGTCTTTTAGTATGTACAGTAAACAAATACAAAGTTGATTCAGACACTATAGAGCATCGCCATAACTCATGAGTTTTTTTTCTTTTTTATAAAAGTTGAAAAGTCAACAGAAGTTAACATTTTTATGAAAACATAAATCTTCATGACTTACAGTTTGGTGATTCTTTTTTGTTTATTAGCCGCTTATTTTACCTCGTTTTCCTCATGGATGCAGATCCATCTCTCCAATCTATACTTGTTGGTTGCATATGCTTGTAGATCGGCTGTTTCGGGATGATTTGATTTGCTGCAGTGGTGATGGGTCAGATTTGCTCCTGTTGCATTCGTTAAGCCTAGTGTCCATTGGAAGTTTTGGTACTTGTGGTCAGAGTATTTGGGCCACTTCCGACATACCGAGTACTGGAGTGTGGTATCGACCCAGATACCATGTACCCGTATCTGAAAAACTCTAAACATGTAAATAGAATAAAAAAAACATCAAATGAAGTACCTGTGAGCGGGCACAGCCTCACAACAAACACATCACATTGTTTAGTCCC
The DNA here is from genome assembly GCA_039105355.1 of Benthosema pterotum. Taxonomy (NCBI): domain Eukaryota; kingdom Metazoa; phylum Chordata; class Actinopteri; order Myctophiformes; family Myctophidae; genus Benthosema; species Benthosema pterotum. Next base: position 35,475,217 of record CM076978.1, on the reverse strand, counting down.
CGATACATCCGTTGTGCGACGATTCGACGGAGGCGTATACCGTAGGGGCCTAAGTGGTTAAGAATGTTCTGATTTAGTGCGTGATTATGTGTGTGTGCGTGTGATTTTATTGCCTGTTTTTATGTTTTTCAGCGCGACAGGCGCAACGCGGTAGAAACGTCGGATTATGGCATCTCTCTCTCCCCAGAGGTGCCGTTGTTGTGCTGTATTGTTGTTTTACAAAAAGCCTCATTAAGATCAGTAGTTGTTGGGGGAGGGGAGGGGGGTAAAGAAAGAGAAATTGTTCATATCAGGAGAGAGAGAAAAGGAGGTGGAGGTTTGATGAGTAGCTGATTGGGAGCATCTGGGAGGCTGAGCTTTTTCCCAGAGAGAGACTTTTTTGTTTTTTAGTCCAGGGGCGGATGTAACATGTCCCATTTGGGGGGGGGGGGGGGGGGGGGGCAAGAGAACATGATGGAGGGGCAAGAGAAAATGGTATGGGGGCGGCTTCATCGCCGCACCCATACAATTTCGGATACAGGACTTTTATTAGTCCAGTAAATAATAACATCAGTTGTTGTTGAAGTTGCAACAGACACGCAGCATGCATAAAGCTAAAGGTCTGACTCGGAGAGTTTTCTGTTTTCAATGATGAGATGCTGTTGGTTTAGTGGTGCCAAAATTGTAGTTAGTAGCAGTAGTAGTGTTTCAAATCATTTTAAATATACCGGTAAGCACTTTAATTTGAAATATCTTGGGTTGTTTTGCATGGCATCGTGTTTGGGGGAGCAGACTGGGTATTTAGGGGGACATTGCCCCCCCCCACCCCCCCCCCATGCCCATGCCTAGATCCGTCCCTCGACATTTTTTAAAACGCAGGGACCGTCGTCCGCGGCTCTCAAGTAACTAAAATAAAAAATAAATAAATAATTAAAATAAAATCTTCTTTTTTTCCCCCACAGCAAAGCAAATTAACGGAAGCAGGGATTCGGTAATAATGGAAGGTTGGCGTCTTTTGTTTCGCCGTGACAGATGGACATTGTGCGCCTTCAAATTGAATTCGGCTTTAATTGCATTGTGGCGTTTATAATTTATCTGCTCCACGGATTTTGTTTACAGGTTTATGGGGGTCTTAGAAACGTGCGTCTCTGCCACTCTCTCTCTCTCTCTCTCTCTCTCCCCCACCCCCTCTTTTCTGTGTGTGTGTGTGTGTGTGTGTGTGTGTGCGTATGTGTGCGTGTGCGTGTGTGTGTGTGTGTGTGCGTGTGTGTGTGTGTGAGTGTGTGTGTGTGTGTGTGTGTGCGTGTGCGTGTGCGTGTGCGTGTGCGTGTGTGTGTGTGTGTGTGTGTGTGTGCGTGTGTGTGCGTGTGCGTGTGCGTGTGTGTGTGCCGGCCCATATCCTTTTTCACCCTCCACTACAACAGGATAAAGGACACTGTAATTCTCTGGGAGTGTGTGGTGTTCATTACCGTAGCCGCTTGCCCTCCAGGGCCAATGTGTTCAATAGGGGGAGATTGTCTTTTTCCCAATATACACTTAAACGGTATAAGATTGCAAATGTAAGCCAGGGAGCGCCGGCCTCCTGTCCGCTCCGATGCTCAATGCTCAAATCATTTGGATCACTTGGTGATAGGTGAACACAACATAATCAAATATCTTCCTTCCTCCTTTTTGAATAACTCCCGGACGCGTCTCCGAAGGGCACACACACACACACACACGCATGTCTGTGCACGTCACACGCACATGTTTGTGCACACGCAGCCACGCACACTCAACAACTGTCATCTTCCAAGAGAAAGGGAGCCTATACTTGAGGTCTGCTCTCCCCAACGCCTGTGTATGCAATTCTACATCTGTTATTGTAGTGCTTTGTTTTTTGTGTGTGTGTGTGTGTGTGTGTGTGTGTGTGTGTGTGTGTGTGTGTGTGTGTGTGTGTGTGTGTGTGTGTGTGTGTGTGTGTGTGTGCGTGTGCGTGTGCGTGTGCATGTGCATGTGTGTGTGCAGGTGGTCGCTCCGGCGGCTCGCCTCCTTCCATCCTCGTCACGGAAATAAGAACAGACACTTGAAGTGCGACGATTCGAATCCCAATGCAAATGGCATATATATATTTTTTTGTTCCCCCGACTGCCCCCCACCAGTAAAATAAATTCCACTTATTGTCCCTTCTGTGGAGTCATTATGCGTGCCGCCAACAACAATAAAACTCGACCGCTGTGTGTATATAATATATATGTACTGTATATACTGTATATGACAGACAGACTGACTGATTGCTGTTGCTGGTGCTGTGCGCGCCCCTCAAACGACAATGATTTGAAAGGAAAGTTCCACCCCAGAAGGCTTTCTTAACCTTTATTTGCAGTTGATTTAGGTCCCAAAAAGTGCCCCAGTTTGTTACTTTGTTGGAAAAAATAACTCCTTATTGGCTATTTCCTGCTTAGAATGGGGTTAGGGAACATGGTTCAAATTTCCATTTATTTCCATCACTCCAAAATGCATTTTTTTGATATATGTTGTCTCTCCACCATGTCAATAGTGTGTTGATACTCACACTCTCACTTTGGTTCAGCTGTGGTTCGCTCATAAACCATGCCCCACCTCTCCCCATTTTGAGACGAATGAACTAAGTTGGTACAAAGTGTGTGTTGCCATATCACCGACTTGGCAGAGAGACAATATATAGCAAAAAAAATGGAGCAATGGAAATAATGGGTGAAGGCATATGTGCTGTTGGCCTGTTGTCCTGCCCCACTGTAGAGTGTGTGCATGTGCACAATCTTAACGCCACACACACACACACACACACACACACACACACACAGCGCAACAGACCTGCCTGCCTGTAACTGTAATATAAAGTCTTTCTGCGTCGTTGACAGGGGCTATACGTGATACGCTCACGTCTACTTATTCTTCGGCGGCGGTAGCGGCGGCAGCACCGTTCGTTCTGCCTCTCCGCTCTTTTTTTCTCCTCTCCTCCCCTCATCTCTTTATCCTAGCCTCTGCCACCCTCTAATTGATGCACCCCTGCCAATTTACACTTCAGCCCCGGCTCTGACCCCTATTAACTACCTGGCCTCGGCTCTCTCCCTGGGAAAAGAGCAGGGTGCTCGGGGAGAACCAACCAACGCAGCGCACCCTCCCTCCCTCCCTCCCTCATCCCCTCCCCTATCAACTCCTCTTAAAGGCTGCTACTAAACACATTTTCGTTCTCAGCCGAACACACAGAGAGAGAGAGAGAGAGAGAGAGAGAGAGAGAGAGAGAGAGAGAGAGAGAGAGAGAGAGAGAGAGGGAGGGAGAGAGAAAGAAAGAGAAGTTCCACTTCCACTGCTCTCTCCAAACTTTCGACTCGCCGCTGCAAAAAACGACGTTGGGCCCGAGCCGCCCTGTCCCTGTCCCGTTTCCGCTGGCGCGGTTGTTGTCTCAACGCGGCGGCAGTTTATCATCACGGGGCAAAAAAAACAACAAACCTCAGGGTCGTTTTTTACAAAAAAAAGGTTATTCTCTCTCTCTCCCCGTCCAGGGGTGCATGTAACATTTTCCTATGGGGGGGGTGGTCCCATAACATTTTTGGTTACAGGACTTTTATTGGGCAATTAAGCATCAATAATAGCATCAGTTGTTATTTAAGTTGCAACAGACACGCAGCATGCATAAAGCTAAAGGTCTGACTCAGAGAGTTTTCTGTTTTCAATGATGAAATGCTGTTGGTTTAGTGGTGCCACAGCTGTAGTTAGTTAGTAGCAGTAGTAGTGTTTCAAATCATTTTAAATATAAGCATTTTGAAATATCTTGGGTTGTTTTGCATGGCATTGTGTTTGGTGGGGCAGACTGGGCATTTAGGAGGGCATTGCCCCCCCCCCCAGCCCATGCCTAGATCCGCCCCTGTCTCTCTCTCTCTCAGATTACTGTCCCAGTAACGGCGTACAGAGCCACTTGTCATTGTCTGGGGGCGCTCCTCATTCGTCCTAGATATCCTGGAGTATTTTGAGGAATGTCCGCTCTTGTTCTCTGTCCTCCTCCCCTCCTCCTCCCCCCCCCTGTCCCCCGCCGTCCCCTGCAGTCCCCCGTCCCTCGTCCACCCTCCCCGTCCCAGAAGTCAGCCGCCTCGTTCATCGGGCTTTGAGGGAAAAAAAGGGGGATCTGTGTGTTCCTGCAGTGGCTTTGAAGCTCTCTCACTGTGTGTGTGTGTGTGTGTGTGTGTGTGTGTGTGTGTGTGTGTGTGTGTGTGTGTGTGTGTGTGTGTGTGTGTGTGTGTGTGTGTGTGTGTGTGTGTGTGTGTGTGTGTGTGTCAGCTCTTTGGGTTATTTGTGGTGGGCTTAGCCCAGGCATTCCTTCAAACCGGGTTTCACTTGACCTGTAGTTATGTCATCATAATGTTCTCCAGGGTGTGTGTGTGTGTGGAGGGGGGGGGGGGATAAGGGGTCCATAGAGTGTGTGCGTTTTGACCTGAGAAAATGATTCTACAAATGACCTCTAAATGGGGACCACAATGCACTTACAACAGTGGTTTTCAACCTTTTTGATACCAGGGCACCCACTATTTATTCTGCGTTTGAGCCACAGAGGACCACCATTTGAGGACATTTTAACCCCACACAGACCCCAAAACTAAAGGTTTCTTTTGCGTTTGTCCACAATACCAGGCTGGATTTGGGAAACAAAACAAGCAAACATACAGATCAAAATGACCGTTAATCTTCTACATTCTCTAGTTGTGTAGACTGATGATTCAGATGATGATGAATATTTTAACTCCTAAGAGCGTGACAATGAAACCAAAGAGTTACATCTGGTTAACCAACTTTTCATCTGGTTAACCAACTTAGTTGGGGACCACCTGGAACCCTCTCAAGGACCACTGGTGGTGCCCAGACCACTGGTTGAAAACCACTGACTAACAATATCCAATATTTTACATAGCAAAATTGTAAATACAAAACGTTATTTTTGAGAGGCACAAGCCCTCCTATACTCAGCTATTAGTTTAGCTTTCCGTCCTACACAAAGATTAAATTGCCATTGACAATTAAAGGACAATTTTACACCATAGAAGTCTGAACAAATAGACATGTTACATCATGATGATTTAAGAGCATGTCTCTTTAAATGACACAGGTCTTTTTGTCCTATGGCTAGACTTAATAAATAATAGAACAGTCTATTAATACTGTTTGTTGTGGCTGATATACACAGTGTGTAACATTCCAGAGGTGCATTGGAGATGTGAATATCGATAACTTAAGTTTAGCCATATCCGCAAACTGATACTGATATTGATGCCGATACTCCCATCCCTACTTCTAAATTATGACAGTTTTCAAAAAAAAAAAAAAAAAATGTCAAGGACCCCCAAAAAGATCTGTATATGGCCACCGACCCCCCTGTCTGAAAATATGTAGTCCTGAAAAGTAGTTCAGAAAATCTTTTAAGTTAAAAACATTTCGCTGTGACAGAATATTCAAAGATTTGCGGCCAAATTTTCACATTTTTTCAAAAATAGCATATCTAGAAGTTCAGAGGTTTTCAATAGCTAAAGCTAAGGTTTGAAAACTCCAAAAGGGGTATCCTGTACAGAATGAGTGTGCGTGCTTGTGTGCGTGTGAGTTTGTGCTCACCACCAACTGTTTATATTTAGATAATACATCCGATTGAAGCGGACATATTTAGAATACCTACGGCTGTGGGGGGTGTAGGGGGGATATAGGGGAGGGGGGGACAACACCCGGACCCTTCCGAGGAGCCGGTCACGTACTCCTTACAACGTTTCGCCGCCGCGAGACGCCGCGCGGCAGATCTGTAACAGGGTAATGAAGTAGGGAATCGCCCCGTGTTCCCGATTAACAGTAATCACAAAGTAATTGACGCGTGAAGAATGAATTTGTTTCTTCAAATGCAAAAGGCAAACGCAGATGGCAGAAACCTGCGGCATTAATCACGCAATTGGCACAATCGTATTGTTTTTTTTTTTCTTCCCATAAACGTTTGTGATTTCTACTGTTAATTGTTAAGAGATTAGACGTGGCTTTTTCCGCATTAACGATGGGAAAGAAGGGGAATGAAAGCTCGCCCTCCCGTTAGATACCACCACACCCCCCCCACCCCCCCACCCTCCACTGAGTGGCATTGCGGTTTGTTTAGCCACTTTTCTCTGGGCAAATTGTTTTTGTGACCCGTGGAATGTTAGAGGAAATGCTTCTTTCTCATTGGTGGTCCCCCGGGTGCCGCGAGGCCACGGCCTCTGTCATCGCCGCTCACTACCCCCCTCCTCCCCCCTCCTCCCCTCCCCGAACACACCCCGCGTGTGTGTGTGCACGCACACACAGCCCAGACACGTACAGCGCACATGTCTCATATACAGACACACACACACACACTGGATCACTCTGCCGGGGGGGTTGAAAGCAATCCAGCTCTAAGAGAGAGGGACCTCCAGGCCTTTTTATAGCAGGCGATACTTTCCCCAGCAGACTCTCCCAGACGTGACATCACAAACAATCAGAGATCGTTTTCAGTGCGAGAGAGAGAGAGGCACATCGTCTTCACTACACCCTGGCCTGGCTGCTGCCACGCGCGCAGCACATCGCCACCCACGCACGCACGCACGCACACACACACACACTCCATCACCGACACAAACTCCTGTCTTTCTCCTTGTTTCACTTCGTCTCTGTCTTCTCTGCTTCCTCCTCTCCCCCTTATGGTTTTACAGTAGTGGAATTTGCTCAGCACCTGACATATTTTGAAACATTTTTTGTGTGCTTTTTGTTTTTTCTTTTCACACAGACTATACAGCAGGCCTTTTTGATGGATTTGGAAGAGATTTTGAAGGTCTAGTTCCAAAATGAGCCAGTATTTACATATTTATTTATGTCCATTATTACATTTAGGTTGGAATGAACAAGCCCCGGCTGCCAACCAACCTGGGGAGAGGGCCGGGCTTGCTGCAAGGTTCTATTCTTTCTTCATAAAAAAATATATAAAGAAAACAAACCTATGGAACTGAGCAGTGGACCCACCCCTTTCATGGCATTGCCCGTGGCCCAGAAATTATTTCCCCATTCATTTTCCTCATAGACTTTTCAAAATTGATCTATATGAAGATGATTATGCAGTGGACAAAGCCAACTCAGGTCCTGACAAATCATGACAACAAACACTATTATCATAGATATATGTAATTGGCAAGAAAAAAAAAAATAACACAGAAACGGTGGGATACAACACTTTTTGTTTCGTTTGTCCGATTGTTCCAAAACATGGTGTTATCATGATTTGTCACGACCCGCTGGTGTAATCGTCTTTAAATAGATCATTTTCGAAAATTCTAGGAGGAAAATGAACAGGGAATTCATTTCTGGACATCATGAACATCATGAATGGGGCAGGACTGCAGAGCTCCATAACGCCAAAATGGATTCCCAGAGAACGGAGGTGCTGCTGCTCAGATCAATTAAGTGTTTACAGCCGCACGTGGCAACAACAATATATATATATAGAGAGAGAGAGAGAGAAAGAGAGAGAGCGCTGTCTCTTTTTAGACCCTGGAGGGGCCGCCGTAGCCGCATGTTTCATTAAGTGCACTCACTCCTGTGCCCACCCCCTCCCCACCCCTATAAACACACATTAATTAAGGCGGCGCAGAAACACAGCACCTCTGAGCTTGCACTATGGTAATGACGATATGACCCCGAAAGGTAGAGAGGTGCAACCTCAGAGGTCAAGGAATAAAGCGCCGAGCGTTTAATGCCGGGGTCTGGGGCTGATCTGCAGAAACAGGGTCTTAACTGGTCCAATTCAAATTAGGCCGGGATTTGCTTAACTGGCTAATTTAGATGTGCATGAATGTAGATTCATTTCCAGGAGTGAATATGCCTATGGTGATTTTTTTTCCCTTCCTTCCTTCTCCTTCTTCTTTTCTCTTCTCTGTCTATAAAAATAATGATGGGGGGTCAAGCCGATAATTTTTCTATGTCAGCAGTCAGTGTCTGGTTTAATAATTTGTACACAGCCGAGGAAAATTAGCATGTAATAATGTAACGGCCGTGCCAAGCCTCGGCCCGCGCTGCTGCTGCTGCGCTGTATTTTTAAACTGCTATTTCTTTTATTTTTTTAATATATTTTTTAATCCTCCCCTTATTGCCGCGGCCAAAAGTAGAAACACGAATAACCAAAGTGAGACCATTGCGGCGGCGGAAAAAGAAAACGTCTATATGCACAGAAGGAACCGGAACATATGTTCTTTGACATGTTACAGTTTGACACATTGAGGTTTTCCAGATCAGGGGGGAGACCGTATTTCATACCTTAATATAAACCTTACCCTCCGTTGGCCGTCAAACGTAACAGGCCCTGGGATTCGGCTTCGGGGGGCTTTAGGACCGAGCCTCATCCTTCACCTCGTTTATAGCTTCAATCGCCAGTCACTTCCTATAGACAATTCGGTTAGATTTGACAGTGGACGAATGGAGCTTGTCATCGATACGATCCCCAAACATTGACATTTTCCACGGCGCGGCGGGGGCTAAGTGGGAAGGAGGGGGGGAGTAGTACCTGGCCTCCCACCAACCCTCCCCACCCTCCCCTTCCTCCTACTTCATCCCCTTCAGATGTGCCGCTATAGAGGCCATGAGGCAGGGCTGGTATTCATCTTCGTAACGGCGACTACGTCGTCGCCGAAGGAGGAAGAGGAGACAGAGAAGAGATGGAGGAGGAGGCAGGGGAGGGAGGGAGAGGCAGCATGTCAATGAGTCTCTGCCCAGTGTCACTGAGCACCACACAGAACAGCCATCTGGAGAATCAAAGACTCCAACCATCTGGCTGCCTCACCCACACCGGCTCTACCCCCACTGAATAAGAATCAACCAGATAATGCTGGAGAACACTGCTGGGCTCGGCCCTTATAGGACAGACAGGTAGATCTGGTAGGGCAAGAAGGAATGCTGCACGCTAGAGTGTCTGTAGGCACGATTTCTATACTTGAATGAATGAATGAATGAACACATATTGACCTGAGAACGGATGCTACAAATGCTCTTCTATTTATTGGGAACACATCTGTCACTTTGACCAGTATAAAGAGCGTTGAAAAATGTGTTAAAGTTTTAATAATAAAAATGGAGAGTACAGTAGGAGTGAATTGCACTACACACTGCAACAACTCTGATTGGACAGCTTGGAGATTTTCAGTACAATTCACGTACAGCTACAACAAATCTGGTAAAAACTTTGATTGGACAGCACTAGTTAAGAATGAGCTTGTTTACAATAGTGGCCACCGTGTTTATTTCATCAAGACATACAAAAGAATAAGCCAGCAAATCATAGAGGAGGTAAAAAGAGAAAAGTACAAAGAGGGGAAAGGGGGGTCAAATAAACAAATGAAAACTAAAATGATATTATTTTTAATAAACAAAGAATCTTCCACTCAATAGGGACTGCTCGTGTCGCAGGTTGATGATGTCATATGTCCATCAGTTGTGCAGCGCTAAAAGTATGATGAGCATCAAAGCAATTATTTAAATATGTTATTAGCATGTGCATTCCATGTTTTCCATAGGGCTGGGCCACTGATGGACATGATATGACATCATCAACATGAGACACGAGCAGTTCCTATTGACTGAAAGAAATAACAGTAACAGTAAATAACAAATAACAGTATCAAAGGGGTTTTATTTATCTTTTTAGTTATATAAGTCAAGTATAGTGTTTTAGGAACATTTTTACACTTAGCCAGCCTACAAAAACACCAAAACAAGACGCATTTCAGATACATGCATCTATTTAGTCATCTGTCCATCTAGTCATTACATATAGCCATCGATCTCAGCAGGTGTTTGTGTTACATGCCCATCTTTGTCATGAGATATTTGGCAGAGAGGAAATATCCAGTAAAAAAAAAACGAGTCTGGGTTTTCTTTCTCGCTCGAGACATGAGGAGAGACTTCTCTGTAAATGCGATGAAACCTTAAACTAAAGTGTAAAAAAAAAAGGAGTTTCTTTTTTTGACACTGAACCAATCTCGCTGAGTGGAGAGAGAGAGGGCCCTCTCTACAAAGTGTTGATTTAAATTATGTATGCTCTGTAAGTATGTATTTGGCAGGAAAGAGTGGATGGAGGGAGGGAGGGTTGGGGGTGGGGGGGTGTTAGAGTACAGGGGGACGGGGGGACAGGGCGGCAGCGGGGAGGGGAGGGGGGTGAGCCCTGAAATTCCAAAATACCCGTTTCCGCGTTGCTGCCGCCACCACCAAGGAGGAGGAGGAGGAGGTATCCATTGTTTACAGTGCTCTGATGGAGAGGTGCCCTGATCGCCACTAGCTCTTCTGCTCCCTCCTCCTCCTCCTTAGTTTAAGAGAGAGAGAGAGAGAGAGAGAGAGAGAGAGAGAGAGAGAGAGAGAGAGAGAGAGAGAGAGAGAGGGAGAAATCTCCTGACGCTGTAAAATGGGCAATGATGACATATGTGGATGCAGGCCTGTTCATATCTTTGTGGGGGCCTTTAGGGAAATAAATATCTGAGAACATTCAGTGAAATGAAGCTCACTCAATAAATCACCATGACACAATAAACACTTCTGGCACATGAGCATCCCCCCACCCCCCCAGCCCCCTTATACCCAGCATCCCCTCGGTGGTGCCCAGCCCCCTCATATAGGCACACGCGCAGCCGAGCACGTACCACGCACACACATGCACACTCTCTCCTCCCAGACACCACCACCTACCTCTCCTCCTCCTCCTCCTCCTCGTCTTCTTGTGCTACCAAATGGTGCCTCCCCACAGGCCGCTAAATCAAATCCCAGCGCAAATACAGTGGGAATTTATTTGGAATGGGCTTTTGTTCTCTTTAACGCCTGATTGTTAGGCCGACCGGGTCGCGTCGTGATGATAAATCTGGGTTGGTCGGGTTGCGGCGTGCCCCCCCCCCCCCCCCCCCTTTTTTTGCAACCCTAATTGTAAATCATATGGCGTACATATATGGACCATACATGTGGGCCCCCTCCCACCGGTGCTTAATACGGCCCTGCAGGTTAATATCATAGTACTGACATGAAATTGATTTCAACTGATGTATGCAACTGTATTTCTATTTAGTTTGTAAAGTTAACACAACTATACCTATTGCATTTGTAACTCGCTAAATTCCGCTTCCAATTCAGAAATAGCAAATAAAAATATTCAGGATTTCACTTCAAATATTGCAAAAATAGCCAATCTACGAGCTCCAAAACGCATCACAGTGCGGTGTATTTTGAGCTTGTAGAACAGCTATTTTATGCTACGAAGGTGAATCTGGTCCTCTGGATTAAGTGTGGAACTATAGTGTAGTAAGTGTGGAACTGAGCGTGGATCTATAGTGGTCCTCTGCAGTGAGTGTGGAACTATAGCGGTCCTCTGGAGTGAGTGTGGAACTATAGTGGTCCTCTGGAGTGAGTGTGGAACTATAGTGGCCCTCTGGAGTGAGTATGGAACTATAGTTGCCCTCTGGAGTGAGTATGGAACTATAGTGGCCCTCTGGAGTGAATATGGAACTATAGTGGCCCTCTTGAGTGCATGGGTGTGTAGTGGTCCCTTTGCAGTGAGTGGAACTATGGTCCTTTGGACTGAGTGTGGAACTACTGTATAGCTGCCCTCTGCAGTGAGTGTGGAACTATAATAGCACTCTCCATCATCAGCCAACAGGAAATGACCTCACGCACCGCTACAGGTCACTTCCTCATCAAACACGCACGTAAAAAAAGACATTTTATGTCAGACGTATTGTAATAAATATCTGTCTGGAATTATTTTTGTTTAATTGCCTGCAAAACAACTTGATTTAAATTGACCTCTCAAAAAAAAAAAAAAAAAAAAAAAAACATGTACGCCAAGAATAATAAGGTAGAATGTTATCCTTTTTCGTTGCGGTAATTGGAAACGGGGGATGGAAATGGAAAAACAAAATAGAGTTTAAGCACTTGGCCGTTGTTGACGCTGACCTCATGGCCCGACACCTTCTGTGTGACATTGTGATAGTGATAGAGAGCGCTGGGCCTTTTTCCCCTTGGCTCGCACGGACACCCAGTCAATCTCCCCGTGGCAGCCGCTGTTTGCGCAAGGGTAATGTAAGCAGTCATATAACGGAGCCCTAATTGGTTTATCTGTGTTTGCTATGGTGACACGCCTGGAAACAGCCCCCGAGTTTTAAAAAATCATATTTTTAAACTCGAAGGGGGCCAGGGGGTATATTTTTGCTTTATCTGTTGATGGGGGCTTGCTTGCGTGGATATGATTGCTCTCTGTTATAAATGGCACATAGTTTGGTGGTGCGCGGAGAGAGAGAGAGAGAAAGACATTGTTTACACTGGGCCTCATGCGGTGAATCTGTCCAGTGTAAGGTAATCTGCTGTAATAAGCTCCATTTGTTTTGTTTAGCTTTTTAAGCTGGGAGAGAGAGAGACTGTGAGAGAGAGAGAGAGGGGAAAAAAATCTCATTTCAAATCCTACCCTCCTTCTTATCTCTATTTGTTCAGTTGTTTTTAATGCCACATACTGAAAGAATTTCAATGGCTGCTTTGCCATGAAGTCATTTGTTATCCTTCGGCAGGCTTTCGTCTCCCTATTGTGTGACAGCCCCTGAGTGCTCGAATCCTCCAGATGGAGCGGGTCACACACACACACACACACACACACACACACACACACACACACACACGCACACGCACACACACACACGCACGCAGGCACGCATGCACACACGCTTTTCTGTACTGTGTTTGACTTAGCTCGCCATACCGTGTGACATAGAGGGAAATGATAATGTCATTGTCGGCAATTATTCTTTCCTCTACACTTTTCTGCCAGTTAGAAGAAGAAGAAGAAGCAGCAGCTCCGTTCGGCAGCGGTACAGCACACCACCGCCGCCAACACCTCCACCACAACGTGTCATATTTACAAAAGCCAACGTTACACAATAACAGTCGTTTTAGTTTCAATCCAGTTTGCAATCGCTGATTTCTTTCTTTTTCCCTGCGTCAAATTGTGCAAGCCCCAACTGTCTTAAGACGCGTCTGTTGCCTGTCTTTATTTCGTCGCAATTAGGCTAAGTTCAGGAAGTTCTAGCTCTGACGTAATGTGGTGTTGTCAATCACGCCACGTCTTTTTTTTATTTAACTGCAGAACCTGAAGGAACAACACTGGGGCTTTCTTTGCGTATTTGCTCACAAGCCAAGGCTGCCTTGGTAATTATTAAGTAGCAGTTGGAAAAATGGTGTTGCTAACGTCAATATAACATTACTGTAGTGACCTTTTCCTCTTTGTTTTGTGTTCTCTTTTTACATGTGGGTCCTGCGGCCTCCTCCCACCCCTCTCTGTCAACCTTCTAACACAACAGGTGAGTGGCCATTATCATGACCTGTACATCCTAAACATAGATACATTCTCTGTAATGTAGTACATGCAATATACCGTAATTTCTGGACTATAAGCCGCACCTGAATATAAGCCGCACCAGCTAAATTTGGGGCAAAATACTGATTTTTCCTTGTATAAGCCCACCTGACTATAAGCCGCACCAGGCAATAGGCTTCATGTTAGAGCAGTGGTTTTCAACCTTTTTGATCCCAGGCCCACTATTTAGCATTTGAGCCAGAGACATCTTCACCCCACAGACTGGTGCTAATTTAGATGGTGAATATCATAACTCTTGAGAGCGTAACAATGAAACCAAATGGACCCGCAAGGGTCCATTACACTCTCAAAGAGTTACATCTGGTTAACCAACTTTCCATCATTTAGTCTGGGGGGCCCATCTGGAACCCTCTCAGGGACCACTGGTGGTTCCCAGACCACCTGTTGAAAACCCGAGTTACCTGTAAAATCCATAGACTGGCCGCACCGCTGTATAAGCCGCAGGGTTATAAAAAGCATGTGAAAAAAAGTAGTGGCTTATAATCCGGGAAGTACGGTAACAGCATAATAATACAGCCTGTTTTGGAAGAAGGTCATTGTAGTTATTGTCTGTGCCAAGCACAGACAACCCTGAACCCTAGAACACACTGAACATGGTGATTATATTTGTATATTTGTGCAGTTTTCATAACGTTGCTGATATCTGAGGTGGGTGGCTCTTTCAGTAGCTTCATGATGATCAGTGACATCATCATAGAATGTGGGTTTGTTTCCCTCCACACATTCCTGTTTTGTTTTTCCTCTCCAAGCAGGCGTTGTGTGAATTTCACCTGTGTTTAGTGATGGTGTGACAGAGAAAAATCCTATTCATCCACAATGGTCTTTTTGAATTTTAAATGTTTTAACTTTCAGGCAGTATAAATATAGCATGCAAACGCCCTGTGCATATTTCAGAAAAGAATACCCTTTATACGTACACAACAGGTGTATTTGGCGTTTGTCCACATGTACTGTAAGACTTAGGGCTCTCCTGTGATGGCAATAATAAAGGTAAGAGCAGGTTCACATAACCAGCCGCGACGTAATAACCGTAACAGCCAGTCCTTAAATGATGTGATTGACTCACGCTAGACCTCATCGCTCCGTTTTTCTTTTTTTTTGAAACCCTAATGGAGTCTGGGTATAATTTGACCAGGGGGCCCTTGATTGACAGGCCCCTTTCTCTATCTCGACGGTAACCCTTTTCGCAATGTACATTAGAGTCGGATTAAAGCAAGGTGCTAACGCGTATTAAAAAAATTAAGCCCAAGCCATTGGACTGGCAAAGCTCCCTCCATTCTTCCCCCCTCCCTCCCTCCCTCCCTCCCTCCCCTCCACGCACCTCCTCTGGACAGTGGGTGGCATTAAAATTCCAATGCAATTCTAATGCCTGATTTACAGTTTAGTCGCCCGCGGGTGCTGCGCAGCCCGAACAAAAAAAAAAAAAAAACAGACGATCCGCAAACCCTCTCTGCATGTCTGCGGCCTGCAGACGAGACCCGCCAGCTTGTAGATTGACCGTTTGTGTCGCGCAGGCAGCACCTCGTCGCGTACAGCTAACTATAATTCAGGCTTAAGCGGTGTGATAGGGACTTTGTTAATACAGCCACAACTTGCCCTTGTGGAGGAAATCAAATGACACAGTGCAGCGGGCCACGGAAAGGGGGAAGAGTGATAGGGCATTATACTGCTTACGCAGTGCTCCGGAGAACCGGCCGGGCAGAGAGGGAAAAAAAGCAAGGATACAAACATCAAATATAACAATGTAGCCTTCATAACTAGGTGCTTAATTTGTCAAAACGCCTTTACTTTGGTCTAGGGGCATGTTTTACTGCGCCTGGAGCCCTTGGCATATTTAAGAGGGCCATGGTAGTTTTTCCTGCGGCAGGATACCGGCCTTATTGTACTGCTTCAGCTGCGGTAAATAGTAGTAAATCTTTGGGCCTGAGCATTTATTTTAGTGTGACACCAAAGCCTCCCCTACTCAGAATGATTGAATGTAACTTATTTGATTCTGCTTCCCCTCATTTTCACAGGGGGAATTTCTTTTTTTTGGTGAAGAGTCTGGGTTTGAAGACAATGAACCAACAAAAGATTGTTTTAACAGCTGCGTGTCTTTGATTACGCGCTTCTTTGAAGTATCACTTTAAGTTAGACCCTTTGAACCTTGGATAGAGATCAGAAAATGAATTGAGCTCCTCTTTTTGATGTAAGGAGGAGGGGAATTCTTTCTTATTTATTGTTGAAATGTTCATAAACTGCTTCCAACCGTTTTTTTGGGGGGGGGAGGGGGAGGGCAAGTTCAGTGTTGATTTTCAATTGAGCCAGAAGGGAGAAAGGAAAAAGGGTGTTTGGGAGGAATGAAAATGGACGGGGGTTTAGTTTTCATGTTCACACACCTGGTAAAAAAAGAGAAAAAAAAAGATCTTAGCCACTTGACTTGGCTAGCGTCCCTTTTCTGGGGGGGAGGCTGACGTTATCTACAGGCTTGTACAGTATATGAGCTATTTGGAGAGAATGAATAGCATAGTACATGGATACATGGATACAGTACAATTCAAGAACAACTACAGTATAACAGATCTGTAAAAACTGTGATTACACACAATACACAGCACTAGTTAACTTGACTGGTCACTGCTGGTACTGCAGTTTTTCTGTCAAGTCCTACATTTCCCAGCATCCCTTGCACGTTTTGATTGGTACTTGTATTCAAGGACCAATGAGATGTGTTTGACGCCATTTTCCCAGGAAACAGTACCCCCCGCCAATTTTCGATAAAAAGCACATTTAAGACAGGCTTTGCAGGCTGAAATTCAGGGAATGGCTCCTTTGACAAATGCGCGTTTGACAAATTTAAGATTTGTTATAATGAAATGGTTACCTGGTATTACACTTGTTTACAATAGTGGCCACCTTGTTCATTTCATCCACACAACAGGCTACAGTAAGTGGGTCGAGGATGGACCCTTGGAGGACCCCGGTCAAGTATTAAGCAGAATGAAGGACTGATGTTCTCAGAAACACAATTGGGTCTGGGTCTGAGACTGTACAAATGGAACCAAATAGAACCTCTCAGAGTTAAATTAACATTGATTTTACAATATAAATTAGGGGTCTGCAGGATAGTGAGTGTCAACTTGGAGGTCATGGACATGGAAAAGTTTGTGAAAGACTGTTTTAAAGGCAGTTACTGTATGCTATCCATATGTTTTGTGCTGTGAACGTGGTCATAATATCACTTGGCTCTCTCACAGGGTTCACAGAGCACCCTGGAGGCCTGTGGAAGGGTAAAACCGTCCCGCAACAGCTCTGCTTAATCTTCCGGTGGGCTTTCTGACAGCGGTAATATTGCTGCGATTACGAGGGGTACTTGTTTTGGACAAAACTCAAATTCTATTAAGGGATTAAGTAATTGAACACTAATCTAAAGGACTTGAGGTTTCTGTGCTTTTGGTAATGCCTTTCATCTTGGCACAGTTCTAGAAAAGTCAGTGGAGTAGTTTAGCAGCCAGCCCCTCACCGAAAAAGAAAAGCAGATTAGTTCAATTTCATGTATTTTAGGGGGAGAACCACACTAGCTTATAGGTGGATTACAGTCGAATCTGTGAATTGAAATGTAACTACAACGCGTTCGACTCCGTTCCCGTCAATCACAAACATTGTAGACCGACGAACCTTTTCCTTGTGGGAATTAGCAGTGCTTTCTGCCATATGGAATACAACGCAAAAAATATAGGAAACATTCTATGAATTTAAATCCTTGACAGATTTAACCACAACTTTTGGAGTGATTGATTTACAGACGCTGCTTCGTCGTTTCAGTGCTTTTTTAATTAATAAGCTCAGATTAACTCACCGCGCACCGCCTCAGAAAGTCCTTTCAGTGGAGATTGTACTTGAAAACAGTTTAGAACTTTAACTGATAAATTATATGGATTCAAAAGCATTTTATCTCTGAACAAGTCCCGGGCACAGTTATTTTTTCCTTAAAGGGGCTCCACCATGAACTTTAAATCAAATGTATCATATAAATGTTGCCTTTTAATACATTTTTGTACACTATGTAGCCTAAACAACCTCTCGGATTTTTCATATTTTATCAGTGCTATTTGGGTGCAGTACCAGAAATGTCCACCAAAACAACCCCTCACTGCTAACCCCTGCCCACCTCATTGTTATCCAGTTCTCATTAGAATATGCCTGGTTTCGGTCGCTTTCATTGGGCTTCTTTGAGAGGTGTTGTGGCTTCTATGCACAACAGTGACTTAAAGGGCGGAGGCAAAGTTAAAGGGGAACGACTAGTGACATCACTAAAAGGAGAATCTGAGAGTTCCCATTCATGCGTCCTTATTCACACAGAAATCACAGATAACTCAATATAGGTTTGGGGTGTAAAAATGCACTGGTAAAAACACCAAAAATCTTGAAAAATGTAAAAACCATGGTGGATCCCCTTTAAAGTATACACCTTATAGCTGTCTTTGGATATCATTTGTTTTCTATAAATGACTTCATTGTAGTATTGAGCCTACTGGAACAATTTATAGAAGAGTTAAGTCAAAACTACAACAACTACTGTACTACTAATAAGACCAATGTATTATTTAGCTCAAAAGTAAGCAACAGAGTCCAGTCCCTCGCGTAATACACATAACACTACCAGCTGCAGCCCATTGTATCGTCTCTATTTTTCCTCCCTGCATCATTTCTAGATTAATCATGCTCTACATGCACTACCATTGTCCTACAGTTACTGTTAGACACAGCCAACAATAAAGAAACAAAAGTTGAAGAACCTGCCTGCCCTATATCTGTCAAAGTCATTGAGAGACTGGGCATAATACTTGATTTATATTCTACTCTGGAGATCTCCCGTTGTAAAGTGTTCATTGAATCAAGGACAAAGAAATCTATGGCCCCCGACAACCTCTCGCCGTGACCCACATAGGGGAATATATGGAATTCATGATCCAGTAAAACAACATGATAGATGCAAATATGGTCACGTTGGCAACGTCTGTATTCCTTTACCCTTGGAGTCATGTCACATTGCATTTGAGCGCAGTAGTCTCTCTTCAGCTACACTTCTTCTTCTCCTTCTTTCTCTCCTTTGATATAAATAGACAGACATTCAGGGGGCTAGAATTGAGGAGCTAGAAGAAGAGAAGAAAGGGAAAAAAAAGGAAGAGGAAATTTAGATATTTTTAAATGATGTCCTACATTTTGTCAGCTAAAATCAGGATATTGCCCGAGCGCAGGAGCAGCCATGTTCTTCAGTTGTCAAAAGGCAGTAAGTAATGATTAAAATAGCAGTGTGAAACGCGGGGAGATTAAAGTGATGCTAATGATAAGTGAGAGAAGAAAAGGGCAAGCTATATTTTAATTCCTGGGAGAATGGTTAATGACTTCTATTGCCTGAGATTAAACTAAACCTGTCTCATCAGCTTTTTCTGTGCTCGCCGAGGAAAAAAAAGGCCCTCTGCACTTTAATTTATTAAACTCTTTTAAGGAAGCACATTGATCTACATAGGTTAAACTTTCAAAAAATTTGGGCAAAAAAAAGAAAAGAAAAACGCCGCCACCATAAAGCTGTCACGCAGGGGCAGGGCGGCGTCGGGTTGCTCAAGGCAGGACCATAAAGAATTCATTATCTTCAAACTGCCACATTTAATCAGAAAATATCAATTATTTAAAAGGGGGGGACGTTTGCTCCTGTTTAGAGCATCAGGTTCTAAACTGACACACCGGATTACGTTGACGCACTCGCATGCTCGCCGTATTTTGCACATTGTCACCGCGGCAATGTTATGAACTTTACATTTTCCAACACCCCTCTCTTTTAATACCTTTGGGCTGCGCAAATTTGAATTTGGCCACTAACTAAAGAAACGCAGTGGCTCCATGTAATCACATCAAGAGCATAATATCACCCACAACAAGTACAGGAATTTATCTCCCCTGCTCAGCTTGCCGGTTTTGCAGGCTGCAGACTCCGCGCCGTGAAATTCCGAGCCATGACATTAACACGGAGGCAAACCGGTGACCTCGGTAATGAAATGTATGGAGCCGCTGTTGACATGGCATTATGGGCGATTCAACGCCGTTCATTAATCTTTGTTTTTGCCGGGGAACCCCAGTGGCACGTCCTTCAACCAAGGTGCGCTGTGGCGGCGGTGCCGCTCGGTGCCAGGAAGAAGAAAAAAAAAACGCGACGAGGACGTCGGTGAGGCTCGGACGCATATTTTTCTGACGGCAATTAGCATGCATTCCGATCCGCTGAGCCCCCCCAACCCCCCTCCCACCCCCCCCCCCCCCAGTTCTTTGCCGCGGTCCGGAGTCTTTATCGGCCGGGGGCTGATAGAAGCCATTGAACATTCTGCTGACAGGCAGATTATTTTTGTTTTTATACAGATGTCAAGCTTGAGTAGGTGGTGCTTTCCACTCTTGACTGTGTGGGACAACGGGCCTCCCTTGTACTCTCACTCACTCACACACAGGCAGAGAATAACACAAAGTCAATTGTCTGTCTGACTCTCTCTCTCTCTCTCTCTCTCTCTCTCTCTCTCTCTCTCTCTCTCTCTCTCTCTCTCTCTCTCTCTCTCTCTCTCTCTCTCTCTCACACACTTATGTTTGTCTGTCTGTTCCTGTATGTGTGCGCGTGCGTGCGCGTGGTGTAGTGTGTATTGTATCTTTCCGTATCTCAACCTCTGTCAGTCCCAGGCCTGGAAATAGGTCTGATATTTAAAGCACACTGGTAAAGAGTAACTGTCATTTTCTCAGAGGACGAATAACATCGCTCTCGCAACGCCCCGTGACACACACACACACACACACACACACACACACACACACACACACACACACACACGCGTGCGCACACACACGCACACACACACACGCACAGCTTTCTAAAGCCAGGAGGGATCTGTCAGCCCAGGACACAAGCTCGCAATTAACACTCGACTGCTGCCTCCCAATGTCACAGTTCTGTCAGAGGGATCAGGGCAGAGCCGCCGTTGTACGGAAATACAGATACAGTACCTGCTGATGCATAAATTAATGTGCAGCGTACTGTAGTGCCGATAAAAGTATTTCTCAGACTCAGACGAACTCGCGTGTGTGTCTGTGTGTGCGCGTGTTTTCGTGAGGAGCCAAGAGAGGATGTAACATGTCCCATTTGGGGGGGCAAGAAAACATGTTTGAGGGGCAAGAGAAAATGGTATGGGGGTGGCTTCATCGCCCGTGTCGCTTTGCGTCACGGGCGATGAAGTCGCACCCATACCATTTTCGGTTACAGGACTTTTATTAGCCAGGTAAAGCATCAATAATAACATCAGTTGTTGTTGAAGTTGCAACAGACACGCAGCATGCATAAAGCTAAAGGTCTGACTCAGAGAGTTTTCTGTTTTCAATGATGAAATGCTGTTGGTTTAGTGGTGCCACAGCTGTAGATCATTTGTAGCAGTAGTATTGTTTCAAATCCTTTTAAATATGAGCACTTTAATTTGAAATATCTTGGGTTGTTTTGCATGGCATCGTGTTTGGGGGGTCAGACTGGGTATTTAGGGGGGCATTGCCCCCCCATGCCCATGCCTAGATCCACCCCTGCGAGGAGCCCCCCTTTCTTTCAGAGAGCCCACTCTACGCGTACTATAACAGCGGTATTAGCTACCACCACCACCGTTCAGATCGATATCATCAATGGGCCACTGCCGCTGCCGTGCAGAATTTGATCCAAGGAGCGTCTGCATGCGCGAATGTTCGCGCTTGTGTCAGACACAATGTAATCTCTCTCCTTTTTGAATCAATGGAGCAGCTTTTTTAACGGTGGCGCGCCTGCCTTACAGGTCCTAGTGTCGAATGTACCTGTGGTAAATGTTCTCAGAACGAACGGTTGGCTTTCATAATTGATAGCACTTCACATATGCCTGAAGAAGGCGATAACACCCAGTGTAACGCTTTAAAGGGACATTTCACCATTTTTGCAAAAATATATATGTTAATGACATTTAGGAGATTTAGAACACTTTCTCTGGTTGTCTTTTTGTGTGAAATATGTGATTTTAGATATTTTAGGTTGTAGCAGTGAGCCCAGTGTCTTTGTTGTCATTGACACCACTTCCTTTGGAGAGGGCCTGTCTTACTGAGACAACATGTACCGTATTTTCCTGACTATAAGGCACACCTAAAAGCCTTTAATTCTCTCAAAAATCCACACTGCGGCTTATAATCCAGTGCGCCTTATATATGGATTGTTCGACTGCAGTAGCTTCTATTCTATGTTAACTGTAGTAGCTTCTATTCTCTGTGCCATATAATCCGATGTGCTTTATATATGAAAACAGTTCTAAAAGGTGCGCCTTATAATCAGGTGCGCCTTATAGTCCAGAAAATACGGTAGTCCAGGAAGTATCGTCGATGACAAGCGTTGTGACCAACGCTGATTTTAAATGTGGTTATTTCAAGTATGCAACATGCTGCAAGGACTTGAGCCTATAAGTTCACTAACTCAACGTGCTGTAGCAGTTTGTGTCTCTGGTGAGCCCTATACAGCAGGGGCTGCCCAAAAGGTAGATCATGATCTACCAGTAGATCACACAGACCATGCAGGTAGATCACATGACAGTCCCCCCCAGCACTTGGACCCTTATAGATCTGTAACTCTTGAGAGTGTTACTCTCAGGAGTTAAATTACATTTAAACATCTGAATTATGTAATTTTCAAGAGTCCGCACAATTAGAAAATGGAGAATAATTGTTATTTTGACCAACGTTTTGCCAGTTCTCTTTCCCCAATTGTGGACAAAAATGTGAAAGTTCTTACTTTTGGGTGCAAGAAACTAGGCTCAACATCACAAACTGTCAACTTAAACCTCAAATGCTGTTTTCAAACGTCATTAATAGCATATACAGGAAAACCCTTCCAATTCTCCCCCTCTATCTTTCATTATAAAGTGCATTATTCTTAAACACTAACAGTAAGTAAAACCATCACCACTACATTTCAAAGCTCAAACTTTCTACGGGGCCTTGAAATGGATTTTCAGTAGTGGAACAATCACATTTTTGATGTGTAGATCTTGTTGAGCCGGTCATTTTGAAGGTATCTCTCAAGTCAAAAAAGTGTGGGTACCCCTGATATACAGGTTTATCAAACATGATAGCCTTATGCACATACAGTACAATGCTTGCGTATCGATGCCATCCATTTATTGGTTGCATTTCTTTCTATGACTGTGTACAGAAGATGTGATCAACAAGTCAAGTGGTCACTGCTTTAGCCATAACAGTTAACTCTTACAGTCACAAGTACGAGTTTGGTTGCTGTTGATAGGGAAAGCTGATGTGTTTCGTGATTTAACCTGTCTGTTAACATTGTAGTTGCTTTTATTAAGCACTGTTTTTGTATTTAGCATTTTTCAATAGGTCGCCAGTCACACCAAGGACCCTAAAGATAGCAACCTTCTGATTATAGCAACTCTTTGCCCCAGCAGCCCATCTAGTGACCACGGCCCCACCTCCAAAGCTGTGGGCGCCTATACCCTAAGCAGTGGTTTTCAACCAGTGGTCCTTCAGAGGATTCCAGGTGGTCCCCAGCTAAATGATGGACAATTGGTAACCAAATGGACTCTTATACTGGGAGATATGCAACCCTTGAGATGGTAAAATGAAACCAAATGGACTCGTAAGGGTCCATACCTTCATTTTACGCTCTCACGAGTTAAACTATATTTAAACATCTGAATTACTTAATTCTCAAGAATCTACACATTTAGAAAATGTAGAAGAATTGTCATTTTGACCAATGTTTTTTTTCCATTTATCTCCCCTGATTTTGGGCACAAACTTGAAAGGGCTTAGTTTTGGGTCTGAGAGACTAAACTCAACATCAAATGGTGGTTCGTGGATAAAATGCTGAATAAATAGTGGGCCCTGGTGTCAAAAAGGTTTGTGCTGTTCATTGGCAGCCCCCCCCCCCCCCTCCCTCCTTTGGAATGTTAATGATTTTTAAATCTCCAGACTTGCCCGCAGTCAGAGTGGAAACGTCTCTCTGTCTTATTTTGTTGACATTATTTGAGATGAAATGATTTTGCAGCCCCCACCCCCACCCCACAACCCCCTCACAACCGCTGTGTAAAGTAATATCTCTGTGTTTCTGGGGAGACATTACAATAATGCATTAAGAAATCACATTAATAATGCACATATTTTGTCACATATTTATAGCTATCCCCCAGACATCAACATGTCACAGTTGTTGTTAGATCCCCATTGGTTTCAATTAAAATCTCGCTGAGGCAATAAAAATAGGCAATTAAAATTGGAGCAGACTCTTCCAGAGGTACGATTGGACTGATTAGATTAACCTTGAACATCAATTACGGTTAAAAATAAAAGCTTTAAATGTATCTTTATATATAACTTAATGTCTGCGTTTGATGCCAAACTATCCCGTAGTTACAGCGGTCGGTTCGCCTGTTTTCCCGTTTACTCGCCGGCGTCGTTATTTTCAGTCGATTAGTCCGCATCATCATTTATTTTCGCTGGTGCTTATTTGTAATTTAATCATTTAGGCCAAGGCGTCTCTTTTATAGGGCTCTCGTGGCGGATATTAGATATGATTACCTAATTATTACAGGAGAGTGTTTCTAAGTTGCAACAGACAACAGAGATGTAATGATGTATAGCAGGCAAGGTCCTACATATAAATCAAACAGCAGCCTCTGGTGCTTCAGGGTCACATTGCTTCCGGTACAACCGTAACGCAGCTTCTCTTCTCTTGTCTCGCGCCGCAGTCCTGCAGTCTCGCGCACGCACGCATGCATGCGTGCACACATGTACACAAACTTGAGTAGCATGTACTGTAGCATGTCAAGTCTTCGCTCATTGACGCCGCCACCCATAACTAATGGAGCTTTTACCACACAACACCACGGTGCGCTACACCGGGCTCCACTCGACTCCGTTCGCTTTCTGGGGTTTTCCATGGGGCAAAAGTGGTACCTAGTTACGATGCCGGGAGATTGTAACCTGTTTTTGCTACCCAAGTAGCAAAAGGTAGTGGGTATAGTGTGGTAGTGGGTATAGTGTGCTTTACATCCAAGGTGCTTTACATGGATTGTGGATCCCATTCACCCTTTCACACAACTAGTCCTGTATACTACCTGTATACTACACGGAACACTCTCAACAAACTAGCTGTTATGAACAGTGTTGGTCAATATTACTTAGGAACGTAACTTCTTTACTTTACTCGTTACCCCTTAGACAAAGTAATATCATTACTTTACTTATTACTGGAATTGAAGAGTAAAATATTACTTATTACGTTATTACTTTCCCAAGTTCTCAACTCCCACCTTTGGAAAAAATAGAGATGTACAACATAATCTGTTTAGCGAGCTCTTTTTTTAGAACTGAATCCAATTTATTGGAATAATAGTCTCCAGTCTCACAAACTGCACCTGAAAACCAAGCAAACAAAATCCGACATTGTAAATGTCTTTCTTAGATAAAAAATAAAAGGAGCGGAGAGAAGCAATGGGAACATTTTAACCTTGAATCACAAAACAGACCTGCAACTAACAAAACCAGATTTCGGAATTTGTCTCTTTGACTTTTTAAACTTACAAAAAAGTAACTTGGCGTTACTTGCAAAGTAATGCATTACTTATTACCAGTGTTGGTCTATATTACTTAGGAAAGTAACTTCTTTACTTTACTCGTTACCCCTTAGACAAAGTAATATCATTACTTTACTTATTACTGGATTTGAAGAGTAATATATTACATATTATGTTATTACTTTCCCAAGTTCTCAACACCGCTTTTGAAAAATTAGAGAAGTACAACATAATCCGTTTATTATAAAATAAAGCAGCAATGCGATTTGTAGTGTACATAACTGCGCAGGATGCAGCGTGTGGACTGGATCTACAATCTACTGCACATCTCTGTTGTTACAGTACCTGTCAATAGCTTGTACATCTGTTCTATTTTTGCATGCAACAACAAGCTCATTTTAAAAAAGTAACTTGGCGTTACTTGCAAAGTAATGCGTTACTTATTACCCATTTTTGCAGAGTAATCTCGTTACTTTACTTTTTGGAGCAAAAGTAATAATATTACAGTAATATGTAATCTAAAATTAGTTACTGCCCAACACTGCTTATTACCCATTTTTGCAGAGTAATCTCGTTACTTTACTTTTTGGAGCAAAAGTAATAATATTACAGTAATATGTAATCTAAAATTCGTTACTGCCCAACACTGGTTATGAAGGTCTATTTCCTATGTCTATGTCCTTTTATTGTTAAACACACATTTTATTTCCAGATAAGCTGCCATATTTACAGTATGTGCCTCCCTCTGCACAAATGGGGTTTGCCAATCGCTCATTTTCATGGAGCATACAGAATCCACAGTTTAAAAAAGCAGGTAGATTCAATTAAAAGTTGAGACTCAGGGTTTTATTCGGTATACTGTACAGTATATACCACACGTGGCGTCAAAGCGCCATGCAGCATCCAAGACGCCAAAAATACACTGTCACACCCTAATGTCACAGCCTCCTGCCATTTGCAGCAGCACCCAGTGATCCCAGAGTCTCATACCCCCCAACCCACCCTAACCCACCCCCTGCGTGTGAAGGAGAGAGGGAGTAAGAGGCCAGCAGCAGACATCTTTGTAATTCTTTTAATAACATGTGTAAATGGGCAAGGGGCCGATCGGTCTTTATCAGGCCTGGCGAGCAGAGCAGAGCGTGGGGCAGCTGATTTCCACCCAGGGGCTATGGCTGGGGAAGAAGGGGGAAAAACGCCTGATTCATCTAACAGAGCCGCACCGTACAACGCTGATTGATTTCACTCATCATTAAGAGTGTGTTGTGGCGTTCTTCTAGTTGGACTTTTAGCATATTTATCCCACCAACTCGGACTCTTTCTCTCTGTGTCTTTCTTATTTTCTAACTCATCTCTCTCTCTCCCTCTTCTCTTTCCTGGGCAGAACGGTCCTCCTCCCTCCTCCTCCTCTTCCACCTCCTCTCTCTCTTTGCGCCCTTGGCAAATGAAAGGTCAAAGACGCTGCGGTGATTAATGAGCGCTAAACTCTGGGATCTCTCTGTCACTCCCCCCACCTCCCCTCCATCACCCCCTGCCACCCCTCTCCCCCTCCCCACCCTCCTACGCCACCACCACCCCCCTGCCCCCCCCCCCCCCCCCCCCTTGAATTATTTCATCTGCTAATCCCTCCAACCCCACCACCACCCACCACCCCAAAACACTCCTTTTAGTTTGTATGTAGTGGTATAGCAGAAGAGTGTGTGTGTGTGTGTGTGTGTGTGTGTGTGTGTGTGTGTGTGTGTGTGTGTGTGTGTGTGTGTGTGTGTGTGTGTGTGTGTGTGTGTGTGTGTGTGTGTGTGTGTGTGTGTGTGTGTGTGTGTGTGTGTGTGTGTGTGTGTGTGTGCGTGCGTGCGTGCGTGCGTGCGTGCGTGCGTGCGTGCGTGCGTGCGCGTGCGCGCGCGCGCGTGCGTGCGTGCGTGCGTCTTTACATGAGGAGGGGGCCTGTATTGACATCAGTTCTGATTAACTTTTCTGTCAGGATTTTAAGAGAAAGAGAAAGGGAGTGAAGAGCGAAGCTTTGTGGCGTTCCTGGGAGCAGGGAGGGGAGGGGGGGTTGTGGAATGGGGAGGGGGCTTTTGGGGTTATACCAGGGGTAAAGGTAGTGTAGTGTAAATGGTACAGCCCACACCCTCTCCACTCCAGTCCACACGGGGGCTTTTTCCAGGGGCGGATCTAGGCATGGGCATGAATGCATAAATGCCCAGTCTGCCCCACCAAACAACCCAAGATATTTCTTTTTTTTTTAAGTGCTTATATTTAAAATGATTTGAAACACTGCTACTGCTGCTAACTAACTACAGCTGTGTCACCACTAAACCAACAGCATTTCATCATTGAAAACAGACAAACTCTCTGAGTCAGACCTTTAGCTTTATGCATGCTGTGTGTCTGTTGCAACTTCAACAACAACTGATGTTATTATTGATGCTTTACTTGACTAATAAAAGTCCTGTAACTGAAAATAGTATGGGTGCAGCTTCATTACCCGTAGCACTTCGCGCCACGGGTGATGAAGCCCATACCATTTTCTCCTGCCCCACCCAATTGAGAAATGTTACATCCGCCCCTGGCTTTTCCATGTCTGGGACTGTCCCTATACAACAAGTTCGGGTGATTTCACAAGGAGGTGGGGGAGAAAAAGTACTCAACTACTTCAACAAGCAGGGTGTTTTTATTATGGTGTAAATGAGCGTGAGCGTCTTACCCTGGCAGCAGTGTGGATGACACTCCACGGGGCTCAGAGGAGCCGAGTGTTTATTCGAAAAAAAAGTAATGAAATATTTACTCTCCATTGCGGCGCAGATTAGCGCCGGTAATTGACTGCGACAGAGAGGTCCACCACCACTACTACTATGCGCTAGTAGTTTTGCGTGTGTGTGTGTGTGTGTGTGTGTCACAGAGGGCCCCCCTCGTGCTTGAATGCAGATCCTCGGAGCCAGTGTTGTAGTGGGACTTTTAGAAGTGGGGGAACGCCTCTTAAATGGTCCATTTGGTTCACATTTGTACACTCTCAGAAAAAAAAATGAAAATGGGTGGCCATTTTCAATTTTCAAAAAAAAAAAGGAAACTCATTAACATGGTGAAATACATCTTGATGATGTCATCAAGATGTATTTCAGCATGCTAATGAAACAAGTATAGCATATTGAGAAAGATTGTTTGCAATGCCTAATTGTATCCATTAAAGTACTGTATTTTCCGCACTATAAGGCGCACCTTTTAGAGCTGTTTTCATATATAAGGCACACCGGATTATAAGGCGCAGAGAATAGAAGCTACTACAGTCAGGGGTGGACTGGGAGCTCAAAACGTACCGGGCAATTTTGTCTCAGAGCGGCCCTCAGAGCGGCCCTCTGAATCTTTGTGGGGGCTCCGGGGCCTGAGCCCCCATGAGAATTCAAGACATAAGGGGCTCTGGGGCTCGGGCTAACTAAAATTAGTTAGTTAGTTTTAGTTAACTATAAAAACCCTGCAATAGGCAGTCTCATTTGAAGAGGACAGAGGGCCGCCAGCACTGATTCATGGGCCGGTTTTGTGCAGATTTTTTTTTTTTAAATTAAAACACGACATTAACGGCCCCCGGGGGGGGTCGGCCCACCGGGAAAATGCCCTGTATGCCAGACTGTCAGTCGCACCCAATAGAAGCTGACTACAGTTAACATAGAATAGAAGCTACTGCAGTCGAACAATCCTAAGGTGCACTGGATTATAAGGCGCAGTGTGGATTTTTGAGAAAATTAAAGGCTTTTAGGTGCGCCTTATAGTCCGGAAAATACGGTAAATGACGATACAAAAAACATAGGTGTTAGATGTGAGAAGTGGGGGGACGCCGCCCCTTCGCGTCCCCCCGCGTCCCCCCTCACTTACACCCCTGCTCGGAGCACACACAATGGGCCTGTTAGCGAGGGCCTGGGTCTCGCGGGTCCTGTCCTGTCCTGTCACTTTCTCTCCCCACATGTTGCTCTTTCTTTTCAGAGATAAGTGGGCCCTAATGCCGGACAAATAGTGGAAATCAGAAGCCACTGAGAATCATTGCGCTCTCCTTTTCCCATGGCTCTCTCTCTCTCTCTCTCTCTCTCTCTCTCTCTCTCTCTCTCTCTCTCCCCGAAACACAAGGCATAGCCCTGGATTTTTCGCTTTTTTGGGGACGCGTTAAGGGGGGCAACGAGAGAGAGCAGAGCATACGAGAGAGAGAGCGGGGGGGGGGGGGGGGGGGGGGGGGGGGGGGGGGGGGGGGGGCGGATGTAACATTTCTCAATTGGGGGGGGGGGGGGCAGGAGAAAATGGTATTGGCGCGGCTTCATCGCCCGCTATGGGTTTGAAAGCCACACCCATAGCGTTTTCAGTTACAGGACTTTTATTAGGCAAGTAAAGCATCAACAATAACATCAGTTGTTGTTGAAGTTGCAACAGACACACAGCATGCATAAAGCTAAAGGTCTGACTCAAAGAGTTTTCTGTTTTCAATGATTAAATGCTGTTGTTTAGTGTCAAGTTTTTTTGGGAGTCAGAATGGGCATTTAGGAGGATTTTGCTCCCCCCATGCCTATGCCTATAGATCTGCCCTTGGAGGGAGGGAGGGAGGGAGGGAGGGAGGAGGTCACGGGGAGGGTGGGAGAAAAGAAGAAAAAAGGACGACAACTCGACGAGCAAAACAATTTTGTCACCGCGAGCAGATCCAATTGAAAAGTCTTCCTGGGACAGGGAGGGGAAGGAGGACTAGAAGAGCTGGAGTTGTTGTCAGACAGAGACCAATGGCAGCACTGAATAAGATCCAAAAAGCGAGAGGAGAGGAGAGAGGGGTTGGTAAATTGGCATCAGGTGTGGGGCTTTTCCCTGGCCGGGTTGATAGGCTCCCACATTGTGCCGGCCAGACATTTTTTTGGGCCGTTTTTCCAGATATAAATGCGGATAAATGAATGCAAATGAGTATGAGTGGTGGAGTGAGTGGACCCCCGAAATGTATTTAAATGCAGATTCAATTGGCGTGGTGGTGGTGGTGGTGGGAGGGGGGTCTACCTAGACCCTGATAACAAGTTGCAGGGAGAGAAGGACCACATTGTGTTGGATCATCTCTAACCCCCCCTTTCTCTCTCTCTCTCTCTCTCTCTCTCTCTCTCTCTCTCTCACACACACACACACACACACACACACACACACACACACACACACACACACACACACACACACACACACACACACACCCTCTCCGCGTCCCACCAGCCCCTGTTTCCCCCCCGTCTCTCTCTCTCTGTCTCACTTTGTGTTTCATAAGAGTCCATTGTTCGCTGGGCAAACTCTCTCAAAACTATTTACATTGCTCATTTATTTGAATTTCAAATCTTTGCCCCCCTGTCCCCCCCGACCCCGCCTTTCTCTTTCTCTCTCTATCACTGATAGCCTCTACACAGACAAACGCGTGCGTGCGCGCACACACACATGCACGCACGCGGCCCACTGCCTTAAAGGGGAAATCCACCCATTTTCAGCATTTTAATATGTCATTAGTATACCTTGGAGGTGCTGGGTGGACATGATAAAAACGCTCCCCCATTCTGTGTTCCCAAGAAATGGAGGTCTGAAGAAAACCACTTGCAAAAAGGAAAAAAGGTCCCGCACACAGTCAAATACTTGCCATAAAGCTCTTTATTTGTCAACATTTCGGTCAATAGACCTTCATCAGGACAGACATGACTGTCCTGATGAAGGTCTATTGACCGAAACGTTGACAAATAAAGAGCTTTATGGCAAGTATTAGACGGTGTGCGGGACCTTTTTTCCTTTTTGCATTTGACTTCCACTGCCCTACGCACCCGTCACCAACATTTTGAGGTGTGCATTGCCCTTTTTCTTTTTATTCTGAAGAAAACCACTAACATGGTGAAACATCTTGATGACATCATCAAGATGTATTTTCATCATGTTAATGGATTTCTTTAGACGCTTCTCTTTTTTCTGAGAGCGTACAAAAGGAACCAAATGAACCCGTTATAGGGTTCATTTGGTTGCATTTGTGCACTCTCAGAAAAAAATGTTGAAAATGGGTGGAATTCCCCTTTAAGGCTGTCCAGTTAAAAAAAAAAAAAAAAAACACTAATTGCAAAAGGACATGGGGCTTTGGCAAATAAGGAGGACGTTGGAAGTGAAGTAGAGAGGAGAGCGAGAGAGAGGTGGGGAAACAGAGGAGAGAGAGAGAGAGAGAGAGAGGGAGGCTTCAATCATTAATGATAATGTTGCTGTGTGTTGTCCATATATAGGCTCATTAGAGGCAGGTATAGCATAGTGTCTGCATCACAACAAACAAGTTTGCGGCGGTATAGCGGCGCCGCTGCTGCTGCTGCCCACTACTACTGCTACCGCCGGCCCCATCGCTATAGCACCACCACAGCCATCCATCTTCTCAAAGCTCTCCTTCCCATATTTAAGGGGCTCTCGTTACAGCTTTTTTTTCCTGTGAATTTACGGTTTGCAGTGGCAACTCCGCCGGGCCTGTTAGCGTAATCGTTGGGAAAGGGGGCTGTTGTATGATGTTTCGGTGAGGGAGGGTTGGGGTGAGGGGAGGTGGGGGTGGGTGAAGGGGGGTGATGTGGGAATTAGGGCGAGTGGGGCGAGAAAAGAAGGAATGCAAGTTGATGTGTTAATTGAATTTCATAAGTATATCCTTTGCGGGGCTGGATTTCGCCTCGCGAGAAACAGGGAGGGGGGCTAGTAGTAGTTGTAGCAGTGTGTGGACGCATGATGCCTTTAAATCCAATTCCTATGTCCTTATTTTTACTTTGGGGGGGGGAGGCGGTTGTGTTTTTGTGTTTTCCTCGAAGACCGTAAATGGAAAAATAATCAAAGCGAGCATCTCTTTAGAAGACAGCAGCTGGAGAGAAGAGCTACCTGCTTTTTTTTTTTTCTGTCCAGCAGTTTGAGTAAAGTAGGGCACCTCCGATTTTTTTTCTTCTCGTTTCTTCGCCTGCATTTAAAATACAATTTACATGCAATTAATGCGGATTAATTAGCAAACGCTAACCTCTCGCCCGTCCTGTGTGCAAATGATGCATCTTGCATTTCAATGTCAAACAACTCATGTTTATTATTAGAGGTTTTTTGTTTTAATCAAGGGGGGGGGGGGGGGGGGGGGGGGGGTCATCGTTTTTCTTTTTCTTTTTTTCACCTCCCAATCGATAGATCGAGGCATTTCAAATGCATTATTTTTCATTTATTTGACACGTTCCGAACCCTTCCCATAACGTAATTATTTTCTTGGCTCAGACGAGTTTGACGTGAATAAACAAGAAGGTTATACTGTGGGACTTTTTTCTTTTTTAAACCCGCAATGTGTCTTTCATTAGCCAAGGCGGTTCTGACCGTGGCGCTGCATTGTGCGCAAGCTCTTAGAAAATTAAAATTAGTATAAGAACAGGACCTTACAGAATGCCAGTTATTTAAAGTTGGCTCTGTGCGCGCGCGTGCGTGCGTGCGTGCGTGCGTGCGTGCGTGCGTGTGCGTGTGTGTATCTGTGGGCGCGTGTCCGACCGTGGTGTCAGTGTAGCGGCCGCGGTATAGCGTTCTGCAGAGATGCTACCGCGTCCAAGAAGTTTTTTTTTCACTCTCTCTCTCTCTCTCTTCGGCGCGCGGTGATTAATAGGAGGGGTAATGTAGTGGGGAAACGAGTAAACACTCCCTTGCTCATGGCTTTGTGCTTCGACGGGCTTGATGACAAGGGCAAGAGCAAGGTGAGAATTAAACAGACCAGCAGCAGCAAAAGAAGAAGAAGAAGAAGAAGAGAGAGAGAAAAGGGGAATAAAGGGAAGAAAAAAAGCAGCAGCCATGGGTTGGAGAGAGAGAGGGAGGAGGAGTGAAGCATGACAGACCTTAGTGGGCAGCGAGTGGGAGGAAAGGCCTGCAATGCATGGGAAGAAAGGGGGGTGGGAGTGGGGTTGGTGGGGGGGGGGGGGGGGGGGGGGGGGGTCTAGCTAGCCCCTGACAAAAGTAGAAGTGGAAGTTTTCTCCTGAAGAAGAATAATTAAAAGCGCTCAAGGGAGGGCAGTTTTAATTTCACATGTAAGGGGCTAAAGATTTCATTTAAAGGCGCGGCGAGCGGAGAGGAGGTTAATAAGATGAACAAAGCGGGGGGAATGTGAGAACATACCAGCGCCAAAGGAAGCACGCTGGACTTTTTCACCTGACACGTTTTTAATTATTGAACCTCTGATATTTCTTCTGTTGAGGAGAACGGGGAGGAGAAAAGAAGAAAAAAAAAGAGTGTGGGGAGATTAACTGATTAATGGTCATGGTAACCAATTACTCACTCATGGGGAAATAGATGTAACTTCTGGTACAGTAGTGGGTTCTTTTTTTTCGCGCAGAAGGAAGTAGTGCTGGCGGTCTTATTGGTACTATAGCCGTCTTTTGGGAACGCAGCAGAAGGGATTTGCGTAA
Source organism: Benthosema pterotum (assembly GCA_039105355.1). NCBI lineage: Eukaryota > Metazoa > Chordata > Actinopteri > Myctophiformes > Myctophidae > Benthosema > Benthosema pterotum. Next base: position 35,441,752 of record CM076978.1, on the reverse strand, counting down.
CGCCTCCTTAAGGAGAGAGAAAAAAACTGAACTGGCTCCTACTGTTGAGCGCGAGCGGCTCTTGATCACTTGAAAATCGCCATCCATTAGGGCTATCTGAAGCTGATGTGTTCCAATTATCGCATAAGATCATCTCGGTCCTGTATAACGCCATGGGGACTTGGAAGAACTCTCATAACTGTGCACGGGAATGATCAAAAGGACTTTGTTTGAAACAGAATCTCCAGAATCCCAGTAGACTTATAGCCAGTTCAATCGCGGCACCCGAAAACAAGAAATTAAATTGACTGTGATTGTTATTTCTTTTTCGGCCCGTGTTGAGAAGTTTGTTTTGTCCGGAACTGGAAACCCCGGTAGTCTAGTTGAAGCCCCCATAGGTCCCATGTTAGACCCAGAAATGTGGTTTAATATGAAAGTTTTATGATTCAAATGCCATGTGTAGGCTGATGAGATTAACCTTGATTGCTAAAAGTTGCATGTTGAGCAGTTTGAGTTATTAGCACAATGTGATCATAACATTAACATCCTATATAAGGCAAAAAATAACCATTCACCATTGTTTAAGTAGGAAGTAACATAGGGGGAAATAGGAGGTTGCCATGATGCTGAATCCATTGCTTTTGAACAGAAAACACTGTTTGGGAGAGAAATGGCCAAATCACAAATATATGAACGAACTTTGGGCAGATCGCTATGGTCATTTTTAGCCCAAGGAGAGATTTCTTTCTGCAAAGTCATCATGTAAACCCCCTAGTTTCATATGACACTTGCTACTTCTACAATGATTAAATTTAGGTTAATTTAGGTTATTTACCATATAGTACACTGCATATAGGATGTTAATGCTATGGCCAAATTTGCTAAGAAATCAAATTGCTCAACGTGGAACTTTTAGCAAACAAGCCGAATATCATCCATTAGACCTATAGATAACATTTCCATCATAAAAATGTTTTTACATTAATCACCATTTCTGGGTTCATGGATTTTCCAGTCGACTACAGTCCTTGGCCCAAGTGGCTGTTCAGTGGAACGATGCAATGCGGGTTGGGCATAAGATAAGCTAGAATATGAGTGTTGTTCTTGTATCTAAAGATCTGAAGTGAAGAATTAGAGAGGAGAAACCTTTTGTTTATCCCCAGGGGAACATTTAGTTGCAGTTAAAGAGTTTTCCCCCTCAGCACTTCTTCTGCACAAGTACAGTACGGTATGTGCTCTATATATCTCCAAAACCGCCCCACCTCTCTCTCTCTCTTTCTCTCTTCTCTCCAGGGGCGGATGTAACATGTCCCATTTGGGGGGCAAGAGAACATGTTGGAGGGGCACGAGAAAAAGGTATGGCGGCGGCTTCCCATAGCCGCGCCCATACCTTTTTTCAGTTATTAATCAAGTAAAGCATCAATAATACCGTCAGTTGTTGTTGAAGTTGCAACAGACACGCAGGGCGCATAAATCTAAAGGTCTGACTCAGAGAGTTTTCTGTTTCCAATGATGAAATGCTGTTGGTTTAGTGGTGACACAGCTGTAGTTAGTTCGTAGCAGTAGTAGTGTTTCAATCCACATCTGTAGTTTGAAATATCTTGGGTTGTTTTGCATGCCATCGTGTTTGGTGGGGCAGACTGGGCATTTAGGGGGGCATTGCCCCCCCCCCCCCCCCCCCCCCCCCCACCCCCCCCCCCATGCCCATGCCTAGATCCGCCCTGTCTCTCTCTCTCTCCCCCTTTCAAACCATTAATATCAGTCAGTCCAGAAGAGCATGGGAATGACTTGTCTCCCCCCTCAAAAAAATCCCCCCCTCCCTGCTATCACGTCACGCGGCTGCACACACATTGTGGTGTTTGACACTCATGTATTATATGTTTATCAGTCTCTTAATGAAATACTGACAAGTTCCCCTGCACAAGGGCATAGCCGTGTTCCATTAATGGCCCTTAACGAACCCGGGGGCTCTCAACAAAAGGGCCGGTCCTATTGCAGCTGACAGCCAAGGGGCCCTCAGCCCTTAGCCCCCCGGGGAGGGCAGATATTAGGGCGTTAGCAGCGTCTATACTGCCTGGCCTGTGTGCCCATCTCTCTAAATTCAATTCAATTCAATTCATATGAGCTTTATTGGCATAAGAAAACAGTGTGACAAGTGTCATAAATACAATATGATAAAAACAGTTGAAGATGGGGAAAGAACAGAGTTACAGTATGCCCCATTGCATCATTTTATACATGTTATAACAGCATAGAGGTTTTACTTTATTCCTATTTCCTTTTAATCCTTTTTTACTTGAGACCTGAACTGAAAAAACTCATTATTTCTATGTCAGTCAGTGGTCCTCAATATGTCATGCCAAGGACCATCATCTGTACATGACCGCCGTTAAAAAAGTTTAAAAAGTTAAAAATGTTCACTGTGACAGAATATTCACAGTGATAAGATTTCCCCCCAATTTTCTCATTTTTTAAAATTTATTTTATACTTTTCAACAGCTAAAGTACAACATAATGCTAAAAAAAAAAGTCTTTTTCGTGACACAAATGCTGACATTTTATTCTCATATTATATTCTCATTATGCCGAAAAAACTAAATCAGATCTAAGGTCTGTTTAAAGGTAGCAGCTCTGTTTACAAGGGCATGGTGGTCAAGATAGTACCAACCTTAGGGTGCTTGTATTCCATTGGCCAATCTTCTTTTGTCACAACAGTTCATAAATCTTGCTGCTGTGTTTGCACATTGTTGTATTGCTCCCAAAAGGTATGTTTTGTCTCTCTGCCCCCCCCCCCCCCCCCCCCCCCCCCCCAGTGGTCCCTGAGAGGGTTCCAGGTGGTCCCCAGGCTAAATGATGCAAAGTTGGTTAACCAGATGTAACTCTTGAGAATGTAAAACTGAAACCAAATGGACCCTTGCGGGTCCATTTGGTTTCATTTTCACACTCTCAAGAGTTAAAATATTCATCATCTGAAAGTCTACACTGTTTTGTTTGCAAAATCCAGCCTGGAATTGTGGACAAAACCAAAATAATTCTTTAGTTCTAGGTCCTTTGGTGAGAATGTCATCAAATGGTGGTCCGTGGCTCAAATGCTGAATAAATGGTGGTCCCTGGAGTCAAAAAGGTTGAAAACCCCTGCCCTATAATATATGACTCTAAAATTATCAGTCATCTGATTGGGTTGTTTAGTGGCACATGATTTGACCACAGTGTTTAGCGCGCGCCACCATTGACACAAACAATTTGTCAAATTAGTATTATTGTCAGTCAATATTTCTGATGCAAGTGATTCTCTCTGTTGTGCCGTAATTGTGGCAAAATTAATTTACAGCCCCGTTTGTCCACAAAGGGCTGTCGAAAAAGATTAAACCCGGCACAGAGGCTGGCATTATGTGCTGTAGCAGAACAGTATATGAGTCCCAGCAAACTCCACATGCTCTTTGACCTTTATCTGCCAATCTGCAGGGTAGCTAATATGTCATTATGCTGTAACCTTCTTCTGTTTTGCATGGTCTGATCACCAGTGTTGGGACATGTGCACTACGTAACTTAATATATTACATAATATATTACCAAAATGCAGTAACTTGTAATATAAATATATTACTTAACTAAAACAATCTAATATATTATACTTTTCTTTCTACATTACTGCATTACTTTCAATATTACTTTCTGTCAATCTGTCTAATTGAAAATGCTCTTGTAAAATCATATTGACAACTGCAAAAGTTGAATAATTACTTATTTTCTATCATTTGTCATCAAATTATTTATTCAGGAGTGACATTTTTTCAAGTTGATTTCATATGGATTTGGCCAGATAGCAAGTGTGCTTGCTTTAATGTAGGTATCCCACTGGTCTACGCAATATTTGATTAATAGTGATACTAAATATGTCATTATATATTTTGTAAAAAATGTTTTTTGTAAGTAATATGTAATAGTAATATTAATATATTACACTTGCTCAGACCGTAATATTGTAATATAATATATTGCTTTAAAATGAAGGTAATAATTAATAAGTAATATATTTACAAGTTAAAGTAATATTCCCAACACTGCTGATCACTATGGACAAATTAAAGGGGAACCTCAGCCATTTTCAACCTTTAAGTATGTCATTAATATCCCTTAGAGATGTTGTGTGGACTACATGATAAAAAAAAATGCCCATTCTATGTTTCCTAGAAATGGAGGTCTGAAATAAACCATTAACATGGTGAAATACATCATCAAGTTGTACTGTACTTCACCATGCTATTGGATTTCTTTAGACCCCTTTTTTCTGAAATCGTACAAATGAAACCAAATGGACCCGCTAGGCTCTATATTGTCTCTCCACCGTGTCAATAGTGTGTTGACACTCATACTTTCACTTTTGGTTCAGCTATAGTTCAACCGTCTCAAGAGGTTTATTGAGAAATTGAAATGTGAGTGTACAACATACTATTGACATGGTGGACAGACAATACATACCCGAAAAAAAGAAAAAAAAAAAAAAAACATTTTGGAACGATGGAAATAGGCGAATTTGAACAAAATCTCATAGCCCCATTCTAATCTTATTGTGGAGTAGAGCTAATTTGGTTAGCATTTGCCGCGATTAAAGTATATTAATAAATGGATTCAACAAAACTTGTCTTTACGGCTCTGGGAACCATTGCATGAAATCAATGGGTTCGTCTTTATGTCTTTGGCTCTTAAGCTGTTAAAAATAGGTTCCTCCTCCCACAATGATCCAGCCATGATGATCTCTCTATTAGAATATGACAAAACGTTTGGTCTCACTCAGAAATAATGGCCTTCAACATCCTCTAATGCTCTTTCGCAGTTTATTTGCAAGTTCCAAGCCATCCTCATGGCGAACAAGGGATTGTGGCAGGGTGTCACAGACACACACACACACTTGTACGGATAATTTTAAGCAGATGCGTCTGCATGACGTGGCTACCAGTGCTATATGATTAGTTTCCAGGGCGTTTGTGTGCGAGTGCGTAAAGCATCGGCGAGGCGAGGCGCGACACGGATGAAATATAGCGCCAGGTTCACTGGGAGTGCACGACTGGAGGAGGAGAAGAAGAAATGTACCCCCATCTGTAATACACTGTGTAGACTAATATCAGGCTCCTTTTCTCTGATATTGCAGCGAGATATCGATCTGGTAAAATTGTCCCATATTGGAGCTGTCTGTTGTGATATTCATCATGCTGTCACCCTCCTCCTCCCTCCCCTCCCAGCACCCCCTCCGCGTTATTAGAAACCCGGGGTTTGAAGAGGTTGAAGGGTTTTAGTCTCCGAGATGTAGCAAACAATTCATCATGGAGGGGAGAGACAGAGACAGAGAGAGAGAGGGGGAGAGAGAGAGAGATAGAGGGAGAGAGAGGGAGTGGGAGAGACTCAGGTGAGGTGACGCTCGGGTGAAGATTTATGTCTAGTCAGGCCGTACATTAAGAATTATATCATCAGCCAGAGAGGACACCAGAGTTTCACTGCTATCTGCTGAGTGGGCCTATATTCCCTCTCTCTCTCTCTAGCTATAGGCTTAAATGGAGTCTCTCGCCCTCGTCCTCTTCCTCCCTCTCCTCATGAAGCTTTTAAGAGAAATCTGGTAGGGCTTTGAGTAGTAAACCGGCAGGCTTACTCAGAACAGGGGGAAGATTTACTTGTTTGCGAAGCCCTCCGCCAAAGCCTCCTGTAACAGAGGTAATTGACTTCCCGTTTTTGGGATTGGCATTAACCGGAGTCTTGATTTGGTTCGCTTTGGCGCCAATCAAGTGGGTCACTGGGAGTAAAAAAAGCAGTATAACTTGTGCTACGGTACACGCCTCCCTTCTTGGTTTTGGAACCCTCCGTTTTGGGTAGTGGTGGACAGGTTGGTGGAGGGACTCGCCCGCTTTGCGATGAGTTTCTCCCCTTTGGCTTGCGGTGTGTGAGCGCAGAGAGAGAGAGAGAGAGAGAGAGACAGAGAGAGAGAGAGAGAGAGAGAGAGTTAGAGAGATTCATGATCTGGAAGGATCACAGAGACGTACGCAGACGGAATCCAATTCGTCTGCGTCGTGTAGCCGAGGCGTCGGGCTTTGATACCTCTTTAACTGAGTACAAATGCTCGTCTGGGAATGTGCCGGCTGGGGGTTCGTTCGTTCCTCTACTTCCTTCTGAAGCCCTTGCCTCTCTCCCTCTCACTCTGTCTCACACACACACACACACTCTCCTGTTGTCGCCTCCTCAGGGAAATGGGCCTGTGCATTTGTACGTGTATGTACGTGCATGCCTGCATGCACGCACTGGCGCGCCGCTACGTTCTTTTCTCGCGTGCTCTGTTAGCTGTGATGTTATTGTTGTAAACAGCGTTTAAAGCACAGCTGGCCAAATTGATCAGGGCCCTCGTCGGGGAGTGAACTTGAGCGAGCCGAGAGTGGGGCTGCATAAACAGGCTCCACCGCCGCCGCTGCTGCTGCTGCTGCCGCCGCCTGTATCTAAATATGCAAACACTCGCTCACAGCAAAGCCAACACTCTGGGGGGAAGGAAACAGACACTGTTACTTCTGATGTGTGTGTGTGTGTGTGAGAGAGTGTGTTTGTGGTGGGGGGGGGGGGGGGGGGGGGGTAGGCAGACAAACCAGCGTCCTACCCAATCCCCCCCCCCCCACCCGCCCCCTCTCAATCTGTATACATGTATACATTCTCAGAGAGAGAGAGAGAGAGAGGGTGGTGGGGGTCTCTCTCTCACACTCGGAGAGGAAAAGACTAGAGTATTTTTCCCCCTCCCCAATTATGTAAACATTGCTGTTTCCCCAGATCATTTTTGGACTCCTCCATGTATTTACTTTTCATTAATTATTGAAAAAAAGAAGAAAAGAGAGAGAGAAAGAGAGAGGGAGAGAGGGAGAGAGAGAGAAGTGGATAAACAGTAGATAATTTTTGTTTAATGTTTCACTCAGGATTTCAATACTCGGCGCAATTAATGCTAATCACCGCGGTCTTCCTGTTTAGCTTAGCGTGCGTGTGCACGACGTGCGCAGTGTCTGCGTGCGTGGCTTTCTGCTCGTCCTTCTGTATCTCTACTGTAAGGTCTCTGTGAACCGTATGACTGTGTCCACCGCCTCAGCACCCACACCCCCCCTCCTTCCCACCCTCTTGTTCTCTCTCTCTCTCTCTCTCTCTCTCTCTCTCTCTCTCTGTCTCTCTCTCTCTCTCTCTCTCTCTCTGTCTCTCTGTCTCTCTGTCTCTCTCTCTCTCTCTCTCTCTCTCTCTCTCTCTCTCTCTCTCTCTCTCTCTCTCTCTCTCTCTCTCTGTCTCTCTCTCTCTCTCTCCTGTTAGTCACTCTGTCTCCCTGTGTTATGATTACATCACCCTCTTTCTGTCCGTCGCCGTCGTGTCCATTTAGAAACCTGAAATTAATCACATCCGACATTCCGGGTTGCTATTATCAAAGTTTTAAAAAGGCTTGAATGGACACAGGGTTGTAGAGGAGAGAAGAACAGACAGAGAGAGATACAGAGAGAGAGAGAGAGTATGAGAGATGCCACAACCCGGAGATGGTTATCGCCTGTGCAACGCGGTGCATTAATTGCTTATTGGTTTTTGATTTTCGAGTAATTTTAGAGTCTATCGAACACATAATTTCCCACTCCTATTGTTCTACGGGGTTTTGTTAATTGTCACCCCGCTGGCGGAATTAAAAGCAAATTAAAAGCCTTTAACTATTGACTTCCATCTGAAGTCACTACACTCGACGACAATTTCATAAAACAATGGGGAGGATTAATGAAAATGCCGCTTGATGATTCCTTGTTCTATCCAAAGCTTTTTTTTTCTCCTGCTATGGGGGGAAACCAATTAACTACCCTTCAGGATGACTTTCACTACTAAACTGACGGTCTGTTCCACTGCCAGAAAGCGGGATTAATTCTTCAATTAATCCCTCCAGCAGAACAACTCATGCCTTTGTCTACCGGGGAGGACATGAGCACACAACCAGCCGAGGTTACCCTGCTCACAGCACTGAAGGAACTCCACCCTCTCCTAAAGATTGATACGCCCTGTAGACTGGCTCTCCTCAAGCTGAAAATAAGAGCCATTAAAGGGGAATGGTTGACAATGATTTTTTTTTTTTTGCTTGAGGATTTTGAGCTTTATTAGCCATGCATATTAATGAGTCAATTAATTCTATTCGTCCTCGCGAGTGGTCTGTTTGTTTTTCGCCTGACCTTTCATCTTAGATGCGTTCACGCTCCGCCAGCTTTAAGCACTCACACTACCACACTGCGTTTCCCATAGACCCCTGCGTCCAAAAAGGGAGTTTTTATGTGTTTAGCAGTAAGCCCCCACCCCACCCACCCACCATCACCACCACCAGTACCCCCCCCCCCCCTCTCTCTCCTGTTGTTTTCTTTCTGCACTTGTCTCTTCCATTCTATAAAACCCTCCCTCTATATCTTTTCCTCCACTCTGTCAGAAAATGCCTTGCCTGGATCTACTAAATGTGACAGGAAATATGCTATTATAGCAGGCTGGAATATTTGCCTGATGGGATTCGCAATAAAAATGACTACATTTCCCTTCCATTAAGATCTCCAAAACCCGTCTCTCTAATTTATTATTACCCTGGCAAAAAGAGAGAGAGAGACACGCTATCACATAAAAGGCTAAAGTAGTAGCCCTCTGTCTGCATTTAGCCCCCCGTCCTAGCTGCTTTCAAAGTTACTTGAGAGAGAGGACAGGAGAAATAATTGAAAAGTGCAGCTGGACTGTGTACAATCTTGTAAGGGATGCCTAGAAAATGAGATTAATCAGTGCACAGACATTGTGGGGGGAAAGTTTGCGCTGAATGGACTGACAGTCCTGCTCTTTCTCCCATTTCAAATGTTGGCAGGCCCTCGCAGGCAGCTCCAAGGGAAATGCGCTCCTTTCATACTTGAGTAATTGATGAATTGTATGCAATATGCAAATGAGAATCCATAAATCTTATGAATGACAGCTTAATTTATGTGAGCCTTAATGAATGCAGGATTAGATTTTAATTAAATATCCTCAAAGGCACCCTGACTGGGTAAGTTTTTAAAGCCTTGTTTTGAAGACTTGTTTCATATGCATCGCAGTTCATGAAAAAAAAGAGAGGGAGCGAGAAAGAGAGAGAGAGATCAGTCAGAGCCGTTAGATGAAATTTCCTCACAGCTTGGAAGATAAGACCTGTTCTGTTTTGCTTAACCAAAGGCACTCGCAATTAATAAATATTGGGAGCCAAATCATATCTACAAATCTCATTTAGGCTTTCCTGGAACTGTTCATTCTCATACATTTGATTAACTGCATTTACTTTAAGCGCTATCTGATTTCTAACATTTGGTACAGTATCTTTTTAATTAAGGGAATCATCCATTAGGCATGGAAGAAGAAGAAGGGAAAAAAAGAAGTCAACCAATTAGGCTTTCCTCATCAATTCCCGTGATGTAGGGAAGTCTTCATGCTTACTCATTATCAGAGGGCTGTCGACGTGATACCAAACAATCTCCAACTCTGTAGTTATGGTGATGTACAATTACCAAATCAGCTTTTAACATTAATGATGCATGGGAATAATCAGCGGTTTATCACATATTAAGATCTTTCTTCGTTCTTTTTTTTAAAGACTCGGTTTCACTTCAATCGTCCCGTAATGGAGCGCGATTACTCGGTAAAGCCCTTTGTATAGCAAGCGCACGTCAACGTTCTCCGCGGAACACACCCCTTCTATACGCCACGGCATACGTGTTTCACGGGCAAAGCCGTGGACTCATCGACCGATACCATACCATTTTCAGTTACAGGACTTTTATTAGTTAAGTAAAGCATCAATAATAACATCAGTTGTTGTTGAAGTTGCAACAGACACGCAGCATGCATAAAGCTAAAGGTCTGACTCAAGAGAGTTTTCTATTTTCAATGATGAAATGCTGTTGGTTTAGTGGTGCCACAGCTGTAGTAGCAGTGTTTGACATCATTTTAAATTTAAGCACTTTAATTTGAAATATCTTGGGTTGTTTTGCATGGCATCGTGTTTAGGGGGGCAGACTGGGTATTTAGGGCGGCATTGTTCCCCCCCATTGCCCATGCCTAGATCCGCCCCTGCCGGGTAATCTGATCGCCCCGCCCATGCTGGCACGGCTGTCCTAATCAGGAACGAGCCCAAACAAAAGGCAAACCAGGAAGGCACTCTTCTCTCCACAACCGCCACCTTGTTGTACACTATGGGGATCACAGCACAGACAGCACTTTAAACAGTTTTTTTTTTTGTGGGATTGATGCTAGCTCTCGCTCGCGCCTTTGATTTCGCCACCATTTGATCTGTGATATATTGTTCCGTAACAAAAGTTCACTGTTTGCCACAGCGGCGGATGCAGCTGTTCCTACTGCTAATAAATACAAGTGTGTGTGTGCGCGTGGATGTCGCACACACACACGCTCACGCTTTTTTTTCTGTTTTATTTAGTGCTCTCCTCGCACACTCACAAACTCAACAGTAATCCAGCTATCTGAGATCTGATAAGAGCAGGCCTGATGTGGCTACCTGCGCAAGGCGGCGTTTGACAGGTGCAAGGGAAAAAAGGCTGATTGAGATAAACCAAGAATAGGCTCCAATGCAAATAACTGATAGAGATACAAGATGGGGGCGAGGATAGATGGATGCGAGGGAAGGGAAGAGAAGGAAAAAAAAGAGAGATGGATGAGTGAATACATTCCCATGTATCACGCGCTTGTGAGCTCTCTCGTGAGATTACGATCATCACCGCCACCACGTAGACCTGCCAAGGTCAGCAGGAAATATAGATCCGTTTCGTCGGCGTGAAGGCAACATTTATACCCATCACTTTTTTTGTGTTATTTATTATTTTTTCCAAATGTTTTTTTTTTTTCAACTTTTTTTTTTCAACATGTGTCAAAGTCGTTGGCGACGTCCGGTGCACAAACAACCCGGCACACGTCCGTCCGTCTGTCCGTTACTATTATCGCGTTCAATAACAAGCCGGCTCCTCGTTTTGTTTCCCTCCACACTATATTCTCAAACAAAGAAAACAAACAGCCCCGACAAAAAATAATTCCATTTTTATAATTAAAGTTAAACATTTCATCGTTCACCTTCCCAACCAACGCGCGGCCTATTATCTTATCTGCGGGGATGGTAAATTGCTAGTAATATAGCGCAGCCATGTTATCCCCCTGTCTTTCAAACAAACACAGATAAACCCTCTGGGGAGAAGTTGTTGCATGCATATTGTTAAACTCTTTGATTGAACCGAATCTAAACTCAGCGTTTTTTCGGGGGGCCCCTGGACAGTCTGGGGGTGTGGGAGGAGGGGGATTTCTGCCTGACCTGGCAGTTTAAAAAGGTAAGGAGCCGCTTTTGTTTTATCAATAGGACCTTGTTTTCATGGGCTGGTCACCACCTCGGCAAACCAATCAATGGGGGCGCGCTCCGCTATCGCCGGGAAGAGAAATGAAAAATAAACCCCAGATAATCCCTCAGTTAAAAGGTTACTCTGGGCGATAAAAGCTATTTTGTTAATTTATTTACTCTCTGCGCCGGGGAGATAAAGAAAAAGGAACAATTAGGGAATTCGAGGTGAGAGATTTTAAAAGGGCAATGACATTGGGTTAATATTTTATAAGGCCCCTGATTGGCAGAGGACCTGGAGGAGGCGCCTTTGTTTACACAAAGCCCCGCAGACGGGAATGATTCACTGGCTTGTTTTGGCCCGGGCGGCCGGGGCGGAAATGGAATAAATATCTCCCTCCCCGTCCTTTACCTTTTTTTAGAGACATCAAACAAAAGGCAGAGATAAAAGGTTAATGGCTCAATCACGGGCAACAGGAAATAATATTATGCTCTTTTCTTCTCTGGCAAACCGGAGCAAACCCCCCCAAATGTTGACTTAACCAGGTTGAATTCCTAAAGATATCAAAAGGATGGGGAGGGGCAGATGATGATTGTTGTTTGTAACCGAATCCAGTCGGTGTGGAGGTGCAGGGGAGTGGGGGGGGGGGGGGGGTGCTTAGTTGGGCTAAACATCGCATTTGTGGTTTCAATTGATTTATGACAGATCATAATCACTGCATTAACGGCATTCTGGGTAATAAGATCGCCGTCGCGCCGCTTCCGTTCCGACAGAAATGCAGGGGCCTGATGGCGAGATGTCAGAATTTAGTTGCTGTTAGATCAGCCCCCACACACACACATACAGTACACACACACACACACTCGTACTGAGATATTCGATGTGATATTATACCTCGCATTATGCCTATCACCTCGTGTTGGGCTTCCTGTAAACTGGGGTGAGAACGCGAATTTAATTATTGGGAGGGGAGGTGGGGTGGGGGTATGGGGGGCTTTTATTGCATTGTTGCGCTGAAACTGGACCTGCGTTGGGAGTGTATTGTTGGGCTCCCGCGTAATCTGATTGCACCGCGCAGCAGCGCAGTGTGTTGGATAGTATCAGGTTCCAGTCAAACTCTTGCTGGGTCAACACAGAGCCCGGGCCATTAAAGGAAGTCTGGTTCAGGGAGAGTTCAACCACTATTTTCTTTTCACCATGGCAGCAAAACAAAAAAGAGAGAGGGAGAGAGAGAAAGAGAGAGAGAGAATAGATGTGTAACATATTTGCGGCCCCTGCATGGTGGGGTCCTATTTTGTTTCCTTAATTGAAGCCAGAGACATGAGGGGACCCCGGATATCTTTAGTGTAAACACAAATATATGGGGCGGGGGAATATGATTGTTTGACGATTGACCTCCCAAAATTAAAATGGTCGGTGTTCAAATAAGCCGAATATAGTGGTGGTGATGGCAGGTTTTTTTTGCTTTTTTCCCCTCTAAAACATTTATTTTTCTTAAAGGTAATAGAGGCAACTTTAGTGTGTACACCACCTCTCCCGAGCCCGACGAATGTTTTGTTTTCATGATTTGTTGACAACAAGAAAGTTCTGGAGCGCCTGTGTCTGTCTGCAGGGAAACATCTGCAGCATAAAGTAGAAGCAACGTAGAAGGGAAAAAGGCAAAAAACTATATAGCTATATATCTATTTTCATTTTTGGCAAAAAAAAAGTTGCCTCTATTATTACCTTTAAATATTTGTTTTGGGCTTTTGTGCCTTTATTGATAGTTACACTCAGTGTTGCCAACTTGGCACATTTGTCACTATATTTAGCTTTTTTCTAGAGCGCCAAAATTAGTGGAAAAACTCTTGGCGAAAAATCTATTGCTTTTTTGCTGGTGAGTTGGGGCGAAATTGATTAACAGGCACCAGAGATAAAACCCTTGTTTTTCGCCATTTTTCCTCCTATGATAGAGTCCTCCTTCCTTCCTAGAAAGGACCATTGGTAACCAAATGGATCCTTATATGGACCCTTATAGATCTGTAACTCCTGAGAGCGTAAAATGAAACCAAATGGACCCATAAGGGAATCTACACATTTTCAAAATATAGAAGAATTGCCATTTTGACCAACATTTTTTCAGTTATTTCTCCTAAATTAATCAGAGGGACTAAACGCAACATCAAATGATGGTCCTCCATTGCTAAACTGCAGAATAAATAGTGGGCCCTGGTATGAAAATGGTTGAAAACCACTGCTCTAGCGCATTCTAGTGCATTTTGGAAGTGCCACTAGTGCATTTCGGATTTTGGCAGTTGGCAACACTGGTTACAGTGAAGACAGACATGGAAGAGGGACAGAGAGAAGGGACTCGAACGTGCGGCACGCTGCCAGGCACGAGCTCATATTATGTGGCAGGCGGCTGGACCAATAGGCTAGTGGGTGCCCTCTTTCTGAAAACATTTGAAGAAGGACAAGTTGAGAAGAAAAAGAAGAAGTCCAGACAAGAAAAAGACAAGTTGAGAAGAGGCAAAAGGGTACAGAAGATAATTCCCAACCAAAATTCCAATCATAAATCCGGTTCCATCTTTTTTTTTCTTTTCTTTTTTTTCTCCCCTTTCTTTCTAAAATAATGGCCTAGTTTGAAGCCGTTTCTGTGCCAGGGCTATTTAGGGAATCAGCATCTGCCACTTGATAAATAGCCTGGCTCTTTTGTTTGAGGCCAGGTTGAGTTCCTCTCTGGACACCAGGCTTATTAGCCTGGATGGGTCCTGGCCGGCCACCACAGGATCTGCATCGCTGTTTGACAGCAACAGCCTCGTCTGTACCACCACTCCATGGAAGAGTAAAAAAATATATATATTTGGCCAAGGAAAACCGCGGCAGCACGTGCCAGAATCGTTCCGAAAGCTTGAATAAATGTACATGCGTACAGTAGCCTTTCACAAACCTTGTCTAGAATGCACCGCATGCTGGAGAGTTTCAGACAGTATCCATCCTTCGCAAACTGAGGAATTAGATAATAACATTTTCTTCTTGAAAAGTAGCTTGAAGATTCTGCTCCTGTTCAAAAGACCCTGCCATAAGCCCCACCCTTACCCCAATGTCCAACCATCGGTTGGACAATTTCCAGTCGGGCTCATTCAGTCCACTGTAAATATAATGGACATTACCCATTAAATACTGGTTCCTTTTTTGAACCAAACCTTCAAAATCTCTCCCCCATCACTGTTGCCAACTTGGCGCATTTGTCGCTAGATTTAGCGCTTTTTCAGACCCCCCTAGCGCCCAAATTAGTGAAAAACTCCTGGCGGAAAATCTAGCGCTTTTTTGCGAGTGAGTTGGCGCGAAATTGGTTGGCAGGCGCTAGATATAAATCCCTATATATATATTTTTTTCCCCCCTCTCTCTTGCCTCCAGCACTGTCAGCACGGAGCGCCAATGTGCAGATCATTCGAGTGTAGACGGAGTTACGCCAACCCCGTACGCCAGCCGCCAGTCCAATGGCGGCTATTCTACATAGACTTGTATTGACAATAGGGACAAATCGCACAACTACATACACCACGTGGCCGGGCTGTTTCTGTCCCTTCAATATCGCAACACTTGTACTCAGGAGGACGACTCAGGAACCAGCTGCAGCAACTCGCCGAGCAGAGCAGGGCAGCAGCAGGCTCAAACTGTGGAGTGGGGACGAAATGAGCTGTCTCCGCGAACCCCTACCCATAACCACTAACAAATCGTCCAACCAGCTATTTCTTCTGAAAAATAAAAGTTCAATTGTTTCTCTCTCTCTCTCTCTCTCTCTCTCTCTCTCTCTCTCTCTCTCTCTCTCTCTCTCTCTCTCTCTCTCTCTCTCTCTCTCTCTCTCTCTCTCTAATATATATATATATATATATATATATATATATATATATATATATATATATAAAACCCCTAGCGCGTTCTAGCGCATTTTGGAAGTGCATCTAGCGCCCTCTGCTGCTTGGGAGTTGGCAACACTGCCCCCATCAACAAGACGGGCTGAATGCAGTGGAGAAAAAAATATATGTGCGATTATACCATTTATTTTTCAAAACAATGTTTTATCATGTAGGAAAACTGTTTGTGGAGAGGTTTGTCTATCAAATGTTATGCTTAGCTGTGATTGGACAGTATCAGTTGTGGGAGGGGCAAGGTCTACTCATTCAAAGTCGAGATGTTCATGGCCGGTTTTTGGTATGTTGCAAACGTTCTCTCTTTTAACCCGAGAGACATATTCCCATTGCAAAGGCCTATCATTATACCTCTGCGTAACTGGATCTTTTGTAACGCAAGTTAAGATCTTCTAACCTGATCTAAAGTTGATATGACACTTTCTTTCCCTTTGTCCATTCAAGTTTTCTCTTAGTATTGTTGGTAAAAAGCCTTTTACCCGTCGCCAGCCCCCACCATTGAGGTTCTTTCATAAATAATTCAGCCGGAGTACAAGTGAAAGTGATGACAGCAAAACTGTCTGCGATCTCTGCCTCTCACAAGATCAAAGAGGTGCTTCTATAGAAATAGGAATTACATTTCGAGACATCCATGGGTTGAACGGGCAATCGTTTCCCCCACCCCCCTACCACCACCTTCGCTTTCTCTCTGTCCTCTCAGCTTCGCCCTTTTCCATGCTCTCAGTCCACCTCTCTCCATCGCTTCAAAAAGAAAACTTTGGACGAAGGACGACTTTTAGTTAAAGGTAATAGAGGCAAACGCTGCGTTTGTAAACAGATTTGTTTAAAAACAGAAACTGTAACTCTGTCTCATCTCCACTCTATTGGCTCATTATGAATCTGCTGGACACTGCTGCCCTGTGATTGGCTAAAACGATGCCCCCCCACACACACCCCCCCACACATTAGCACCGCCTGTCCATGATTTCTTGACAACAACAATGTTCTGGACCGTCTGCAGGAGAAAGCAAGTGTCTGTCTGAAGGGAAACAACTGCAGTATCAAAATAAAAGCAACGTAGAGGGGAAAAATGCAAAATATATACTGTATTTCTTTTGTATAAAAAGTTTAGCCTTTATTACCTTTAATAAATCCATTTCTATTTCTACCAAGTTCACTTGATGCAAGAATACGCACAATTTGTCATCAGTCATGTTTTCAAACTTTTATTGCAATCTGTGGGAAGTACAATATGTGCAGTGTATCATACGTCTTGGTACAGTGGACAGATGATCAGGAAATGTAGCTCAAACTCTACCTTGTTTTGTGTACAGTCTGCCTTCTCTCTCTCTCTCTCTCTCTCTCTCTCTCTCTCTCTCTCTCTCTCTCTCTCTCTCTCTCTCTCTCTCTCTCTCTCTCTCTCTCTCTCTCCACCACAGACATAAATCTGCCTGAATAAATTCAGTTATAGCAACAGTACAGCATATGATGTCGCAGATAAAGCAACTGCATGCCATAGAAGGCTTTCATCACGCTAGAGATGTACAGTAGGAGCTAAACGGATGCACAACACAGCCACACACAGTTTTTTAAGCATAGCTACACCTTGTGAACTGTAGCAATACGGTATATTGCATGTTCGATACTGCGCTTCACTGGCCATGCATGTAAAAATGCAAACAAATGGAAGTATAAATTACTTTTTGAATTAGTTACTCATTTAATAGTTACTTTGGAGATCACATGTCTTGTTTGCTTTAAAAATGGTTCTTCGAGGTATCAGTTAATACGAAAAGTTTGAGTACTATCTACTATTTTTGTTCTCTGTCGAATAGGACGGCTGAGGGCAGTTTAGAAACCTTTACATTACGTTTTTTTTTTTTTACTTTTTTTTTTTTTTCAAATATACATCAGAAGAACAATGATTGTAGATTCTGAAGTGAGATTCCAGTTTCTGACACTAGATTCTAGTCCATGACACTAAAATCTAGTGTGTGACACTAAATTCGAGTCCCTGGCGCGAGATTCTAGTTTTTCTGGAAAAATCTCTTTCTGTGTCAGTGATGCTTAACATATTTCATAGAAAAGACCCCCAGAAATATCTATTATTTAGCTGCAGAACCTCATCTAAAAACATGTTTTTCTAGGTATCCCCCAGAAGCAAAGATTTTAGTTAAAAATGTTTGCTTCCAAAATAATGTATTCAAAGATTTGCCCCACATTTTCACATTTTTTCAAAAATAGCAGAACTACAAGCTCATATCGCGCCACCGAGTGGCGCGATATGAGCTTGTAGATCTGCTATTTTTTTGTCAAATATACATCAGGAGAACAATGTCTTCCATTTTCCCTTTGCAACTTTTCTATCAGCTTGGATTCCCTGGGTGTCACTGGAAGATCTGTTTCCCCCTGTGAGACCCAGTAGAAAAAAAAGTATTGGCATTTTATCATGCACATTGAGGACCTTATTCTATGAATATACGGTACGTTTAAAAGTGGTCCTTTAAGCCAGGGGTTTTCAACTTTTTTGACACCAGGGACCACAATTTAATCACCATTTGAGCCAAGGACCACCATTTGATGACATTTTAGCCCCAAAGACCTAAAACTAAAGAATTATTTTGGTTTTGTTCACAATTCCAGGCTGGATTTTGCAAACAAAACAGTATAGACTCCTTAATTAAGTGGTGCTAATTCAGATGATGAATATTTTAACTCTTGAGAGTGTAAAAATGAAACCAAATGGACCCTTGCGGGTCCATTTGGTTTCATTTCTACACTCTCAAGAGTTACATCTGGTACATAAGCTTTCCGTCATTTAACCTGGGGACCACCTGGAACCCTCTCAAGGACCACTGGTGGTCCCCGGACCACCTGTTGAAAACTTCTGCTTTAAGCAAATAATAATAAATGTCTCGAACGTTCTTGTCTGACACTCGGCCCCACAATGTAAACCAATAAGTCGCCAGTAGTGTCGCCTCACCGCAATCCATTTTCAGCAGAGACCCTCCTACCCCCTATATAGATCATAAAGAACACACACCTCCGTAGAAGTCCGTCCCCTTGATTATACCGCCTGCCGGCCGGTGGGTTGCGTCTCTCTCCAACCCCCTCGTAGGCTTTTTGTTGGTAACTAAAGCCAGCGAGGGGAGGTATCGATTGTAACTCGAAGCTGTATTAATAAGTGAATGAGTAAGATGTGTGGAAATTTCAGGGAGTGTATCAAGCCTTTGAGGCGCTCTCCTCTCCTTCTCCTTCTACATTCTCCTCCTCCTCTCCTTTCGCCGCCGCGGTAAAAAGGTGGCAACGGTCATTTATCACGGCTGGATCTGTGCCCCTCGTTTGGTGTAATAAAACTCCCCCATCAGAAGCGTCCAACAGGTCTGAATCACTCTGTCACACCACCTTCCAGCTAAGGCACCGCATTAAATCAAGCAAGCAGAACATTTCCTAAGGCAGCCATTGCCTTTTAATTTCCTGAAGAACCTTAAAATATCATTCATTACCACAACTACACATATTTGGTTTTTTTAAAAGTCTCATAAATCAATAGTGGACCTGACTGCAATAATTATAACAAGTTAACGCTGTAATTTCCAGGCCGAGGGCCCCGGCCGGCCTCGCAGCGCCTGGGTTTTAGCATATGCAAACAAGGCAATTCAAATAGCGTGGTGGTGGATATTAATACGGACGGGGTGGGGTGGGGTGGGAAGGGGGGGGACAGGTAACGAGGTGCCGGGTTATGAATTATGCATCGGAGGAAAAAAAAAAGTGGTTGATCTTCAATAAAGGAAATGAATTCACCGTGTAATCTAATTAGTTATGGAAGTCTATTATGTCGAGCCGCGGAAAGCAACTGTCCTTGAAAAGGGAATTTATTTACAGTACATGTTAGCTCTTTGGAACGGGATTGCAATTTTTGGAGTGGTCCAAATGTTATCCCTCCCCGATCCCCCCGAAACCCCCCGCCTCCCCCACCAGCCCCCTGTTCCCACACCTCCCTCCCTTCCAGTTCCTTCCCACGTTTCTCTCTCTAGTTGGCTCCCGTTTTGTTTCTTGTGGTTTAGTTCATTCTCTTGTGTCTCTGTGTTCACAGTTCCAGACCGGGTCGGCCTCCTAAGAGAACCCAGAGCGTGACGTCACCAGAGAACCCACACATCATGCCCCACTCTGTACCCGGTCTCATGTCGCCTGGCATGATGCCACCCACAGGTATGTGTTAGGCCTAGTTAGGGATGAATGAATGAATGAAATTTGTATTGACAGAGATGAGAGTTAACAGTACACACTGCAACAAAACTGATAACAGCTTGGAGAATTACAGTACAATTCAAGTACAACTACATCAAATCTGACAGAGCTGATTGGACACACTAGTTAAGCATACACTTGTTTACAATAGTGGCCAACTTGTTCATTTCATTAAGGCATTCAAATACATACAAAACAACTACTTCAGTGAAGTCAGAAGCAGCAAATCATGGAGGTAAAATCATAGTGGAGGTAAAAGGGAAAAGAGAAATGTACAAAGAGGAGAGGGGGGTGGGTGGAGGGATTTTATATACAATTTTGTTTTACAGAGGCCAGTTTCGAATTGCAGCCATCTGTAGGTGCCCCTTGAGAGCGGTTTTGAAGGAGTCAAGGGATTCACAAGTCTTAATGACTGTTGGTAGGGCGTTCCACATTTTGGTTGCATATGAGCGGAAGGAATTAAGTCCCTTGTTTGTGCCAAATCTGGGTTGAACATGGTTAGTGGCACTCCCTCTGGTGTTGTGGGCTTTCACTTTTACTGATTGTTTTTTTTTACTTCACCTAGTTTACTAGTCACCTAGTCCAGTGGTTTTCATCTGTTTTCAGGCCAGGGACCCGCAAGTGTCCATTTGGTTTCATGTTTATACTCTCAAAGAGTTACACCTGGTTAACCAACTTCCCATCATTTAGCTGGGGACCACCTGGAACTGACACTGGTTGAAAACCTCTGGCCTACTCGACTAGCTGTTTATCTACCAATCACGTAATATCATTAAGGGCGGCGGTGGCACAGTGGTCGAGTCACTGGATGGGAACTGTAAGGTTGCCGGTTCGAACCCGAGATCTCCCACAGTCACTGTCTTGAGTAGCAAGACACTGAACCCCTAATTGCTCCTGAGGTGCTGCTTGTGCCCTTCATGGTTTCCACCACAATAAGTGCACAATCTATGTAAATGCACCACTTACCATTAAAAAAAAAAATCAGTATTTTTATTTTGTTCAACAACATCAGCATTTCATCGCCTTCCAATCTCTGATTAGATGTCAATAAATCCATCCAGTAACACTCTACATCTGGATAGCTAGCGGCTGCAGTTGAAGCAGTCAAACACCTTGTTACATGTCACACAGTTCGTGTGTGTGTGTGTGTGTGTGTGTGTGTGTGTGTGTGTGTGTGTGTGTGTGTGTGTGTGTGTGTGTGTGTGTGTGCGTGTGCGTGTGAATGGATGGATTCTGTCTTCTTGTCTTTTGCTGTCTCCTTGTTGCTATGGCTTCCTTCTGTTGCACTCTCTGTCTTGACACACACACACACACACACACACACACACACACACACACACACACACACACACACACACACACACACACACACACACACACACACACACACACACACACACACACACACACACACACACACACGTCCTGCTGTTTGTCCTCTAAATGGCAATAGGTTCAAAGTGACACATGCACCCAACCACCACCACCACCAGACACCGGCTGGGCTCTCACCCCTTTTATTAAAGCAGCATTCAGTGATTTGGGTAACAAAATGTGCACATGCACACACTCTACAGTGGTGGTGGTGGTGGGGGGGGGGCATTAGGAGACATTAGGAGTCATATTTTTACAAATTCCAGCTCATTTCACTGTGTTTTATGTTCATATTCCTGTAGAAATGTAGGCCTATCTGAAAGAAATAAACATGGTGCATTAATATTACTGTACATGCTGTTTACATTATAGTGGGTCCACTGGGATGCAGAGTTTTGCTGCCCCTGATCTATAGATTGCATATTTGGATGCAGGATGCAGTGGATCTACAAATTGAGTGAAATCACTTACTATACCTTTAACCAAGAGCAGGATGCGGAAAAAGAAAGAAAGACAAGGTAGAATAAATTAGACTGGAGATCTTTTCCCTCAGATTATACCAGTAGATGTTGGCTTCTTTTTTTCCCTTTTTTTGCCTTGAGTGCATTCTAATTAGTGCGATTAAATCCACTCCAGTGGTGTGTGTGCACAGGCAGTGGCGGCGGTGACGCTATGAAGCATTGCTTTATCACCACAAGAAATCAACAACAACCGTTTGTGCCCTAACTTTACCCCCGAGGGCAAATCTTATTGCGGCTAATGCTTTTGTTCTATTTGTGGCGGGGTTACATTGCGACTCGCTTTGATGTCGGTTCGGGGCTGAAAGTGCTCTAATTTGCATATTTTGCCATCCTTGCTTTCATATGTCTTTAAAGATATTGTACCGTCGTTGAAAGGGGGGTCTCCTTGAACGCTCATTTCATGTACGACGCATATTGTATTTAACCAACATTAATGGTAATATCCCAAGAAAACATGTTTGCATACTGACTGATCTCCATTGTTTTCACGGATAAAACAAACAATAATCTCACCTTGTGCGTTTCTTTTCTTTTTTTTTTTTCAACGGCAGGAGACTAGTTTATTTATTTATTTATTTTTCCTTGAGGAAAAGAGCAAAGCGTGCTTCTGTGAGGTGTTTGAAATTCAGTAGTACACACACACACACACACACACACACACACACACACACACACACACACACACACACACACACACACACACACACAGAAAGACGGACGCGGGGTCCGTCCTTAGCCGCGACGCCTGAACAATGAAGGCTCACAGAACCCGAGCCCCGCTTTGAACTCTGGGAAATGGGGGTGAGGTCACAGACTATCTGTGTCTTTACTGAGGAAAAGGAGAACTTAAAGGCCACGGCGAACACGGCGAGGCACAATGATGAGAAAGACCCCCGTGTTATTTAGTGGAACATAAAGCAACAGAGTGAAAGAAGGGGGAAAAAAAGCCTTTTGATATCATCCCCTTTAAGCCCAGGGGGACTCTATGATCTTGACATTTAGTCAGGGTATTCAGGGGACAGAGATAAAGTAATTGAGGATTTCGATCCTCTCGTAACACCGCCTCCAGCTGCCTACTGTACGAGTGTCGGGCCTGGCGCCCACTTTTTTCTACCCAATTTTCGGGGGCTTTTCTAATTAAAACGTTTATTGTTTGGATTCCGACGCCAGGGTGTGGATGGTGGGGTGGGAGGGGGTTTTAGGGGGTGAATGTCATGTAAGTTACACTTTTTTCCCCTCTTTTGACAGATTAACGACGCCGCGCGGAAATGACCGCACACACAAGCGAGCAGCTAAATAGACGACTAATTCGTTTTTTTCCCCAACCCTTTTGGGATCCTGAAACGTATTTATTGATAATAAAAACTGACAACGACGCCGCCTTAAAGTAACGGTCGCACTGGTACATCGGATCGCATTTTTGCTACATCGGATACAGAACCCAGGATCTGTCTGGAAGCATTAGCAACACCCTGGAACACGTGAGGAGGTGCTGCGCCATTTAATTTAGACAGCAGATTGGAGACAGACACTCTGTGAAATGCTTTGATCGCAGTGGCATGTCGTTGGCATGTCCTGGTGTTAAGTTTGCAAATGACTACCTGCTGGTGACTACCTGCTCATCGCCACACAGAGCAGCTGAATATGTTTAGCCAAAGTTTTGCACGCGCAAAACAACATCAACTAGATTCAGCACTCGGTAGAGTGCAAACTTGTGCGTTGCGCAAAAGTGCGGCGTGAGCAGAGCTGGCTAATACTCATGACATTAGGTCTTTTACTTACGTCACTATTACGTCATCACCTAAATCAGGGGTTTTCAACAGGTGGTCCGGGGGTCCACCAGTGGTCCCTGAGAGGATTCCAGGTGGTCCCCAGGCTGAAATAATGGAAAGTTGCTTAACCAGGTGTAACTCTTTGAGAGCGTAAAACATGAAACCAAATGGACCACTGCGGGCCCATTTGGTTTCATGTTTACACTCTGAAGGGTTAAAACAGTCAATTTTGATTTGGCCCGAGTCTACATAACTAGAGAATGTAGAAGATTAATGGTCATTTTGATCTGTATATTTGACTCTTTTGTTTCCCAAATCCAGCCTGGAATTGTCGACAAAAGCAAAAGAAATCTTTGGGGTCTGTGGGGCTAAAATGTGATCAAATGGTGGTCCGTTGCTCAAATGCTGAAGAAATAGTGGGCCCTGGTATGAAAAAGGTTGAAAACCACTGACCTAAACCCATCGCCTTACTTGTTCCCGCTCCGCTCATGCAAGTAATAATGACTTAACTAGATCTGCACTCAGTAGAGTGCTAACAAGTCGGCCATGGTCTACTTGTGCACGAGCAGAGCAAGCGACCAGAGATGAAATGAAATGAAAAAGATACTTATAGAGATCTCTTAAAGAAATCTCTTAGTTACCGCACCATAACCTAAACGTTGAGGGACGACCAATGACCACAAACCGATCGTTTAACTTGCCCCCGCTCTGCCCGCACTAGTAATGCGTAAATAACTGCCTTCAAAGACTCATAGTTGTCGTTGGAGATGAGGGAGATGAAGATAATTGAAGAAACAGGGAATAATGAAAAATGAAATCAAACGTAATTCGGTTGTCACAGAGATTTCAAACTGGAATAGTGAGCATCACTCGGCATGCATTTCTCCTGAAATTGTTTAATTTGGAAAGCTGGCGCAAGAATATCTTTTGCTGCAAAGTTATTATAATCGTCATGATTGAGCCTCGAAAGAGCAAATATTGGCATAAGTGAACCAAATATTTAAGACTTTCGAGGTCTAAATGTGCAAAATATATAATTCGGGAACATTATCCAAGGCGCTAGTGAATTACATTCACCCATTCATACACTGATTGCAGCTGAAACCATGCAAGGCATCAACCCTGCACATCGGGAGAAATTTGGAGTTCAGTGTCTTGCCCATGCAAGCACACTTCGACCTGTACGCAGGGGGAGCCGGGATTCGAACCACTGACCCACAGATCATTGGACGACCTGCTCTACCTACGTGGGCCATAGTGGCCCCTTGGTGATATCCAGCCTACTGTAGTAGCCTCTTGATGTTCAGTGGAACGACTGTGTGGATTTGCGCAGCGCACTGCTCACTGTAAGACAAACACAGCATGCCTGTCCTGGCTGCTTTCCACTACAGTTAATGGAAGGCTGGGATTACTTCTGATACAATAACTTAATTTGTCACCGGATTTCTCTGGAGTTGTGCATGAGTTGACGTCAATTGTCAATTATGTGTGTCTCATGAGAACCGAGAGAATCGGCAGCCATTTGTAACTGTTACACAACAGTAAGAACGAAACATTCTAAACCAGACTGAAATCATCGCCTCAT
The DNA here is from genome assembly GCA_039105355.1 of Benthosema pterotum. Classification (NCBI taxonomy): domain Eukaryota; kingdom Metazoa; phylum Chordata; class Actinopteri; order Myctophiformes; family Myctophidae; genus Benthosema; species Benthosema pterotum. The sequence goes on along the minus strand of CM076978.1, from coordinate 35,416,996 downwards.
GTGAATGTCAAGGAAAAGATGAATAAAACTAAATCATATCGGCACCCTGTTTTCCTATCTAAACAACCACCGGTCCCTCTATATACTGCAAAGTTTATCAGCTTTGGACACCTTTGTGCACCGTACATTGCTAAAAAAAAATACATATATATGTATATGCGTGTGATGCACGCATAGACAGACAGACAGACATTGAAATAGTAGTTGTGTGCGATGCTGATGGCTTATATTAAATTCTTTGGACCCTACAGGAAAAACAAATTTAAGGCTCAAATTGCTATAGCCAAAAGATGTTTTGTTGTTTGCACTCCATTTTCGAAGGAGGATCCGCAGACTTAGTGTCATATTGGGGGATCCTTCTCCCCTCCACTGCCTCCCTCTTCACCGTCCAGTTTTTAGATTTTAATGTAGTTTTTTTTTTATCCTTAAACGGGTTGTTGGCACCGATGTATATCGGAGCTTTAACCCCACAAGGTCGTTGAGGTCTGCTGACCAGTCACTTCTGGTGGTGCCAAAAGCAAGGCTGTAGACCGGGGGGGATCGATTGGATCGTCCTCTGCTGTAGCCCCCAAACGCTGGAATGATCCTACAGCGCTCTTTGGACCTCGCCTGGTTTTTAAATCACCTTTGAATACTCACTTGGCTTTTAACCCAGACTGAGAGTTTCATGTTACAGAAGAGTCAAATACTGTGTTTTTGCTGTTGCTTACCTCTTTTATCGTTACCTTATGTTTTTACCCTTTTAAAGTGGTGCATCCTCTTCATTTTTTTTTCATGTCATTTCAAAGCAGAGAAGCATAGTTTCAAATAGACATGGATGTTCAGTTTGGCTTGAAACAGGCTTGAAAGGTTCACTTCTGTGGACTCTAACATTACACCTACACGTTTAAGGCATTTATTTACTGTTTACATATCGCGTTCAGCTCTGATATTTATTCCAGACATGCTCGAGTATGCGCTATTAACTCATTTTGCATGTCTCTTCTCCTGAAGGGTTAGTCCTACCCCGATGACTTAGCCCCAGTCACGATCGGTCACTATCTCAAGGCCTTAAAGGGGAATTCCACCCATTTTCATTTTTTTCCCGAGAGTGTACAAATGTGTGAACCAAATGGACCCTAGCGTTCCATTTGTTCCGTCTCTCAGAAAAAGTAGGTCTTAAAAGAAAAATCATTAACATGGCGAAACACAACCAACATCACCAAGTTGTGTTTTACTATGTTAATGATTTTTTTTCTCGGAAACAAAAAATGGAGGTATTTTTTTTATTATGTCCATGCATCATCTAACATCTCTAAGGTATATCAATGACAGAGTAAAATGTTGAAAATGGGTGGAATTTCCCTTCAAGCATTTTTCAGCTATCCTGTTGCGGTTGCGATTGAATGTTGAATGAAGATGTTATGGTCACTTTTATGCAGTGACTGCGGCATCATATCAAGTGAAAGGCGTATAGTGTTGTTTTCATGGGAGCTGGCCAAGATGCCGCTCCAATGGAAATCACAGTTCAGGGTAATTATCTCCATCAGGCCCATCTTTGACTACGGTTGGGCGTAGCGGAGCGATGCGTAGCGGACGGTCCAGCTGGACTTAAAATGGAACTTGATGCGTTTACAGGCGCGCATATGTTTGACACACCGTGGAGATTATAAAACCGGGGGCTTTGTCATTGTGGCGGTAGTAGTAGTTTCCCCAGCGTTCCGGGGGTGCGTTAAACGTGACTGAAATCTTTATTCATGAGGTGCCGGTCTTAAAACAGCAGGGACAGATATACCACTAAAGCTCCTCTAGGCCTCCACCGTGTCTCAGGAGACTTTCCCCACACCTTACCCTCGTAAGGAAGAAAAAAAAAAAATAAGAAAACGTCTTCACAGACACATTGGAGAGAAAACAGAGTGACTATATTAGCGGAATCACTCGTATCCGCTCTTTTGCAGAGACGGCTTGAAACTTGATTTATGTGTCGTGTTGCCGTGACGTGTCGCTCGACAAAAGAAAACGCCACGTTTTGAACCCAGCCGAACTTGAGTCGTGTGTTATGTTTGTTCCAAAATAAGAGAGAGAAACGAGACGTTTGTGTCACACAAATCCGTCTCTTTCTTCCGCACTCGATATTCAGGTTTGCCTTTACGTTTTGACGCCGAACACGCCGCCTCTACGTTTATCGTCTCTAAGCTGTCACGTCTCGGCGACGGGGAGCTGGAGAGCTAGCTATTAGCCGTACGTACACGGCCGAGAGAGAGCGAGGCGGAGCTGAGTACAAGGAGAAGTCGAAATCGAACATGTGGCTCTAATAGATACATGTTCGCGCGCGCATGCACACACACACACGCTCACGCGGCCTGGACAACCCTCTCCTCTCCAGCTGATAGGCAGATGGCGAGAGCCACTCTGAGCCGCTGACATGGAGGTGCATATAATTTAAAGCCTTGTTTGCATCTTAAAATACATCAGAACCATATTGACGTACAGTATACATCATGTCAGAGAGAGGAAGGGGGAGGGAGGGAGGGGTCCCTCTCTCTCGTTTGCAAACGTGGGGGCCCTGCTGCACCGGTGCTTTTGCTGTTCCATATGCATAGGCCAGGAGTATAAACGGAAAGGGGGGGGGGGGGGGGGGGGGGGGGAAGCCACTGCTGCCTCATAAGAAGGTGATACTTCTCCACATAATGAATGTGGCCTCTGCCCAGTCTGAAGGTCAGCCTTCATTTTGTGTATAATGGGCCAAGAAGTCAACTGTTTTCCAAATGAGACGTATGCAGAACAGACCTGCCGCCGCCGCGGAGCTGCAGAGTAAATATTGAAATCACCTCTGGGGTTGTTTGTGTGATAAATTCCCTCCACAAATCAGGTTGCCCCTATCCGCTCATACTGTAGAGTGCGTTGCTGTTGTTGCACTATGTGAAGACTCCTGGGGAGTGTACGAACTTATAGCTTTTAAATCACATTAATTTTAAAGTGCAAATAATATAGATCCGAAAATTGTTTTTTAGTACTTATAACGCATACTAAAAACGTTATAATCATGACTTAAAGGACCACTTGACCACTTTTCAACGTATATACTGTATTCATATAGGTCCTAACTAATGTACATGATTTTTTTTTTTCTAAAAAAGTTGTTTTTCATGTTATTCACCATTTAAACTTTACCTGCTGAAAAATAGCAGATCTAACAAGCTTGTAGCACGGCCACAATCTGCTTTGTTCCTATTTTTTTTCCTTCAGAAAACTCATGATTGTAGAAGACATTATGTATCTGATCCAATTCAATGATTTCAATTAATCGAGATGTCATTATTTATTTATTTTTATTATTTTTTTTAGCTGTGATGAGTGTGGTGACCATATAAGGAGTTCCTCCCTGTCCCCAGTGAGCCCCTGGTGTCATAAAACTCTAGTTTCGTTTTGGGGCTTTGGGAGAAAAGCCTTTCGTTCAATCAGGATTGATTGGGAGCGCACTCCCCCCCACCACTGTAGTGTGTGCATGTGCACATCTTGCTCACACATTTTGGCCTTTTTTTTTTCTTTTTTTTTTTTCAAATCACCAAATCACTGAATGCTCTTTTAAAGGAGAATTCCGGTGTAAGAGGCTTTCCTACCTGAATTTGTAGTTGTTACAACCCAATACAGATGGTCCAGGTGTCGGCTTGTATAAATACGCCGTTTTGCGGGGACCCCCTACCCCTCCCCAGGCTTATAGCGGGGCCGATGGGCGTTGCTCAAATTCGCCTATTTCCAGCGCAAAAAAGTGCTTTTTTTCGCTAGATCTCGACTCCTCATGCCTCATATATTATTGTGAGCAACTAACTTTGCAGCATAGCAGCTGCTTTGTACGTGTTTTGCCGTAAAGCGGAACTGCTGCCATAAAGCGGAACTGCTGAGACCCGCCCCCGGAAGTGCCACCAGCACTAGGTTTGTTTACCATAGCCACGCTGCCAGAGCCTCGCTCATTCACCCTGCAGCCTCTGCTGTTGCTGTACGCTCCGCGCACATACATAGAAGATCACTTTATTTCGCAGTGCTATTGTTTTTAGCAGCGTTTGATCATGAAGCAGTGTGTTTTTCCGGGTGTTTGAACAAGAGAAGCCCTGGAACTGCGTAAACTTTGGCTCGCCTGGGAACCCCAAGCTGTGGATTACACCACGACCATCGCAGGTAATTTTTTGTTGATTTATAAGCTATTCTTTACCAAGCCCTTCCCACGTTATCTACAGTAGGTATGTACTGTATGTATTTATCGACATTGTATAGATACTACTGGTAAAAGAAATGTTTTGTGTTATGGTCGCATAGTCATAAAAATATGGGCGAATAGTCATAAAAACAGACTTTGTTTGCTTTCAAAGAAGGGGGATGGGAGAAGGGTCTACTACAGAACACCACTTCTCCAATGGAGTGTTTACATTTCACAATAACCTACTTTTCCAGTAGAACTGTTAGAACATTCACATACATGTTTGATTACAAGTGGCATGTAGTAATCCAATAAATTCCCAAACATTTTCATTGTAAGTGCATCATGTAGTGCAATGTGGGACGAGAGCTGGCCACTACAAAGAAAAGTAACTATAGAACTAAAGGTGACTTTTACATATATTTTTTATTCCCTTTAGTAAATCATCAGCCAATTGCTTCTGTGGTATTCATGGGTGAATAATGGGATGCAATTGTAATATTGTCATTGCAAAGATGTGTCCTTCTGTAAGCAAATAATTCAATTGTTGATTTATTGTCACATTCTAACTACGATTGGATAAAATTGTATTTGCATTACAATGCTAATAAAGGGGAGATGCCTCGTAGATCAGATTGCTGTGTACTTTGACTATATATATATACTGTATGTGTGTGTGTATATGTTTGTAATGTGGTAATGTGAAATGTTTTTATACAACAATATCATTGTCTAACAGTAGGCTAATGTGCTTCTTCTCTCCACAGTCAGTGCGGCTGGCCTCCTACAGAATTCTTCTGGAGTGGTTGCTGAAAGGTGAAAAGCTTGGAGCTGGAAACCGTGTTATTCTGCCTTGCTGTGTCGTTGGTGCCGTAAGAAGAAAATACCCTTCCGATTCAGGACTGTACCATGGATTTGTAGAGGAAGCTGGAGATCTCAGAGCAAAATACACTTGGCCTCTACACTAAACAACATCCATTGAGTCATTGATGCATATCATTGGACAAACACAATCACATATTGCACTACACACATCTACCTCTTTTTATACAGCCATTGCAATTATTTTGTATTGTGTCCCACCTATCTCTATTCATTTGATGATGGCCTTTGTCTAGCAGCTATTTCAAACCACCCCACCTTATTGACTCTATTGTTGTGGCTCATGTGAAATCGTCAACACCATGTGATAGTCCATCAAGAAAATAAAGTCAAATTATGTGCAGTTGAAGTGTTCATTTACTAATAACTTGCAAAAAATAATCTACTGTTTCACAATATTGGGTCTTTTGTTGGACTTCCACGGGGTTCCCAGCTAACGCTAAATTATTATTTGAGAACCATTTTCTTTTGGATAAGTAAAATCCTTATAGGGGTCCATGGTACTCTTATCGATGTTTGGGTAACACTGGTCTAACAAAAATCATTTCCCTGTAAACTATTACTGCATCGCCATATTTCATAATGAATACAGAAATCCATGATTTACCAAAATATAAACATTTATTTTCAACAATGTCTTATAAATGAAAGTTTTTTTTAAATGGTATAAGCTTTCAAATAATATTGGGAAAAGAAAAAGTCACTAAAACACTAAAACAAGATGACATGAAAAAACCCTGTTGGCCAGCATACAGGACAGTGTGTTTCCAATGTGAATATCCTATATTTGGGGACTATATTATTTGACATTCAATGATTCTGCACTGCATCGTACTTTGTATTGAGTAATGAAGAAAAGAAAATTACTTTTACTTGCAAATGATTGCACATCTATTTCCTCTGATGGCTGAATCTACGTGAAACCTTGGACTTTAGTTCACTCACGTCCGGCCTGGGGACTTTTGCTATATTAGGCCGGGGGAACTTTTTTCCCTTTCTCTCTCAGAGGCTCCAGTGGCTTTGCTTTGCTCAACTCCTTCACACGATGCAGAAGTTGTAGACTGAACTCCAGTTGTACCGTGGCCTCAAACTGATACTTCAGAATGTAGCTCTTTGATGCCTCTGAAAATTGTATTTTCATCTTCTCCTTTCCTACAGGGAAAAGGAAAAAAACAGAACAAAACATTGTAATGAAAAGAATGTCAAAGTACACAGCAATCTGATCTACGAGGCATCTCCCCTTTATTAGCATTGTAATGCAAATACAATTTTATCCAATCGTAGTTAGAATGTGACAATAAATCAACAATTGAATTATTTGCTTACAGAAGGACACATCTTTGCAATGACAATATTACAATTGCATCCCATTATTCACCCATGAATACCACAGAAGCAATTGGCTGATGATTTACTAAAGGGAATAAAAAATATATGTAAAAGTCACCTTTAGTTCTATAGTTACTTTTCTTTGTAGTGGCCAGCTCTCGTCCCACATTGAAGTTGTGGTCCATGACTGCAAGCATGGTACGAGCCAACATGCTGTCGTAAAAGAAATGTATTCTTTTTGGTGTGTATTTCAGAATGGTGGAATGGAACACTTCCAAAGAACCTGAAATAAAAGGAAGGACATATGTCACTATACATTTCAGAAATTTTGAGGAACACTACTTTTGGTCAATGGCCCAGTGTTATTGAGAGGTGATTTTTTTTAACTGGCTGAAAACGACTATAGTAAACATAACTTGATTTGTAAACATTTGATGGTCATTTGCCTTTATTTACTACATACTCACTACATGGTGCACTTACAATGAAAATGAATTTATTGGATTATTGCTACATACCACTTGTAATCAAACATGTATGTGAATGTTCTAACAGTTCTACTGAAAAAGTAAGTTATTGTGAAATGTAAACACTCCATTGGAGAAGTGGTTTTCTGTAGTACGTGACAAGGGGGTGAATTGATGAATCCCATCCCCCCAGCATCCCTTCTCTGTATGCTAAAGTACTTTATGTGGTCTGCCCAGAAACGAATAGGTGAGAATGGGGACGTTGTGGACCCTTCTTCCACCCCCTTCTTTGAAAGCAAACAAAGTCTGTTTTTATGACTATTCGCCCATATTTTTATGACTATGCGACCATAACACAAAACATTTCTTTTACCAGTAGTATCTATACAATGTCGATAAATACATACAGTACATACCTACTGTAGATAACGTGGGAAGGGCTTGGTAAAGAATAGCTTATAAATCAACAAAAAATTACCTGCGATGGTCGTGGTGTAATCCACAGCTTGGGGTTCCCAGGCGAGCCAAAGTTTACGCAGTTCCAGGGCTTCTCTTGTTCAAACACCCGGGAAAAACACACTGCTTCATGATCAAACGCTGCTAAAAACAATAGCACTGCGAAATAAAGTGATCTTCTATGTATGTGCGCGGAGCGTACAGCAACAGCAGAGGCTGCAGGGTGAATGAGCGAGGCTCTGGCAGCGTGGCTATGGTAAACAAAGCTAGTGCTGGTGGCACTTCCGGGGGCGGGTCTCAGCAGTTCCGCTTTATGGCAGCAGTTCCGCTTTACGGCAAAACACATAGAAACAGGTTGCTATGCTGCAAAGTCAGTGCCTCACAATAACATATAAAGCATGAGGAGTCGATATATAGCGGAAAAAAGCACTTTTTTGCGCTGGAAATAGGCGAATTTGAGCAACGCCCATCGGCCCCGCTATAAGCCTACGGAGGGGTCGGGGGTCCCCGCAAAACAACGTATTTATACAAGCCGACACCTGGACCACCTGTATTGGGTTCTAACAACTAGAAATTCAGGTAGGAAAGCCTGTTCCACCGAATCACTGAATGCTCATTTAAGTCTCACAGCACAAAACCGAACAGATCAAACCAGGGTGTGTTTCACAAGTAAATAAAGGCAATCGATTTGATCCAGGTTGGGGAAAAAAAACAAAACGTGTCATCTCCATTTTTCATCCGTCATTATGCACCGTTCCCCTTCCACCCCCCCTCCTCCCTCCAGCCTTTGACTAAGTGACAGACTCGACCGAATCGAAAGCCTTTGTTCTGATAATTGTTTCATTTTAACGGATCAATTGTCACGTCCGCCGTGCTTCGACGCGGCGGATGGATGTAATAAGGGGGAAGAAGCCGGGAGATGTTTTTTTTTTTCAGGGTCCAGCAACAAGTCTATTAAACACACCGGGTAGAAAGAAGAAGTCTAGAACGTCAACATGGAGTGACCCGCCATCCTGATCCATGCTAATCTGCATTCATTACCATGCAAAGCGAAAACAATCCGGACACATTAAATTCTTTTTTTTCTCCCCCTCTCCAAAGTCACCTTTAGATTCAGGCACTTCTTCTCTCATAATTTAGAGACAACACGAGGCCAAGACAGGAATCCTCTTGGCCACAAAACAAACAAGAACACACCAAGGCATACATGTCAAAACACACACACACACACACACACACGTGCACAGACACACACATACACACACACGCGCGCGTGCACACGGAGGGAACATTTCGACAAATAAGAGAATAGCATGGGCACCGTCACATGGGGAGCACAAAACAGCAAATAACAGAGACAAGGTCTGATGGTAGCCCTTGGAGCAGCTGTCATATTAAATAATAATGAAGGATCTATTAATATGCAGCAGAAGCAGCAGACGACGAGCTTAACGCTGTCATGCCTCTGCATATTGTCAGGATCTTCATCATTAATTAACATGCGAGCTGCCCCATACCTGTGCCAATGTCAGAACATTCTCACAACAAACATCCACCGATGTCTGTGCCCTTCCGCAAAAAACTAACCGGGGCTGTAATTGAATTAAAATCAGATTAACTTCGCGTCGGCACACAAAAGAACGACTTTACGTGTGGTTCTCTTTCGGCGGTTGGGGAGAAAAATCTACAATTTTGCCCCGCTTATTGCGTTGTTTTTCCATCTCTGTTAGGGACCGTAGTGACACCGTGGGCAACGTGGGGAAAACGTGTCTGGTTCCTCGGCCCCGCGGGGCTAAGTAAGACCCACTCCAAGTCAACAAGCAATACACGGGTTGCCTAATTTTATGCATGGACTGTTGGAAGGGACTAACCGGTTTGTTGGTGGTGGTGGAGGGGGATTCAACAACTTAGATATGCCACGCTACTTTGAACCACGTGCTATTCGCATCATGACATATTTAGTATCAATTACGGAACGCACTAAGCACTAAGAGGATGCTTGTTAACAGTTTCACTCGCAAGCACGAATTAGACGAGTTTTTGCCTGTAGAACAGCGCCCTTCCCAAGAAAGACTTGTTGCATTTTAATTGCTTTAACCGCGTTTTTTTCTAATCCTTTTTTTGAATGGGCGATCTGAATTGACAGCTATGGACCTGAGGCTTGGGTCCATGACGTCATTGCTCTGATGCGACGGGGCGAGACAACCATAGGAGCTGCAGTGTCCCTTTAAAAGCTCAGCGAGGCTTCCTCATTGGCTAAAATAATGGTCCTGGCGGGACTATTCCTCCAGCCAATGACAAAGCTTATAATGGAGTTCTACTGCAGCCCCTAGAGGCGTCAAAAAGACTAGATTTTTTGGAGCAGATTATGTAATTAAAGGAGACTTCATGAGAAACATTTGATTATATCATTCCTCCTCATTTGAGGGCGGCCATGACACTTTGTAGTTTGTGACAACGCAGATTTTTATGGATCAAATGTGGAAATACTTTGGCGATGCTCCAGAGGTGAGAAACCAAATCTCAGGCAGTGAAGGATACTGAAGTAGCGCTGTTAAAGTAGTCAAGAAGAAGAAGAAGCTGTGTGGTGGTGTATGACACCAAACCTCCCCAGTGTCAGTGTTGCCAACTTGGTGCATTTGTCGCTATATTTAACTTTTATCCAGACCCCCCTAGCGCCAAAATTAGTGAAAAACTCCAGAAAAAAAAAAAACTGGCAGAAAATCTAGTGCTGGTGAATTGGGACGAAATTGGTTGACAGGTGCCAGAGATAAAACTCTTGTTTTTCACCATTTTTCCTCCCATGATAGAATCCTCCTTCTTCCTAGAAAGGACCATTGATAACCAAATGGACCCTCATAGATCTGTCACTCTTGAGATCATAAAATGAAACCTTACGGGTCCATTTGGTTTCATTTTACACTCTCAAGAGTTAAATTATATTTAATTAATTCTGAATTACCTAATTTTCAGGAATCTACAGAACATTTTGGCAGTTATCTGTACTAAATTAGTCCGAGAGACTAAACTCAACATCAAACGGTGGTCTGTGGCTAAAATGCAGAATAAAAAGTAAGCCCTGGTATGAAAATGGTTGAAAGTGCATTCTAGTGCATTTTGGAAGTGCCACTAGTGTATTTCTGGATTTTGGCGGTTGGCAACACTGCAGTGTATGCTGGATCTATTCTGAACCAAGTGGTTACAGGATTATATGATCCACTCTTGACATCGCTGCTGCTAATTGCGCATCAAAGCAAAGATATAACTATTACGCAGTGTGCTGCATGTTGCAGAGCCGACCGTGGGAAGAAGGAGGTATCGTCAGCATAAACGCGGCAGTTGTCATATAATGGAATGGAAAGCATTGTCTTTAAAAGTACACCGTGTGTGCGAGCCCCCCTTCTTTCGCGAGATGCAGGTGACATTCATTTCTCTAATGGCGAACGCAGTACTACTACTACTCCTGCGTTATTCAAAAGGGTGAAGCCATATCCAGGACATAAATGAATTATAGCCAAGCTGCTTCTTAAGTAGTGGGCAGAGTGTGAGTGGAAGCCCCTCTCCACTTTAAAGGAGATGTCATCTCAGTGTGGTGTCAGTCCACAGGCAAATAATCCGATTTGGGGGCCAATCTGCCTGTAATGCATCAGCGACTGGAAAGGCTCCAGAGCAACCCCCTCGGGGCAAAAGACGCCCGGCAAAGCACTGGCTGGATCTCTCTCTCTCTCACACACACACACACACACACACAACCACACACACACACACACACACACACACACACACACACACACACACACACACGTGTGCACGCTAGGCGGAAGGAACGCAGACATAACGTGCACAACGTGGCTGTGATGCCCGTGCGAACACACACGCACGCACATACAGGCTTTCATTCAAATAGGGGGGAATGCACACGCGTATGTATGCAGTCACACACACACACACCACATACGGACATGTTTGCTTTGTCGCGCGCACACACACACACACACACACACACACACACACACACACACACACACACACACACACACACACACACACACACACACACATAAAGGGTATTTCATTAAAGGGAAACCTAAGCATGTTAAGATGTCCTTTCCTAAATGGAACTGGTGTCAAGGGCAAAAGATACATATGTTAACAATGTGGCTCACATATAGTCCTCCATGGTCCTGTTAAGAGGGTGAAGAATGCACCGTATTCCAGTGTGTCGGAATTAGTCACAGGTTTAACCACATGAACCCTAGCAGCAGCAGCAGTCCCTATTCCAGTCCTGCCCTAATAGGCCAAACGCATGTTCAGCAGAAACATGCTAACGCTGGGCGACATTAGCATGAAGACCAGGTTACCAGGTTGCCCCCCTCACCTCCACTGTATAGTGTGTGCATGTGCACAAGTCACTGAATGCTCCTGTAATTTGTAAAAAAAAAAAAAAAAAAAAAATTTTGCACAAGTCTGCCTTCTGGTGGCGCTATAACAGACGGAAATGGTGTTGTTTTGTGCTTGGCCTAGTGGCAATTTATCATGGAAACTGCAGGCTGCATTCATGATTTGAGGCGTTTTACCTACAAATTGACCAATCCTCCACACTTTTAAAGCCGATTGTTAGCCAATCTAGATGGAAAATGAAAAGTGTGTAACGCTGCACCTGGCCAAGTCAGCTAACGGCAACTTTTTGACCTACGTAAAGATGGAATTCCCATTCACACTAAATGGGCAATTTTCACGCACGTGTCTGGGCAAACAGACACGTTATGTCTAAGGCTGGGAATTTAACCCATTTAGGCCTGACCTAGGATGTCTGAAAAACTTCAGATATTTATTTAGCAGCAGAACCTTTTTAGCTGGAGGAATTTCTTGCGTACCGATCATATCAGTGCACACAACGGGAGAAGAAGCCAGACTGCTTTGCTTGGCCCAGTCAATGAAAAAATGAAATGTGATTAATTCCGGTGAATTAATTACAATGCTTCAAATTTATTAGATTGTTTTTTTGTTAGTCCCAGCCCTAGTTACATCATGATGATGTAAGATGATGATAACAGCGCCCTCACGTTGCGCAGGTGTGATTTTTCTCATTTGTGCTTTCCCTCATTTCGACTTGCTGGCTTCGTTCTTGCAAAGCTATGCCACTCAGCAGTTATTGCAGGCGGTGTGTGAGTGTGTGTGTGTGTGTGTGCGTGTGTGTGTGTGTGTGTGTGTGCGTGTGCGTGTGCGTGTGCGTGTGCGTGTGTGTGTGTGTGTACACACCGGTAGCTCTAAGGACTGTGAATCCCTGTTTTAGTCATTTATTCCGTTTCTGTGTGACGGCGCATCCAGGGGTTAGAGCTGATGAATACATTAGAAGATGTCATTGAAAACGCCTCGGCATCCTCAGTCTTAAGATCCAATTCCCCCTTTCCTTCCATTTGTGTACACTGAGTGCTGTATCCGTTTCTCTGAGTCTATCTCCCTCTCACTGATCTTGTGATCTAAGTCCCCTGGAGAATATGAATATACTAGTATATATTCAAAGCTTTATTTACACACAAAATGCTTGCATCATGAAGTGAACACGCTGTTTGTCCTGACTCTGTCCGCTCCCATCAAGATGCACATACATCAGTATGGTAAGAGAGGCGGCACAGCGGGTGCCCAGTGTTGGCCAGTAGTGAATTACATATTGGTGTAATATTATCACGCTTTCCAGCAAAAATAGTGCAATGATATTTTCCCAAAATGGTTAGCATGTAATATGTTACTCCACCAAAACACACCTCATTACTTACAATTACAATTGAGCAAATTAAGCTATTCCAAGCTATCAACAACAGAGATGTGCAGTAGTTTGTACTCCAGCGCAGCATTCTGCACACATGTGCAGAAGTTTTCTCTAAACAGATTGTGTCTATTCTCTGGAAAAGTAATAAAGTAATATGTAACGTATTACTTTTTCATCCAAGTAATAAATTATATAGTATTACATCGTCTAAGGGGTTTAAAGTAAAGTAATGGTATTACTTTACAATTTTGCCACTGCAGGATACAACTGTAGATTCAATAGAGTCGGAAAGATTCTTGCTCATACTATAGTAGGAATCCATCCCATGGTCATGATGACCTACAGTACAAGGAAGATCTTGCACATATCAGACACACCCCTCAAAAAATAAACATTGATCATAAACATTGATTGTTTATGAAACATTGATTGTTTCATTTGAAGGAGGATTTCTGTAATTGCATGGCTCAAAGCAAAGCTGAACATTGAACTCCAACATTGTATATTGCCACAAGAGCATGGCTTCTAAGGAACTGGTTGAAATAACATGTTATTTTCACACGCTACGTCCAACCAGGGAACATCCCCCCCGTCAGGTAAAAAGAAGCCGGCCCGACTCATCATGTATTGAAGGAAGCATGAGGCGGGGTCTATATGCTTCGGGGCTCCTCTCAGTTGTGTTTGCTAAAATCTCAATATTTTTTGAGGTGTCTAAGCATCTCCTCTCCTCTCCTCTCCTCTCCTCTCCTCTCCTCTCCTCTCCTCTCCTCTCCTCTCCTCTCCTCTCCTCTCCTCTCCTCTCCTCTCCTCTCCCAGGTCTGACAGCGGCAGCAGCAGCAGCTGCCAACGCGGCCATCGCAGAGGCCATGAAGGTGAAGAAGATCAAGCTGGAGGTGATGAGCAGCTACCACGGCAACGCCAACCACCACGGGGTGGACGGAGAGAACGGAGACCTGGGCTCCAGCGTCGGTGAGTGTTACAGTATACCTGTACCAGCGGTGCCCACACTTTTTTGAGAGCTACTTTCAAAATGACGGCTCAACAAGATCTACAATTTTTTTTAAAAAATAATCAATTTCAAGGCCCCCAAGAAAGTTTAATTTTGAAATAGTGGTGAAGGTGTTACTTACTGTTATAGTGTTTATAGAATAATGCACTTATAATGAAAAATTGAGGGGGAGAATTGGAAGGTTTTGAAAACAGTATTTGGGGTTTGAGTTGACAGTTTGTGATGTTGAATTTAGTCTCTCGCTAATAACTAATAACTTGCACTCTTTCACATTCTCTAATTGTGTGGACTCTTGAAATTGCGTAATTCAGATGTTTAAATATACTTTAACTCTTGAGAGCGGTAAAATGAAACCAAATGGACCCGTAAGGGTCCATTTGGTTTCATTTTAACGCTCTCAAGAGTTACAGATCTATACATGATCACATGACAGGCCTGTCATGTGATCTACCTGCATTGCCTGAGTGATACTGGTAGATCACGATCTACCTTTTGGGCAGCCCTGAGTCCTGTACAATGTACCTGTAGCCTGTACCTGCGTGCATACAGTACATTCTCTCTCTTTCTCTGTATCTCTATCTGTCTTTATTCCTGCATGTGTGCACTCAATGAAACCAAGATGATTCACCTGCATTGAAATACTAGGGTGGCCAGTCAGATGTCCCACTTTGTGTGGGATAGTTCCTCATTTCCAAGACTTTTTAATGTCCCACAAATTGTGCCCCTGTCCCACGTTGTGACTGACTGAGTAACATAACGTTTCCCCAGTTTCCACTTCCCACACATGCAATACTTCTGTCCCTCAAATGAACAGTTTAGATTTGGTCACCCATGTGAACAGAGACACACAGACACTCACATACTGCCGACGTACGCTCTCCCGCACACGCGCACACACACACACACACACACACACACACACACACACACACACACACACACACACACACACACACACACACACACACACACACACACACACACACACACACACACACACACACACACACACAATAGACGTTCATCTTTCAAGATGACCATTTTCCTACACATACAGCTTGTCTTAAAACCAAAGATGTGTTTTACCATAACTCTCGGGAGGGCTGTTGCAGCTGTTTCATTTCATGCACCCCCAGTTTGACATGCATTAGCCTACGGACCACCAATTAATGGCATCTCTGAGAGTCCTATTTTGTTCAAGGTTTTTTATTTGTCACACAAATACCGGTGTATAGAGAAATGATATGAAATATCAAGACAGTAAAGACAAACATTAGAGCCACAGGTAACACTATGAAGGCAATGAAGTGCTAGACAAAAGTATAACAAAACCTAATTACAACATGAAAGTATTCTAACAATAACAAACCTAATTATATATACTGTATATAAAGTGACAGGTATTATAAAACTAAACAGAAAACTAAACAGAACCTAATTACAAGTGAAGGTATTTTACACAAGAGAGATAGCCACAGTTGGGTACATACTACAGGGTCTTTCCTTTCTGTCTTTCCAAATGGACCCATAATGGATTCCAAACTGTAATTTATCCTGGAAAACCCTCAAGAAACCCCTGGCGGTCCTCGGACCCCACTTTGGAAACCACTGCTAGATAGATGCACATGCTTTCATGTCTACACATCATATGTTCAACATTCTTTGTACAACATAAAACATATGACATACTCTGAACACTGCTAGGATGAGCGCGAGTCTTTATTCAGAAATGTTGCCCTTTTGTGTCAGGAAAAAAAATCAACTCTTAACAGCAAAGTAAAACTGTGAACACAGTTTCCCAGAGCTATCAGCCACGTTAACAGGGACTAATTGAATTGATGTGAGAGCATTGGTTTTTCACTGTGTGCCATTTCAATTAATTATTAGCCCCTAAAACGCAGAAGGATTTTTTCCTTTTTTGTAATATCACACAGAGCCACTTAGCGTTTTTGCGGGAAGAATCATAATGTAGTGTGGAATTATATGAGCCCAGTTCAAATTATAAACCCGACGTAATCCCCCAAGCTTTGCTTTGCTAAATGGTGTTTTTCGATTCACTTATTACTGTTACTAAGTGGCTTGACTCCGGAACGCATTTCAACAGCCCGACACTTGACACATTGCAGTTTTAGGTGAAAATAGGATGTGCGTTTCAACAAGCAGATTTAACAAAGCGTAATGCAAAGCAAAAAAGAAAAAGAAAAAAAGTCCGAGATCATCACTCCTTCCCAAGACTGAAGGCGATACAAATATATTCGAGAGAATACGAGTTCACAAGGTCGCGGAAATAAAGATAAATGTGAATTGCGAACAAGCAAGGCTACGGCAATGGAGCTAATAAGAGACTGTTTTATCTTTTTTTTTTCTTCTTCTCCTTTTTACAATTTAAATTGTAACCTTGAGCTTCACAGCCCAGCCACACAGGCTCCCAGTAGAATCATAATTCTGGCATTGGGGGGGGACGGCGGGGGGAAGGGGTGGGGTACGGTTATACGGGCGCGCGGGGCTGTGGCGGCGGCAGCGGTGCGGGGGCCACAGCATTAGCTCTCTGAGTGAAATATATGGCGGCGACGCCTCTCGGCCCCATCCACAATCAATTGGATTCTTTTTCCCTTTAATATTTACTCGCGGCGATGAGATGCTCGTCTGCATGGTGATGAAGAGTCTGCCACTGGCGTTTGAAGGTGACCTGTCAGTGAGTATGGACAAATCTCTCGCTCGCAGAAATGTAGAAAATAAATCATTAGGGGCAGGCAGGCGGACAGAGGCCCCTCTCTCTCTCTCTCTCTCTCTCTCTCTCTCTCTCTCTCTCTCTCTCTCTCTCCCTTCACTCACTCACTCACTCACTCACTAACTCTCCCCCCTCCTCTCTTTCCGCGGATTTAAATCAGGCCCCAGATTTATGATTTGAATTAATGCTTCGTTTGGTCAAAGGAATGGGTCGCGGAGACAAATGATGTTTGGTACTGAAGCCATCCTAATATTGATTACTGGGTGTCGCGGCAATCTCTTGTTTATATCAAGCACTCTCCTGTGACAGGGTGGCCAGCCGGAGTCATCCTGATAATACGCCGGAGAAATATGGCCCCCACTCCGCACCGCGGGGCCATGAAACACCGGCAAGGAGCAGAGCTGTCTCCTTCAAATAGCCCCCGAGCTTATACACTTATATACAGTACCGTATATATGTGTTTTGTTGTTGTTGTTTAGAGAGAAGAAAAGCGTTTTAAAATTATGAAGTACACTAGTGGAACACAAAATTAGATTGCAACGCTGCGTCATATTTGCAATGCGATACTTCCCTCCTGCTATGTTGGTACGTTTGTCGAATGCCTAATATGTTCCGATCTCCCCGGGCCCATTATCCCTTAGGAATCCTGACGTGCAAATCGCTTGACTGATATAGCAAAAAAAAAATGGCTGGGGCTTGGAGTGGGGAACTGTACTTGGCTGATGATGTAGCCTCGTTGGGAATGAACTCACTGTTGTGCACGATTGCTATGGACGACTAACATGGGAATGACTTCATGCTGTTTCTTAAAAAAAAAAAAAAAAAAAGGAACCCAGAAGCCAGCTGCTCGGAGGAAATGGAAACATTCACTCCGGTCTTGTAATGACATCCGGGTTGAACCCCCGGCACGCTGAAATGATAACACTTCTAACTAGTGCAAACCACATCTGTAACGTTGACGCCAATTGATAATCAGCCCGGATGCTGATACGAATGCAAGGAGTAAATAAGTGTTTAATCACAAAATGTGTTTATTTTAAAAAAGACCCCCCCCCCCATTTGCGGATGAAGTAGCCATTCATCCGTGGTTCTGATTGAAATCCCATACTTCATTCAAAGCCTTCCCAGCAACTCAAGTTATGGCTCTCCCCCATGTCTTGCAAGTTCGATTGGACCCTACAAACCCTCCCGTGTGCTCAGATCAGCCATTGCAGGGAAGCTGGAAGTACATTCACTAAAATGCCGGTACAACGCTCCACACGTCCCAGACTCTTCTCGCTTTTGGGATCCAAAACTACGCAGTGCCACTGCAATCAGGACTGCAGACTCTCAATCCCAATCTTCCGGTGTATAGTAGTCTGTAGTAGTAGTCGCTTCAGATACCATCCTAGCCCGTAGAACTAGCTGTAGCCTTGACAATCTTACAGGCGGATCCAATAGGCTCAACTAAGAAACTTGTATAGTGTTTTATGTAGACATAGCACTACGTAAGTGTGTGAGTACTGTGTGTAAGTGTATATGCATAGTTTAATTATATAGATTTTCACTGTCATATTTCTGGTTTTGTCTGAAAAATGCCGAAATTGCATATAGGGATCCATTGATATCTTATTATCAAGTATTCTATCTACCACTACCACACTGTCAATTTACCGGTATATCGAATAAACAATCGAGAAGCACATGCGCCTCTAGTTATGCAATACCTGCTATATCCGGATTGCTTCTTGTACCACTTGTAGTTGTCTGAGTATTTTCATAATACCTGAAGGCCAGTCTATGATTTCATAGCACTGATGTCAGATCAGTGATCTCCATATGCAGACATACATAAAAGGGACCAAGACAGACAAACACGTCGTGCACTGGTCTGGTTGGACCATAGCAAGTCGGAAATGCATCCCCCATCCAGATATTATGTGTTGGAGCCTCTATGCAGTGGTGGTGTCCGTTTTATATCCATATATGGAGTTCTTTGGAGTGCATTTACAAATATGGAGTCAGAATTATGTCAGCCTCCGGACAACTGCGGTTCCGACCACCGGCCACTGTAATGTGTGTGTCGAATATGTGGATTACACGCAGACAGACAGATATACTGAGACTTGATACATTTCCGCACACTCTTGGACATGTTAATGACAATTAGAAAGGGGTCTTTACATGTGTAATATGTGGTTTTAGATATTTTAGATTTTAGCAGTGAGGACAGCAATATCGTCAAGACTACTTCCGAAAAATGTGGGAATTGTAGTCCAGGAAGTGTGGGAATTGTAGTCCAGGAAGTGTGGGAATTGCAGTCCAGGAAGTAGTGACAATGACATCAGAGACACTGGGAATGACCACTGACATCTAAAACGTCTTAAAAACACATATTACATAGATAAAGACCCCCAGGACCCTGCATTTTGTGAGAATGTTTGAAATGACCAGAAAAGCATCCATACTGGCCTGTGTGTACCTACTGCACCACCAAAAAAGAATCCCCTCGCCTAAAACCCAGGTGCTTCATCTCGACGAGATGCGCGCCACATCTTTTCATCGCGAGTGGCGGCTTCGAGCAGGAGGGAGGGAGGGAGACCGGAGGGAGGAGAGGAGAGGCGACGGCGAACTGAAGGACACTCTGTTCTGTTTGTAGAGTTGGAATTGCCCGCCGTTGTCTTTGTGTTGATGTAAATTGAATGCAGGCTAATGTTTCTCTCTCTCTCTTTCTCACTCTCTCCCCCACACCGCGCGTTAAATATTCATCACAATTAGACCTTCCTGTTTGCATCAGTGTTATTAATTATGAGGAGAGGGGGGAGAAAAAACAAAACAGCCAGTCGAACATTCTCAGCCAAGACAAACCCAAACCATCCTGTGAGTGTGAGGCATATAGCACACGGGAGGGGAGAGGAAGGTGTGTGTGCATGTGCATGTGTGTTTGTGTGAGATGGATTGAGGATAAGAGAGACAGGTGGTGGAAATGAAGGGAATGAGAGAGAGAGAGAGAGAGAGAGAGAGAGAGAGAGAGAGAGAGAGAGAGAGAGAGAGAGAGAGAGAGAGAGATGGGAATGGGAATGGGAATGGGGACTTTGCTTTCTTTGATTTTTTTTCCCTTCCACTATTTAGGAGGAGGTGGTGGAGGTGGTGGAGAATGTGGGTGGTTGGGTTGGGGGCGGTGGAGGGGGCGCACAAGGGAGTGCTCTCCGTTGTGTGCACAATGTGGATTGTTCCTGTGTGCCTCGCAGGAAATGCCACAATTACAGATCACAGACCAAAGCAAAACACGTGTGGCGCGGTGAGAGAGAGAGAGAGAAAGAGGCCTTGAGGGGGGAGGGAGGGGGGGATAAACAGCCCGCACTGCTGCCACAGCCACCACCATCATCATCATCATCATTGTCGTCGCTGCTGCTGCTGCCCTCCCAACGCATTGACCCCATAGCCACAACCTTCATTACCGGGGAGAGAGAGAGAGCTGCCCCCACTAACAAAACACCTGCCAATTTTAAGAGAATGGGATTGGTTTCTTCAGAAAAAAAAACAAGCAAGCAAAACGGTTGAGACCTTGAGGAAGGAGGAGAGACTCTCTCTCTCTCTCTCTCTCTCTCTCTCTCTCTCTCTCTCTCTCTCTCTCTCTCTCTCTGGCCACACCGGGTTCTGCCCTGCCACTCATCTGACTCCTCTCCGCTGCAGCATCTCTAATGGAGCTGAAATCCTGTCCTGTAATTAGATATGGGAATTCCACTGTCATCAGCCAGATGATGCCTCACCTCCACAAAACGCCGGGGCCGCGCCGACCAAAAACTCAGACTCGGCGCGTCGGGGAAAACATACTTTGTTGCCAAAACAAAAAAAAAGCCGGACAGAAGCAACAACGGGGTGATGACGACATGCTGATAGAGGATGGAGAGGGTCGTTTTTTGTTTGGTTTTTAGTTTATTTACTTTCACTTGCGAAGAGTGGAACATCCTAACAAGTAACGCCCTTTACATAAGGGACTACTTTTTGCTGTAACTTGTGAAGTAATTCTTTGCATTTTCCCCATTTTATTACAGTGACTGTGTTTTCAGTTAATAACTACCCACTTTACATGTGATTTGCCTGCAGACTTTGTCTCTTCATAAATGATGATCATTGGTCTACTTTTTGCTATAAATTGTTAAGTAATTCTTTACCATTCAGTACCGTCATTAGTTACTGTGTTTATGAACAGACATCACAATGACGATGCTGATTGGTCAACATAGGGTAACAGGATATTTGCTTTCATTCGACTGCATATTATCTGCATGTGATTTTGGATATTTAAGTACCATTTTTCCCTCTGTATTGGCAAGTACAGCTTAAAACAACTGGACTGGTGTGTTAGTGTTAACTTGTAGTTACTTTCATAATTTAGTAACGAGTAAATTAATATGTTACATTTTCAGAGAAGTAACTATAGCTTCTTAGTTTTTAAAATAAACTTCCCCAACAGCGCATGCGGGAATACCTGCCCACAACAAAGTTCCCATAGAAGGTATTGTCAGGAGGCGGCATCGGCCGAACCGAATACCTAAACCGCGACGTCCGTTTGTGACACTTTGAGCCCACCAAGGCCCCCGGCGATGTTGTGGCGTGTCCGGGCTGGGGTCCAGCAGGCTATCCATCCATGCACCACCACCCTTGGGTAGGTGGCTGGGTTGGAGGGGGTGTCAGGGCAGGGGCGGATGTAACATGTCCCATTTGGGGGGGCAAGAGAACATGTTGGAGGGGCAAGAGAAAATGGTATGGGGGCGGCTTCATCGCCCATGGCGTGAAACGACACGGGCGATGAAGCCGCCCCCATACCATTTTCGGTTACAGGACTTTTATTAGTCAAGTAAAATTAGTCAATACTAATTGTTGTTGAAGTTGCAGCAGACACGCAGCATGCATAAAGCTAAAGGTCTGACTCAGAGAGTTTTCTGCTTTCAATGATATGAAATGCTGTTGGTTTAGTGGTGACACAGCTGTAGTTAGTTAGTAGCAGTAGTAGTGTTTCAAATCATTTTAAATATAAGCAATATCTTGGGTTGTTTTGCATGGCATCGTGTTTGAGGGGGGGGGCAGACAAGGTATTTACGGGGGCATTGCCCCCCCATACCCATGCCTAGATCCGCCCCTGGTCTGTGGCCGGGATGGGATGGGTGCTGATGACAGATACCTGGAGCGCTGCCTTTGACTGAGAGCCCAGAGCAAGAGGTTTCCGGCGGTGGAGATGATGATGAGGAGGCATCATCCCTCTCTTCCACAGGGGTCACCGGGGCTAATTCCTAGGGGCCCCCCCAGTTGTTATTTGCTGGTGTGTGTACGTGTGTGAGAAAGAGAGAGAGGAGAGAGTGAGAGAGAGAGAGAAAGAGAGAAAGTGGGGGGGCCTTGTTGGCCCCTGAGAACGCTCGGTGAGGAGACCACAGCTGTACGCTCCCAGCAGCTAATTGGTCCTTATCTAGCTGTCCCATTCATCTTCATTTTTTACCAATTACCGAGCATTATCTGTGTTCTCAGTTGGGTATGGGGACTTAATCCTTTTTGGTTAAGCTGGTGCTACAGCTTGCAAATTTGCAAAAATGCGAGAGAGTGAGAGAGAGAAAGTGAGAGAGAGAGGGAAGAGGAGAGCAAAAGACGGGAAAGGTGGAGCAAAAAATGTGTGTGTGTGTGTGTGTGTGCGTGTGTGTGTGTGTGTGTGTGTGTGTGTGTGTGTGTGTGTGTGTGCGTGTGCGTGTGCGTGTGCGTGTGCGTGTGCGCGTGCGCGTGCGTGTGTGCGTGCGTGCGTGCGGTGGGGGGGCTCAACAAAAGTCACAGCATAATCTCTTGTTTGTTTGTTTTTGTTTTTTTCAAACTACCCATCATCCCTCACTGGCAAGGCGAGGGAATCGATGAGCAATGACATCACGCGAGGGAGAAAAAAAAAAGAAACGGCGGAAATCAATTATCGGCGTTATAATTCAAGTCCTTGTTTGCAAACGTAGCAGCCTCATTGATTAAGCCGTTCTTGTTGCACTCACCATTATTGACTTGTTAAAACCATATTTTCCTCATCATCAGTGGTTTCGCGTTTGCGGTCACACAAAAGATAACAATGCTTTAAAGAGGGCACTCATTAATTATTCACAATGTGTTAGTTAAAAAAAAGAAGAAGAAAGCACAACGAGTTCCGAATCGTCCCTTGTTTGCTCTGCAAACAACGCTCTGCCGTGCAGGAGAGTATGGTACATCGCTCATCCCAGAAGGTACATCAAGACACCGCAATCTGGGGCGGTTAGCCTTAATTTTCCGAGATCAATGCATAACTAGGCCCCTCTCTATGTGGGGTCCGTTGCTTGGCCATGCTTAGCTGCAGAGCTGAGTGGAGAGACCGCATGCTAATTACTGGGAGTGTTTACAGCACTGTTGGGTAGCATGTCTTACCAGTTTTGGATTATATTATCAGGAAAGCAGGCCTGGGGAGGCGTCGAGGCGGTCAGGACAGTAACCGTTCTTATTAGCATCAATATGGAGACACGGTACTGTATAGCTGATCACAATACTGAAGACAGAAGAAGAATCGACATTTGCTCATCAGTTAAACGTATCAGTTTATTGCAATTCTGCACCAGTGTCTGGTAACAACGTATCTTTAACTTTTTCGCTGCTTTCTACAATTATTTGCATTTCCACTTTGTTTACACTGTCTACCGTTGTTGATTTAGCAAGGAATGGGAAGAAGGCTGGTTTTATCTAGCATCAGAATTATAATGACTCAAATAATATAAAATAATCTCCATATCAGTGACCCCCACCACCTCAGAACTGTACAGAAAGAAGTGGCAATGACCGGTTATATCAGTGTGGTAATTGAGGTTCAAAGCATTAGAAATAAGCTGGAGGGACATATACAATATGATATTAAGTATTAAAAAAACAATTTAGGTGTGCATGCTATTTGCGCTTTAAAGGGGATGTCCACCTATTTTCAACATTCTAATATGTCATTAGTATACCCTGGAGGTGCTGGGTGGACATGATATTAAAGTTCCCCCATTCTGTGTTCCCAAGAAATGGCGGTCTGAAGAAAACCACTAACATGGAGAAACATCTTGATGACATCGTCAAGATGTATTTTCACCATGTTAATGGATTGCTTTAGACGCTTCTTTTTTCTGAGAGCGTACAAATGGAACCAAATGAACCCGTTAGGGTTCATTTGGTTGCATTTGTACGCTCTCAGAAAAAATGTTGGAAATGAGTAGAATTCCCTTTTAAGCATAGCATACAGTAACTGCCATACTGTACACATACATGCTTTTTTTGTTTTAAATGTCCATGCGTTGTGCATGCCCTCCATAGATGGGCAGAGCAGACACGACACACAGAGACAGTGCATGCACTCACTAGCGGCTCCTCTCTTTGATAGCGATCGGTTTGGTCACACTCTCATGCGCCAGCTGTCAGCCCCGGCTCCACTGCTGCGATTTAATTAGTCTGTTTATGTCCTTTCTAATAATAAAGCTCTCTGGGTAGAAGGACACATCCAACTAGCTAGCTGTGTTAGACGACGGACGCGCTGCTCGCCCCACCACCACCACCCACCCACCACACCACCAACGCTTGCTTCTGCGCCTCCAGTGCTGGTGGCCTCGCCGCCACCACCACCACCACCACCACCACCACAGCGGCTAAATGTGGGACATGATGGAAGATGGTGTGACCACTTCCCTCCCTTGCTCCTCTACAGAGCAGAAACTAGTGGCCCTCGGGCTCCGATCTAGTACACTCGTAGCCCCCTTTTTTCCTCAACAACTCCTCCTCCTCCTCTTCCACCACCGCCGATCCTAACCTTAACCATTAGGGGATAAAGCGCACGCTGACCTGATATGAGTGTCTAGGGGCAACTTCATCCATCTTCCTCTCTCTCTCCCGCGGCTCTCTAGTGGGAGCCTTTTGTCAGCGGAGGGCTCTGGAGAGAGACTAGATTGTATAGTGCCATAGGCGTCGCGATGTTCGGTCTGCAAGCGTGCATGAGAGTGCCGTCGCTGCCGCTCGCTTCTTTTAATCTGATCTGATTACAATGTAGTTTTGGCGTTATTTTATTGTTTTGTTTTTTTGGGGGGGGGGGGGGGGGGGGGTTCAATACCTCGTTTTTTGGTAGGGGTTGGGATACCATAAAGATCTCAGTAGGCCATTTGCAGATAGAGAGAGAGAGAGAGAGAGAGAGAGAGAGAGAGAGAGAGAGAGAGAGAGAGAGAGAGAGAAGGTGGGACGATAATGGATGGTATTAAGTGAGATAGACGTGGTAGAGTGGCAGAGCAGACAAAGACAGACAGAAAGCCTTCCTTCCCTCCCAGCTCCAACGCTGGCTGGCTGGCTGGATGGATGGATGGATAGAGAAGCTGGTGATGGTTCTGTTGCCTGTCTCTCCTGGGCATTGGCCCTCCACCATCTCTCTATTAGTCTGCCGGGCTCCTGGGAGACAGGTGACAGATAAGTGCAAGCGCGACACACACATTTTTAATAGACATTTCAAAAGATAAACCTGATAATCGTCCCGTCCCCCCACCCACCCTCCTGCTTTTTAATGAAGTCTAATGCCCTCGTTCTAATTCCGGTTGCGTCGTTGCGGGGCTCGTTAAGCGTCGTCGGGGTGGCGGAGACGTTTTTGAATATGCATGACAGTCGGAGAAATTGCGGTTGTGTACGGAATGCGTCCATGCGGACGACTGTGGAAATGGATGAGTACACTATTATTACGCCTTATTTCCAAAATGAATCCATTTCATGTTTGTCGTCTGTGAGCGGCAATGGAGTCCTGGTACCGTCTAAATCGAGACGGTAACATATGGTAACAACAGCCGCGCTAGAAGACAACATATTCCCAGACTTTGACTAAATAAAATGACCGAAGCAGCTAAAATAGGACAACTAGCAACCGCCATGTGTCACAATCGTCTATTTCCACAATTTTCTAAACAATTTTATACATTAACTAAATCAAGGTAGTGTAATTGCATGCCCAACATAGAAATGTCAGTTTGAACATGATTAAACCGCCAGTCTGACACATGTGTGTGTCTGTGTGTGTCTGTGTGTGTGTGTGTGTGTGTGTGTGTGTGTGTTTATATATAAACACACACATACTCAACACCCCTTTCCAGATGACCCTTTGCTGGTGCCCATAGTTGTTCCCCTTGCGGTACCACAGCCCCCACTACACACACACACACACACACACACACACACACACACACACACACACACACACACACACACACACACACACACACACACACACACACACTTGAAAAACCCCTGCCTGCGTGCCAGACAGACAGTCAAACCCTCATGCCCATGCAAATATTTTTGTTTGACTGTCTCTTGTGGTTAGTTCACAAAACCCCCGGACGCGGCGCTCTGAAAAAAAAAAAAAAAAAAAAAAAAAACAGAAAACAACTGACCAGTGCAGTTGTCATCCCTCATCAACGTGAGGCCCTCGTTCTTCATTAATTGGATAGATTAATTTGGAGCGGCTTTGATGTGTGTGTGGTGTCTGTGTGTGTGTGTGTGTGTGTGTGTGGGGGGGGGGGGGGGTGACGCATAGCGTTCGTCTGTCCCCTCCTCACCAGTCTCTGTCAGGTTGAATTTAGCTAGGGATCGTGGGGGGGTGGGTGGCGGGGGTTTGGGGCGGCGAGGGGAGGGGGCTGACCTTTCGAAAGTGAAGAGATCAACACAATTTGAAAAGACAATGTCACTCGGCGTAAATGTGATATGTTGTAATAAATGACATTCAACCTTTTCTGGGCGATGATGAGCTTTCGCAGGTTTTTGTTTTTGTGACGCAAATGCATGCGCACAGGAGGGGGGTGGGACATAATTTGCGTCAGACTCATGCCAGCGGCGCATTTTAAGCGTTTTTGCGCCGAACGCGAGGATTACGTATAGTTGTCTACGCCACGCTTTTTGTGTTTTTTATACCCTTATTTTGAAGCCCCAGATTTCCGAACCTGGATCATGTTTCTTGTGTCTTGACAATTCTGACTTTTAACGCCCTGTGCAAAAACGTCTTGCAGGTCGCGAGTCCCGGACGAACCGTTGTCTCTCTTTTGTAAATGGCTGGTTTGCAAAAAAAACACGGACATTGAGGGGTAAGAATCTGAAATAATGCCATTTGAATGCAGGGGATACAATGGGTGCGGGTGCACTTTCTTTGTTTGTTTGTTTTTTTCAAAATCGATCAAAATGGACCCATTTCGTCCCAAACGAAATGCTCCAAAATGTCGATCTGCAAAATGCAGAATGTAACAAATTAATGTTGGTATTCTACAAGTACGGCGCGGGTGAACATTGCTGAGATCGTCGTGCTGCGCAGGCATCAGCGTTAGCAGCACATCACACAACCCTGCCGCTCTCATTCCACTGTGATTACGTCTAAGAGGACACATTAGCGCGGAGTAATAACATTACTGCGCCGCGTAATAACCGTAATGAAGCTATGACGACGGAGCGCTGGGCAAAACGACGGCGACGATCTCAGGCGTTTGTTGTTCCACCACGTCCCCGTTGCAATCAGGGTTTTTGCAAAAAATAATCGAAGGCGCTGATGGAAGGCATAGCGCTTGGGTCCGTTCCATCAGAGCACTATACTACTCCCTGTTTTGGTTTGCCCGGCTGGGCTCCGGTCCTGAAGGTGTTCCTACTCAATTATGATATGGGGAAGGAGCTATATAGAGCTATATCACGCCCCGCAAGCCGAGCAGCACCGCAGACATCTTCTTCACCATCGCAAACGGCTTCTACGTCCCACTGGGACGGGAGATAAAGGGAGAGGCAAGTTTAAACAATGTTAAAAAGAATTGCACAATCTCAGCATGTCCTTCACAGCGGCACGACCAACACAAAACGGAGAGGATTGCAATTATCGTCAGGGCATTTTCATCAGGCGTTTGACCAATCTAGGAGCTAAATCGTTACCAATAAATTTCTTCGCCGATATGTTTCTAAAGGGCTTTACAGACGGGGGAGTAATAAATCGCGTCTTCTAGTTCATTTTCAACGGGACCAGCGTTTTGTGCTTAGAAAACGCTGTGCGATGAAGAAAGCGTGTGAGGCTGGGCGTCATCGCACAATAACAAGGCAAAACATGCAACATTTCATCATGCTTCATGTAGCATGTGATGCAGTATGTCTAACTAGAGGGGTTTCATGATGCTCAATCCATTCCCAGCATTAGTTTTGCAAACAACATTCTCATTGGGCTGAAAACAGCCTATAGCACTTGCCAAAAATGTGCTGACTAAGAACATTTATGATGACTATTGCTTGGGATGGATTCATTATGAAAACCACTTACGTTGTATATATGAAATGATAGATAAAGCATAATGACATTTTCCATGTTTTGCCTTCTATAGGTTGTGACTAGTACATGTTGTTAGACACCATTAGAAACACACTAGTGAAGACCTGTCTTGTTAATGATTTAGTTCCCAGATTTTCATAACTTGCCCTAAATCATAGAAATACCCACGCGACAAAAAAAGCGACTTTTGTCGGTAAACCGGCCTCCGTCCATCGCACAAAGGGCATCAACGCGCTCTGAAACCCATCGATTAAACAATGTAAGATTCATAGCCTATACAATAAACCGCGTCGTATATGGTCAGCAAACCGAAATCTTTAGCGATGCCACTGTAAAGCTATACGCCGGAGCCACGTTTCTATATTTCCCTCCACGTGATGCGATTTGTAATGGAGGCAGAGAAAGAGAGAGAGAGAGGACAGGAGGCAGTGATGCTAATTTTGTAATTAAAACGGATGATCTGATGACCACATGCAAGCTGATCCCACCCCCACCCCACCCCACACAGAAACACACACGCACACACACATGCGTGCGATATGACGGCAGAGTGGGCCGTGATTGATAACGCTCGTCAATATATTTCATTTCAGGAGCCTGAGTCAAATGACAACTGGTTGTCATTGACTGAAAGCAATCTTTTTAAAAGGGGAGCCTTTGCTAAGTATCAGATGAAAATGATTCCTCTGTCTGGTTGGGTGTCACTGCCTGTAGGAGCTTTATTGATTGGGCTTGAATATATTGCACCCGCAGTAGTAACAGCTGCTAGTAATGTCTCTGCTCTCTCTCTCTCTCTCTCTCTCTTCTGCTCGGCTCTTCCTCCTGCCCGCAGCACTTTTCTCTGCCGCAGTTTATTGTTAGCGATATGTGTTGCGGCTGTGTGTCATCGTCGTGCACGCCTTCTACAGCGTATATACGCACAACGTCGAACGTCGCACACTCTTTGTGCATACTTAACGGGCGAGATTGATGCACGACAAACGCGAAGTGAGCACCGCGGTCGGTTCCGACCCGGATTTAGAAAAACGAAATGAACAAACGCGGCGGTGCTAATGCGTCCTGAAGGCTTTTGGCCGTGGCTGCACCCGTCCATCCCCATCCATGTGGATGATTGTGTTAACTAAAGCCCCTGCACTGTTGTATGCACCCGCCGCCGCGCTAGTAGTATATGCCTCACGCGTTATCAAGCCGCAAAAGGATGTTGGCATGGATTGGTAAAGGTCATTTACTGTAATGAGATTTGCCACGTTGCGAGCATATGGCTTGATTATTGCCCCCCCCCCCCCCCCTCCCGTTCGTTAACATTTTCAGGAAAGAGACAAATGGACAGCTGAGGGGTGGGGAGGGGAGCTGGGGGGGGGGGGGGTCTGGGGTTACAGTGAAAATGCACTTAGCATTTCCTCCTCTCAAAGGGAGGACGAGCATTTTCACAAGGTGTACTGTCAACGTGTGATTGATCTTTCAATTTTCTTAAGGAATACACACGCCATTAGCGCGCCCGCGCATTCAAATCGTCCCAATAAAGTTGTCTGTCTTGGATTTTATATACTTAAAGGACAAACACCTCTGTCTCCTTCGCGTAATTCCTGCCACATGTTAACATTCCGGTGGTTTTTCGGGGCAGAAAGTATAGGGAACGCAATTATGCAACCCCATCAAACCCCCAGAACTGTTTTTCTCTCTTGATCGTGATTTCTGTGTACATTATACGGGATGATGATACATAACGTTAAGTGTTAAATAAAAGAGAGCATGTATACGCCCTTTAATACGTCAAGGACAGAAAGGAAAACACGCCAGGCATCAACCTGTTTATTATGAGCATTTTAGGGGCTCCGTTTCTTGCTCAAACGCACTTTGTTGGCACTAACACGTGGGGGGATGCCTGGGATTCGAACCTTCTTGTTTTCTGAGTGGAGTCGAGTCCACCTCCTAAGCCACCTTGAGGGGGTGAGGTGGCGTTTTAGCCATTCAGAGCGCAGCAGTCTCCAGCAGTTTCTTCATAGGGACTTTAAGCATCGACTCTTTTCACAACAGCTCCTTTTGGTGGAAATGCGGGGGCTATGACGCAATCGCCATAGCTGTCCAAATTGGTAAGCAGACATTGTGGACACTACGTTAAAGTTTAGGTTCTGCCGTAGTAGAAACAGCTGCGACGTCAAGCAGGTTTATCTATCGAGCAACGGATCGACTTCCTGTCGCCACAGTGGACGACGTTGCCGCCATCTGCTTAAAGTCCCTAATGAAACAAATCTGTTTACAAACACAGTTGCCTTGCCTGTATACTATAATACCTTTAAATGTATTATGAGAAGTAAAAAAAAGAGTAAAACAGTAAATAAAAAAACGCAACGAATCGATCTTTAGCAGCGTTTTACATGACGCCTTCCCCACCTGAACGGTGCATTCAGGTGGGAAATGTATGCATGTTCTGTGTGTTGTCGTCTGTGAATGAGTTCCTAAGGTGTCCCATGTCTACACGTGTTTCCTCCGCGTTGGGTCTGGCTCTGCTCTGCGTGCGAACCGTACCTATACGCACATAACACACAATTATCTCACTGTTGTCTCACTGTTGTCTCTGTGTGTGTGTGTGTGTGTGTGTGTGTGTGTGTGTGTGTGTGTGTGTGTGTGTGTGTGTGTGTGTGTGTGTGTGTGTGTGTGTGTGTGTGTGTGTGTGTGTGTGTGTGTGTGTGTGTGTGTGTGTGTGTGTAATCCACATGTTTGCATTGTTTACCTCTCCTCCGTTAGCGTGTGTGAGAGACGTGTTTCTGTGCTTCGCCCTGTCCGCACACTGTGTGTGTGTGTGCGCGCGTGTGCAGGCGAGTGAAAGGCAGGTATTTAACAAAGGCAAGATGTTTGCTTTATTATCAACATTAACTGTGTAAACAGAAAAGAAAAAAGAGGCTTCAAAGTTTCACTCAATGACACTGAGGGGCTGTGGGTGGTTACATCAAAGCCCACTACCTTCCCCTCTCACCCCCCCACCCCCTCTTTAATGAGAAACAGGTCCTACCAGCCTTGACTGTAGCCCGCCATCTGTGTGTGTGTGTGTGTGTGTGTGTGTGTGTGTGTGTGTGTGTGTGTGTGTGTGTGTGTGTGTGTGTGTGTGTGTGTGTGTGTGTGTGTGTGTGTGTGTGTGTGTGCGTGCTTTTGTCTGTACGCGTATTTATATTTACGTCTGGCTATGTGTACAGTATGTGCATAAATGTGTGCGCATGCATGTGTACAGTACATTGTCTGGGAGTGTGTGTGTGTGTGTACAGTACAAGATGTGCACATGTACAGTGCATGTGTCATTCATCTTTACTGTAACTGCTAATCTTTCCTTGGGAAATGAACTGTGTGTGTGTGTGTGTGTGTGTGTGTGTGTGTGTGTGTGTGTGTGTGTGTGTGTGTGTGTGTGTGTGTGTGTGTGTGTGTGTGTGTGTGTGTGTGTGTGTGTGTGTGTGTGTGTGTGTGTGTGTGGCACGTGGGCGTGCATTTACAGTGTATGTGTGTGTACAGTGCATGTGCATGTGCGCAGGTTCGCGTGGCATAACGCACCGCCGCCACCAGGCCAGGCTAAACCTGTTCATGGAGGCTGTGTCTTAATGTTTGATCTGAGGGCAGGGGCGGATCTACGCATGGGCATGGGGGGGGGCAATGCCGCCCTAAATGCCCAGTCTGCCCCACCAAACATGATGGCATGCAAAACAACCCATGATATTTCAAATTAAAGTGCTTATATTTAAAATGATTTGAAACACTACTACTGTTACTACTAACTAACTACAATTGTGTCACCACTAAACCAACAGCATTTCATCATTGAAAACAGAAAACTCTGAGTCAGACCTTTAGCTTTATGTATGCTGTGTCTGTTGCAACTTCAACAACAAACAATGTTATTATCGATGTTTTACTTTCCTAATATAAGTCCTGTAACAGAAAATGCTATACCATTTTCTCTTGCCCCCCCCATTTGGAACATGTTACATCCGCCCCTGCCTGAGGGGCCATTACATTACATTACGCCACTGCTTCCATCTGACGGCAGCGGTCTGCGTTGTTGATTTCCTAGGGAAAGATTAGCAGTTATAGTAAAGATGAATGGCTTGATTAATGCTACTGCAGGAGAACCCCTACGCGTCTACGCCGCATGACAGACAACTTTTTTCTTCTCTCCAGAGCCATTCATTTCCTTGTTTGAGGAGGGAGATCGGGGGGCGCAAATCCCCCCTGACACGACCGCAACAAAGCTAACAGCGCTCACTGCGTCTGTGACCGTGTGTGGCGCGCCGGCTCTCACGCGTCTCACCTTTTGCCACGTTAATATATCCTGCAAGCGTGCAACATGGGGATGGGGGTTTACAGGCGCAATTAGGGATGGAAAAACTGAGATTGTTCCGCAAAAGAACAGAGGACTCGTCGCACGTGCAAAATCGTCACATCTGCCCATCTAGCTTACCTCTTGACATAAACGGCCCAGTTCAGTTTGACAGATCAGAGGAGGGAGGAGAGAGAGAGAGAGAGAGAGAGAGAGAGAGAGAGAGAGAGAGAGAGAGAGAGAGAGAGAGAGAGAATACATTCCACATCCCGTGAAAACAAAAGGCTTAGCGCGGGAGCAAATCAGCCCCCTTTTTGTCGCGTTCAATTCGAATCAAAGGATAAAGCAGGAATGTTTGTTTGACAACACGCATTTCAGCCCCGTACATTGTTTTCCACCGAGCCCAGAGCACCTCCCAAACAAAGACAGATAGGCTTTAAACAAGTCATTTAATTAGCAGGCCGGATCCACCGGCTTTTGGCCAGCGCCAACCAATTATACATTCCTGAAGCATGTGCAGGTCCTATTTCACATCCCTCCACCAGCAGCAGCTCCCTGTCTCTTACAGTACAGGCTCTCCCCCCTTTTTCCATTTAAGAGAAGGTAAATAGCCCCAGACAGACAGCTTCATTAGCCGGCGTCTGAAGAGGCGGCGGGGCCGATTGTCGCTTAAATAGTACCGCTTTTTACTGCAGGCCCGGCCGGGCGACCCTCCGATCAATTACAGCTGACATTATTGTTTGTCGGGAGCTTTTCTTTTTTTCTTTCTTTCTTTCTTTCTTTCTTTCCTTGGACAGAGGGAGTAAAAAACGAGATCAGGCTTGAGCTTTGGCTGGAAATGTAATCTCCCCCCTCCCCACCCTCACCCCCATCCCTCTCTCTCTCCCTCTCTCTCTCCCTCTCTCTCTCTCTTTGGTTCTTTCGCTCTACACAAACAATAAATCATTCAGTTGAGGAGATAATAAAGTGCCAAGTAGGAGCTAGTTTAATTTTTGTCAGGGGAAATCTGTCCACAACAGAGTTAAGGGGAGAAGAAGGGGGCCTGGGGGGGCTGGGGGGGGGGGGGCAGCTAGTACAGCTCTCCTAGCTCCTACACCGGCTCTCAGTGACAAAGGCTTAGTTTCTCATTCCCGTGGAAAAAGAGAAAGCCTCTCTGTAGGAATAATATAGATGGCCGGAAAGAGGCTGCTGGACTCCTCCTGTTGGCCTGAGGATTACTGACAGCTCAACCCCGCTGCAGATTAGATTAATAATTTATCTGCAGTATCCATCCATCCATCCATCCATCCATCCATCCATCCATCCATCCATCCATCCATCCATCCATGCATCCATCCATCCATCCATGCATCCATCCATCTTCGACCGCTTATCCGTAGTTGGGTTGCGGAGCCATCTCTCCACCAGAGAGCTCCAGACTTACCTCTCAATTCAGGCATTTAACAGACACAGACACTTAATCCAGAGCGATTTACATTAAGCAAAAGTAAAAAAAAAAAAAAAAAAAAAATTGACAATACATCATATATACAGATTAGTTGAATTTACTTTGCCATTTACAATTTAAGCAGAATTTACAATTTACTTTACAATTTAACCACTGAAACATGGTAATTCATTTGACATCCTATGTAACTGCTATGTAAGTCTACTTCAAATATGCTATCTAAAATACCTAAAGTATAGGTTGATACTACTGATATGTATACTGCAATTGCTGACTGAGTTGGAGTCTGAAGAGGTGTGTTCTCAGACTGCGGTGGAAGATAGGTAGTGAAAGGCTTTGGTTTGGGGTGTGTGGAGTGTTGGCCAGGTGTTTTTATGGGGGTAGTACCAGCATCCCAAGCAACATTGGTGACTTCTTCCTGGAGGAAGAATTATATTTGTAATACCATTGCCCTATTTTTAGTCATCATCAGTTGCATATCAAATGGCAAAAAAATGCTGATCTAGAAGCTGACAGTACAGCTTACAGTTAGTAGAAAAACTAGAAAAAGTGCCAGGTCTCCACCAGGAGGATAGGTACTGTGTGTGTGTGTGTGTGTGTGTGTGTGTGTGTGTGTGTGTGTGTGTGTGTGTGTGTGTGTGTGTGTGTGTGCGTGCGCGTGTGTGTGTGTGTGTGCGTGCGTGCGTGCGTGCGTGCGTGATGTGTTTGGCAAAATGTTTAGGAGTAAATCCAACAGGCTCATCGTGACTACAGCGATCATGTGTACCGATTTGTTTGATGTGTGTGTGCGTGTGTGCGCAAAGTTTGGCACAGATCGAACCAAAGCTGCACACACACACACACACACACACACACACACACACACACACACTGTGACATTGGTTATTTTTTTCCAGATAGCGATATTGACCGATAACATAAAATACTGACATCGATACATCAGTGCATCACCAGTGACAACAATGCTTGTAGATCTGCTATTTTCACTGTGTGTTCATCTATTTCCCTCACACATTTTAGCAATTATTTCACGAATTAGAACTACAGGCAGTATTTTTCCCTTTTTTTTAAACAGCTTTATGTCTGATGATGTAACAGCTTTTTAATCACGTTGTTACCAAGGGCTGTTTTAATTCATTCAATTCATCCTCCATGATTTGGATCTTTGCTTATCCATGCATGAACTCCCAGGCACAGCGCGGCATAATAGCTGAGCTGTTTATATTGGTATTAAGTGATTTGTAGCTTTAATGACGGTAAATAGGAGTTCACCTTTAGCAGGTCCCTCAGGCTTACTCCAGGTAAATTACTCCAAATGCATTGTTTATGCCCTTCAGGAGGAAAGAACGGGGGCTGGCGTGGAAATGCAACTCTATCGTCTGATCCATAAGCTCCTTTGTTTTGTAGGGAAAAACTAATGAATGCAACTAATGAATGTGTTTGCTGTAAGATCTGGGAATAGGTCACGTGGCTGTTGTGTAGACTAGAGCACGTGTCAAGGACCTCCCAAACATGATACTCATTGGCCCCGTAAAAATGTATGTCGTGGACCCCCCCATTTAAAAATATATGCCATGGACCCCCCCATAAGAGGAGATTTTTATGGCTCTAGCAGTGATTCTCAACCTCTTTACTTTCAAGGAGCCTCAGTTTGACATGTATTAGTCTAGTACAGAGGTTTTTCAACAGGTGGTCCGGGGACCACCAGTGGTCCCTGAGTGGATTCCAGATGGTTCCCAGGCTAAATGATCAAAAGGTGGTTAACCAGATGTAACTCTTTGAGAGCGTAAAAAATGAAACCAAATGGACCCTTGCCCTGGTATGAAAAAGGTTGAAAACCACTGGTCTAGTACTACCGACCCCAATTTAATGGCAGTATGCCGCAGTAATATCTCTGGGATACCATTTTATACCCAGCAAATGCGGTCAGGACCAGGACAATTGTGGCCGATCAGTGCAATCCAAGACTAGTCGAGTCTAGCGCAGAATTTCACCTGATTTCAACCAACGTCAATCAGATCTGGCCCAGAATAAGCTCTATTATTTCAACTGGTGAAGACGTCCTGGCAGTGACGTAATGATCATCCCCATATGGGCTGCGATCTGGCCTAGTTTTGACTTTAGAACGTCACTAGAGTCACTGGAGGACATCCATCCTAACATCCTCCAGTAACGTTAAAGACTAGGCCAGATCATAGCCCATAGGGGAGGATCCTTACGTCATTTTCCAGGACATTTTCACCAGTTGAAATAATAATAACGCTATAGTTAAGCTATTCTGGGCCAGATCTGACTAGCTATGATTGATTTTAAGTTGATCTTGTCTGTGTCAGATCCTCTCCCATTCATCCAGGGACATTGTAAAATGCCTACACAGGGAGCTAGGTGTAATGTTGGAGTGCATAGAAGTGACTCTTTCAAGCCTGTTTTACAGGCTTGAAAGACATCACTCCACATGTCCAAAACTGCCAATCTGAACAACTGATTTGAAGTTATGATTCCCTGCTTTCATATGAGATGACAGGATCAAATATAAATGTAATTAATCAATGAGAAATGGTCACTAATGCTTAAATGTAATTGGCGTTCCTTGGAAGTATGCCATTTTTTAAGTCAATTTTCTCTGCTAATATCACTAAAGTAAAATATTTTGTTCTGTTAAAATGAGTGTGGTTGGTATTCACCAATTGAGTCTTATAATGAATTGAAACAAGATTTTTTTTTAAAAGGAAACATCGCAGTGCTGTCAGTTTTTTATATATGAAGCAGTGGTTTTCAGTCTTTTTGACTCCAGGGCCTCTATTTATTTGGCATTTGAGCCACGGAGGACCATCATTTGAGATTTTAGCCCCACAGACCCCAAAACTATTTTCTTTTGCTTTTGTCCACAATACCATGAGGCTGGATTATTTGGGATTTGAACCCTCTCGCCGGACCGCTGAGGAAAACCACTGATTATTACCTTTCATTGGGTGGGCAGGATGCACATTAAGGGTGTGCTCTGCCCACCCCTGCCCCCCTTCTAGATCCGGCCCCTGCATGTACTTCTCTGATATTCAAATTCACTTTGTTGGAGAGATTACTACCAGTCCAGCGTGGAAAGCATTCAGCTCCACACAGCTCAACAACAGCATCGGCCCGTCACGTGTCAGCATTTTGAAAGCAGGCTGCCCTGTAAATACATACACAACATGTTACTCACACAGGCACATGAATTATTCTTACAAGGAATAACAGTACAAAAGCCAAGAAAAAAAAGGCAACTCGGGAAGGATTTATGACTTGATTGAACTGACACAGCTAAGCGATGTCGAGTTTCATTAAATGGCACTTTATTTTTGCTTGTGTAAAAATTGGCATAGCGGTATAACAAGAGAGCTGAGGGGATAATGTTTGACCAGCCATCCAAGTGGGCTTTGAATCAAAAAGGTGGATTACCTCCTTAAGTAATCCACCTTTTCTTGTACATGAGGATGGACAGGAGCATTTACTCTGCCCTCAGCTTACTGGACTTGCCAGAAAAAAAACAGAAACATAGGAATGCCAAAGCAAAGAAATATAATTACTATTTTCACTTGAAATGATTGACAATGCAATAACATGGTATGTGACTGTACTGTAATCTATGCTGGAAAATACCTGAACCCAAAAATGGTGATTAATGTAAACGTTTATGATGGGAATGCTATATATAGACATAATGGATATATTCAGCTTTGTTGTTGAGCAATTTAAAGGTATAATAAGTGATTTGGATGATTTGGAAAACCATCCGGTACCCCCGGTAGCATGATGAGATGAGATGGCATTTGAATCATGAATAGTTTACATTAAACAACATACCAACCAATGAATACCTGAAATATTGCGAAAAATCGCAATATTTTACAGCAGTGGTTTTCAACCGGTGATCCGGGGACCACCAGTGGTCCTTGAGAGGGTTCCAGGTGGTCCCCAGGATAAATGATCGAAAGTTACTTAACCCTTGCAGGTCCATTAATCAACATATATAAACAAATGGACCCTTGCGGGTCCATTTGGTTTCATGTTTTACACTCTCAAGAGTTAAAATACTCATCATGTTAATTAGCCTAAGTCTACACAACTAGAGAATGATGAAGATTAATGGTCATTTTGATCTGTATGTGTTGCCTGTTTTGTTTCTGAAATACAGACAGAAATTCTGGACAAAAGCAAAAAGAAATCTTTAGTTTCGGGGTCTGTGGGGCGAAAATGTCCTCCAATGGTGGTCCGTGGCTCAAATGTCGAATAAATAGTGGTCCCTGGTGTTAAAAAGGTTGAAAACCACTGTTTTACAGCGATGCGCGAGACATCCTGGCTCTGAACAGAGCCGATCTCACTCCACCTGCAGGTTGCCTTTCATAAATATCCACATAAAGGGATTTGGTGGTGAGCCTTGTGTTGTTGGAACGACAGCAGACACATTCCCTTACAGTGGTACTATGAATGGGCCTTTATGGAAGAAACATGGCTGTAGGGGTATAGGGGGACATGAAAGGAGGGCGGACAGACACTGAGAGTGAGACTAATACCCCCCCTGGAGTGAATAGACGTTTCACCATGTCGCCACCAGGCAGTCTGCCTTCATAGGTGGAGATGTATCACAGCGACACAGATCAGCTGTGTATGGGATATTCTGGTTCTCTCTCTCTCTCTCTCTCTCTCTCTCTCTCTCTCTCTCTTTCTCTCTCTCTCTCTCTCTCTCTCTCTCTCTCTCTCTCTCATTTTGACCACCATTTGATGACATTTTAGCGCCACTGACCCCAAAACTCAAGATTTATTTTTGTTTCGTTTGTATGCATTTGTAGTACACACAACCGTACGTTTTATATTTAGGCCTGCAGTCTGTGGCGCTGCTCCAGTAGGTGCTTGAAAGAGTGTATCTACCTCAAAGGCAGGATAAGTCTCTTCACCCCCCCCTCCCCCCCCTGACCCTTGAGTTTCTTTGAAAGGTAGACGAGGGTCAGTCCAACCCTCTCTCTCTCTCTCTCTCTCTCTCTCTCTCTCTCTCTCTCTCTCTCCATGTTGTCCCTACTGTAAGTACCCCCACAATCAGGGCATTCTGTGCTGTTTCTTTTTATATTTCTTTTAATTGAGCTTAGCCCGCTGAGTGGTAATTGATTCAGACGGAAGCTCGGGGCAGAGGCGGCGGTGGTGGCGGCGGCGCTGATACAAGGTGGGCTCTCGTCCCCGGCTCCTTTTCCTTCCGCCTTTTCTTTAATCTTCCCTGGCTTTTATATTGCGCTGGGTGGATGTGGCTCGCACACTGTGAGACCCGGCATGCCATCTTTCTTATGGAAATCGATGTTTTCTTTTGGAAACAGTGGAGGAGGAGATGGAGGGAAGCGACGAGAGTGTATACCTCTGGCGTCCTTTTCATTTCCATGCCGGTGTCCTTTCTCTTTTTGACTGAGGCTCCGGCATGCAGATCTCCGTCGTGCCCTTTGGGGGGGGGTTTCTTTCCCTCCGTCTTCCCCGTCTTTTTCTTTTTCTTTCTCTCACGCAGCTTTTTACCTTGAACCGGCCTGCCAGAAAAAAAAAAGAAGGGGCGGAGGGAGGAGGAGGGAAGGGGGGGGCACAAAAAAACGGAATGAAGAATCAACTCAATCAGATCCAATAGTGTCTATGAGGTTTCCTTTAAAGCACTCGAGGAAAGAAAAAAAAAACAGCATCCGAGTGGCGAAGAAGAAGAAGAAGAAGAGAAGGAGGAACGAGACCAAACTGTTCCCAGCCACTTTTGATCCCTGCCAGTTCAAAGTCCCCACAGAACGGCGGGGGTGACTGAGGGAGGGGGGCGGGGGTGAGGGGGGTCTGTGGTAGGAGGGGGGGCTACAGACACCTAGCTTTGACCTTCTGTGTCGCGCTCTCGCCGTCCTTTGAAAAGTTGGCCTGTTTTCATTAAGTCACTGCGAGGCTACACAGCGCAGTGCATTGCCACAGAGTGCGGCTAGCTAGTTAGTATACCCCCTACGGTAGCTTTATTGGGACGTCCTTTTTACGTTTTTTTTGGGACGGGGGCACTAATGCCTCCGGTTTTCCCCTCAATTATGTCTGTATATCCCAGAGAACGGCAATTCAATAATTTAAAACATTTGTTGCGATGCTCTCTGATGTTATAATGAAATCGTTTTTGCGTGCATTCAAAGGCTAAATAAATGAAGATCCAGTTATTATTGTTAACGGTGGCAAGGAACTCTGATCCTTTCCCTCTCTAGTGTAGTCTCTCTCTCTCTCTCTCTCTCTCTCTCTCTCTCTCTCTCTCTCTCTCTCTCTCTCTCTCTCTCTCTCTCTCTCTCTCTGGTCCCTGAATATAGGCTGGCTATAATTAGCCTAAAGTCATTTCTTGTTTTGTCATTAGCACATTTAACTAGTCATTTGGGTAATGGGCTTTTTAAGATTGCCTTATTTTTACAGAGATATTTTCTTATATGTAAATATTGAGCCAATTTCCATAATGTGCCCTTTTTATTCCTCATAGAATAATTGATGCATCTTTATAGCTGTGTAAACTTTGGTCTTGGAAATGACTGTGTGTGTATAGTTCTGTGCTCCCCATTGTCTTTATTATATCTGCAGTCGGTTTGTAGTAGCCGTTATTAACATAAGCTGTAAAACATTTATTTACATTATGTTAGCGCGGGGAGAAATAATTACGTGTGATTATTCCACCAAATGATAAAAAAAATAAATAAAAGATGACACTATAATGCCTTAGATTTATTATTGAACACCAAAGATTCCCCCAATGGAGGAGATTCCACCCTGGTTGGGTGTTCATCGCAATAAAGATGAGGCTGTGTGTGTGTGTGTGTGTGTGTGTGTGTGTGTGTGTGTGTGTGTGTGTGTGTGTGTGTGTGTGTGTGTGTGTGTGTGTGTGTGTGTGTGTGTGTGTGTGTGTGTGTGTGTGTGTGTGTGTGTGTGTGTGCACGCACGTGTGCGTGCGTGCAACTGTGCACACAATTCTGTGTTTTCGTACATGAATGTGAAACGCCTTTCTGAGAGTAACCACTAGGGGCACAATGATACATTTTAACAGTCAGTGATATGATACATGCAGGATAAACGTTCATTATTGATGACCCAGTCCGATGCAATTCAGTGATTTGAAATCAATAAGCAACTATTTTAAAACACATTGTCTTCATTTTCAACATTTCACCATGCATAATGTAACATGTGATATGTCTTACTAGTGGGTTTTCATGTTGCTGAATCCATTCCAAGCATTAGTTTTGCTTGTTCAGAAATAATTCCAATGACATCATCATTCTGCAGATTTCTGCAACATTGATGATGTCATTGGAAGAAGTTTCTGAACTGCACACAGGCCTCCTGGGAGACACAGACTGAGTAGAAAAAAGAGTGGTATTTTATCATGCACATTAGTGAGGATGGGAGTGGCAGTACTCTCCTTTATAGAACTCTAATATTAACCAGCCACCCTGTTGTTCCCATGCCTGTCCTGCAGGCCTGGAGCTGCCCTTCATGATGATGCCCCACCCCCTGATCCCCGTCAGCCTGCCCCCAGCCTCCGTCACCATGGCCATGAGTCAGATGAACCACCTCAGCACCATCGCCAACATGGCAGCACAGGCAGCACAGGGCCAGAACCTCAGCCTGCCCTCCAGGATGGTCACCTCCGTTATAAAGGTATATGTTACAGAAGCAGTGGTGCCCCCCCCCCCCCCCCCCCCCCCCCCCAAACACCAGGGACCCCCAGATGGACACTGAGACCGGATCTGTACAGCTCTATAGCAAAGATTCTTAAAGCCCCAAAAAATAATAGATGAAATAAACACATTTAGCATTTTCCCTGCAGACAGACACTTTGCTTTGCGGTCCATAAATTTTGTTGGCGTTGTCAACAAATCCTTTTCGTTGGTGTTAGTGTGTATGGTGGCGTTCTGGCCAATCACAGTGCAGCAGTCTCCAGCAGTTTCAGTGATCCAATAGAGTGGAGGTGAGGTGGAGATATATATATATATATATATATATATATATATATATATATATATATATATATATATATATTATATATATATATATATATATATATATATATATATATATATATATATATATATATATATATATATACACACACACACACAGTATATAGTTACATCACACTATCTGCCCCTCCCCTAACTCCTCCCCCTTTTATGATACAACTGAAGCTGTTGGCGTGACTTCAGTTCAGATAGATCTCCACCCATCAACACCCACCAGGAAAACCAGGCATACTTCATGAACTGGTCGATCTTCACCCATGAAAATAACATTTTAACAAATGTAGCTTATGATAATAATAGCCTATGATCATGTAAAACATGGTAAAAAAAAAAATCACATTTTCGTTACCGCTAAACCCCTTATCCCTTAACTTCTTTGCCTTTTTAGGCTATTTAAAATAACATTTTTTCAGTAGTTCAAATGGCCAGTCTACAAGCTCACAACATGTTGAAATATTCCAAAAAGTGTTTCAAAATAGTAAAAAAAAGAAATAAGGGATTTGGGCTAAGGGGTTTAGCATGTAACGAAAATGGAGCCCTCCATCTTTAATGATCCTGACCAGCACTATGAATTGCAGGGAGGGGACAGGTGCTTATGTTGAAAGTGTGTGTGCGTGTGTATTTGTGGATGCTGGGGTTGCAGGAGCGCGTGCCGGACAGCCCGTCCCCGGCTCCGTCTCTGGAGGACGGCAGGAGGCCCAGCAGCCACCCGTCGTCACACCGCAGCAGCAGCGTGTCCAGCTCCCCCGCCCGCACCGAGAGCTCCTCGGACAGGATACGTACGTAATGGAACGAACGGACACCCAAGGTTTAGACTCTCCTAGAGAGGTGTTTCCCACTCTGACGTCATCACTTTACCAGAGTTCAAGTGCACTCAAGTCGTCATTTTTCAATGCGGGAAATAACCATTTCTACCTCAAAGTAACTCTTATGTTGTACAAATGCAACATGTAAAAATAGAGTTGCACCTGTCCCATGCCATGACTATTTACCCAGTTTTCGATTTAAAAAAAAAAAAGTTTTATTCCACTTGTCTTGGCATTTCCTAGAGTTTGCGCAGCCAGTTGTGCCATTAGCATAGACAAGGAGCTTCCAAGACAAATGCATCAAAACACCCTTTTTATTGAAAATGACTTTGATCATACAATGTTCACTTATCTTGTAGAGTGATTCTACAGGGATCGGAAAATGCCTCTTCATGAGAGTCTACATCTTAGGCCACCACCCGAGCTTTGTGTTTTTTTTTTTTTTTTTTGCGGGCTCACTTCCTTCCTGGACTATTGCATTATGGAAATTGTAGTCCTGCGCTAAAAACATAAAACGTGTTTCTCTTCTTCTTGCAGCGGCACACCACAACGGCCTGTCCATGAACCACGCCCTGCTGGGTCTGTCCCCCAGCATGGGTCTGCCTGGGCCCAAGGAGGGAGACCTGGCGCACGACATGAGCCACGAAGGAAAGAGGATGCACATGGACAAAGGTCAGTACATCGTCCTTAACCACAATAAATGGTGCAGTATGAAAATAAAATGCTTAATTGCTTAAGTCACACTTTAGACATTTGGACAAAACATTTATTTATTCTTAGTCACGTGTTGTCAATTCTATCCTTGATAGTTTTAGTCTAGTTGACTTGGAAGAACTAAAAATCTTGAGTTTCCTCGAAACCTTGAGTTTTGTCACTTGGTGTCTTGCTCAAAGACACTTCGACACTAACCCTGGGGGAGCTTGTGTTCGAACTGGCAACCTTATAGTTATCCGGACGCTCTACCCCTGAGCTACCCTCAAGTACCCATAGGGCCATAGGGGTACTTCCATGGGGTCCCTAGCTGTGAAACAGCTCTGAACCAAATGGACTCTTATGGGTCTATAACTATAGCGCATAGTGTCTGCACACACGCATAGCAATTATGATATAATAGTATAGGCCTGTGATATTCACCTGCGTTTCAGCAGGATTTACAGCAAGGGGTTGCTTAGAAATAATAAACCAGCCAAAATACTGTAACTAAGCTTAGTTTAAACACTTGCAGTAACATACCGTACCATGATGGTTTAGGACTGGTGTTATTGTATTGGCACAAAATGAATAAACCCATTACAATCACATTGACAAGGACCGTGTACCACCACTGTTATTCACTGCTACCCTTTTTAGGGGCTGGGGGCTGAGTTTGAGCTGCGATCACACAGACATTCTAGCTCAGGGGGACCTCTAGGTCACCATGCCTGTTGGATAATCCTCCTCTGGTCCATGACATGAACAGTTCACACAGTTTTAAAAAAATCCCCGGTTTAAGTTAACACTGAGAGTCTACAAATCGCACCCTTTTAAAAGTTCTTTTTGCTTACAGTTATAGACCCGCGGCATGAGCACCGCTCAGGACTTTTACCGGGACAGATGTAATGAATAGAAATATTAATGTTAATTATAATAATATTAATTAATGCAGCACGTTCAACGTCAAACGGAGCTTCACAGGGAGTTCCCAGGCATACCGCCTGCGTTATTTATAGTGAGACGTTATAGAGGAGTCGTCT
Source organism: Benthosema pterotum (assembly GCA_039105355.1). Classification (NCBI taxonomy): domain Eukaryota; kingdom Metazoa; phylum Chordata; class Actinopteri; order Myctophiformes; family Myctophidae; genus Benthosema; species Benthosema pterotum. The sequence goes on along the minus strand of CM076978.1, from coordinate 35,372,512 downwards.
GAACGTTTCAATTACTCAAAAACCGACTCCATGTATCAGTGAGCACATCTTCCATCTCCAGATGCTCTTTTCTGCAGTTCATATCATCATATCAACACGATATGTTTATTAAACACCATCCTCCTAGATGCATTTACGTAAATTAATGATCTCAAACGCATTATACTGTGTGTATTCATGTTGCCATGTCGCAAAACATATTGTTATTTTTTTTCTTCACTCGCCGAAAGAATAAGAAGAAATCACACCCAACATGAAGTGAGGGGCGATCAGACGCAAATTCTTCCCCTCGTCGTCAATTGGGATTTTGATCTTCGCGTGTGACAAAAACCCACACTAATAGCTAACTATAGGAGGGGGGCTAGGGACCCCCTCGAAAAAGAAAGAGAGAGAGACAAGAAAGATACAGATTGAAATCAGTTTATACCGTGCGCTTTGGATTAAATAGAAAATTAAGCAAATAATAGATTTTCAGTATTCTCTGTTGGTTTTTACAGCAGCAGCGGAGCAGGGGGGGAGGTGTGGTGGTGGTGGGGTGTGTTGGGTTGGTGGGGGGGGGGGGGGGGACTTTGATAATGATATTAAACCCACTGTGGAAATCACTGGGCTGTGCGTTCCCCGTTGGTTAGAGAGCTCCCGACGTGGAGTTGGGCGCTAGACGTTCACTCACGCAGAGTGTGAAGCAGTGAATAATAATAATTAGCGAGATCATGAACTGAATTTATGGGTCGCAAAGTGTGAAAAGTGGTAGCGTTAGCGGTGTGTGTGTGTGAGCGCATGCGCACGTGGGAGTGCGTGTATTCAGAAGTGTGTGTGCGTGTGTGTGTGAGAGAGAGAGAAAGAAGAGATATGAGCAAAAGGGGCGAAAACAAGCAGAAATCCATGTACTGCTGCAATTGATTGGCTCTTCAGTGGCAAATATCTTAGTCGACACCATTTCTTAACTGCACTTCATCTCCATTTGAACACAAATATGTTGTCAAGTTCTTTTAAAATATGGATGGAATGGAGTGGGGGTGAGAAATACAATAATAATAATAATAATAACCCGGCCCTCCATTGGAACACCAGCAGTTGTGATTATTTGTGCCCCGCGCACGCAGCCATGCACGAACCGCACGCTTGTATTATTTGTCGAGATTGTCAATTCTTGATATGTCACTGGGCTTGATTAGGATTCCGGGGGCTCTCTACCGGCGCGTGGTGTGTTACACCAGAGGTCTCGGTGCTGCGGCGAAAACATTTTTATAAAATAACCCATTAATGCAGAGGAGTGCAACTAAATTAGTTACCAATTTGCTGAGCATGAATTAATGAAGAGAGCTTCTCTCTACCGGCTCCCACAGTTGTAATTTTCATAATAACCCCGGACCTTTATTTGGCAGGTTGTTTAGTTTTTTCGTTTGAAGGTTTTCATTAGTCTAATGAGGACTGTGCAAGGGCGAAGCAGTCAGCACAATTTACATGAGGAAGCTATCATAATAAATGAGGCAATTTGAATAACACGCACAGGTTTATGCAGCGAGATAAGAGAGATTGTAGCCAGGGCCAGATTCAGAAGTAACCAATATACATTAGAAGCAACTAATAACCAAAGTAATTCCAATAAAAGCCTTAAGTGAAGGGAATAAAATTAATGATAGATATATTGAACTGTAATGATATGATACATGATGCATTAGATTAATAAAATAAATTGTGTTCCATTGTTGGAGGAGAGAGAGAGCGAGAGAGAGAGAGAGAGAGAGGCCCCACCGATCCGTGCAGCTTTGTTTATGGCGAGCTTTTTAATTAGGCTTGTTCATCGGATCAGTTTGTTTAGACAAATGAGATAACATTCCAATGGTTTAATGATATCTCTCCACTTGTTTGATCTTTATGATCCTGGCAGAGCATTAAATTAATCTTGTGCCCGGCGTGTACTTTGAGAGAAAAAGGAGAGCAGACTAGTGGGCATGGCTGAAAGCGCCGTGCACCGGCCTGGCGTCTGCATGGAAGCTTAATTTAAATAGCCTCACAAAAAAACACCTCAGAAAACGGGACGGCTTATAATGTCACATCACTTGTATCGCGTCCAACTCAACTCATCTCATCTTTTTTTGTTTTTCATGTCATCTCTGCTGATGAAGGACAAAGTCTGTTTGTTGTCGTTTTAAAAAGAGCCATTTTCCAAAGTCGTGTCACCCAGTGCAGAGAAACCAGATGGCCGTCCTTCTTTTTATTTATTTTTTGGAAGGGTTTGAACGCGATTCATTTTTGTCCAGATTTTTACCAGAAAAAAGGGGGAAAAAACACAAAGATTAGATGATCTGTAGTAGTAGAAAGCTAACTGTTATCTCACATGTGACTAATTGAATTACTTCAAACGGTGTGTCTGTGGCGATCGCTTTCGACAAGCCTCTGTCTCGTGAAACAGCAGGTAGCGCGACAAACAAGGGGTGTGTGCGTGAGTGTGTGTGTGTGTGGGGGGGGGGGGGGGGGGTGAAAGGTAACGGAAGCCTTTGGCTGTAAACTCAACTCGAGACATCAAACAGTTGACATCATTTTCATTTCCTCTGGGGAAAAAGGTGTTTTAAACAGAAGCCATATGCATGCATGGACGTCGAGGTGGTGGGAGAGTTTCCGTTGAATAAAAAAAACAACAAAAAAAACAAAACGACATGTGGCGGATTAAAATGCTCAGGCGAAACATTTCCCCCCCAGAAGAACCATATCGACATCAAGTTTCACCACTTTGCCCCAGTCATCCTGTTGCAGTGAATACTTCTAAATGCCACATCTCTTTTACACCGGGGCAAGAAAAAAAAAAACACCGGAGAGAGAGCGAGAGGGAGAGTCGAGGGGCCGATATAGCGTGTAAGCTGATTCTGTAAACCATATTTTAAAAGGGGGGGCGGGAGGTGATTCACCGGTAATGCGATATCGGCACTTCCCCGGGTAAATGTTATGTGTCTTTGTTGACACAATAGGAGATGCACTCATAATGTCCTTCTCTGCAGAGCGCAAATGGGACGACGGGCCGGTTGTATTATGTCACTCGGTGTAGACGCGGCATCCATATACCTGCTGTCTGGTGTGGGGAGTGATCTCGGCTGATGCGTTGAGTACTTTCGCGCGAGGGTGAGGGGAGGGGAGGGGAGATTGGGGGTGAGTGAGGGAGGGAGAGAGGGTGGTGGGCAGGGGCGGATGTAACATTTCCCAATTGGGGGGGGGGGGGCAGGCGAAAATGGCATGGGGGTGACTTCATGATGAAGTCACACCCATACCATTTTTAGTTACAGGACTTTTATTAGGCAAATAAAACATAAAAATAATAACATCAGTTGTTTTTGAAGTTGCAACAGACACACAGCATGCATAAAACTAAAGGTCTGACTCAGAGAGTTTTCTGTTTAGTGTTGACACAGCTGTAGTTGGTTAGTAGCAGTAGTAGTGTTTCAAATCATTTCAAATACAAGCACTTTCATTTGAAATATCTTGGGTTGTTTGTTTTGCATGGCATTGTGTTTGGTGGGGCAGTCAGGGCATTTAGGGGGGCATTGCCCCCCATGCCCATGCCTAGATAGATCCGCCCCTGGTGGTGGGAGTTGGGTGTGCGTTCGACTTCTCTTTGTGGCTCCTCCACTCCAGTCAGGAGGATGCTTTGCCCTAGATGTCCCGCCGCCACGTCCTCGGGGCTGCTCGCTCCGCTGGCTTGCTTGTCTGCGATCCTGCTTTACCGTCTGAATGATGAAGTGTGTAGCGGGGACGGTATCATAGGCTATTACCATACAGCTGCTAAGGGCACCGACCTCTGGTCGCTGACAGGCCGAGGGAGATATATGGTGTGAAAACAAAAAAAGAAAGAAAGAAAGAAAGGGGGTGGGGTGGGGGGGAGGAAAAAAAGGTTATTACCTGTATTTGTACAGTAGTTTAGGCTCTTTGGATTTGACCGCATGGTTGTAACGATAAAGAAAAAAGTGAGGTGACTTCGACATCTCTGTGCGGAAAGTTTTTTTTTTCCTTTTGTCCAAAATTCCAGCCTGGGTTTGGGAAACAAAACAGTCAAACATACAGATGAAAAATTAACATTAATCTTCTACATTCTCTCATTGTGTAGACTTGGGTTAACTCAGATTGTGAAATTCTTACCTCTTGAGAGTGTAAACATGAAACCAAATGGATCCGCAAGGGTCCATTTGGTTTCATATTCATGCTCTCAAAGAGTTACATCTGGTTAACCAATTGTCCATCATTTCGTCTGGCGAGTACCTGGACCCCTCTCAAGGACCACTGGCGGTCCCCGGACCACCGGTTGAAAACCCCATGTTCTAGCAGCATTAATATTTCAATGATGCTATCTCCCACGCAATGCATCATTAAAAGTTAGATATATTCAGTGTAAGCTCCTTTTTTCTTTCTTTCTTCTTCTTTTTTTTTTTTTTTTACTTCAACGCATTGTGTTTCGTTGCAAATCCTCCAATAACGCAACACCAATGTCCTTGGATGGTGGTGTTGCGTATATATGGTGGTGGGGCTTCAAACGCTATGCTGACTACCTGGCTTTTTTCTCTCCTTCTAAGTCGAGGAAAGGCGAGATCATTAGCCATGACAACCCTGAAATGTGACTTGGCAGACAATAATGCTTTATGATCAAACAACTTGTCAGTGGCGTTCCTGTTGAAATGAAAGAGTGCAAAAAAAAAAAGAAATAATTCAATAGCGGATCAATCAAATTTCCACCACCACCGGGGCCCAAGTGAGAGGAGATCTGCTGATGGTGCAGAGAGGGAGAGAGAGAGAGGGGAGGCTAGTCCCTCCAGGACATGAGAGTTCATTTGGATATTTGTTCTTTCCCCCCGCCCCGTCCCCCTTCCTCCCGCGACCCCCTCATGAATGTTCCATTGCGTGACACCATCTTCCCCGCTAATCACATTTCACCGGCGCAAAAAAAAGAACGGAGGGGGATGCTTTTAGGGACGTTGAAAAGGAGGAGAGGTTCTTTTTAATCTTTGAAATGCCTCAAAAGTGACAGAATGCTCTCTCCTGCCAAGGCGCGTGGAGCGTCGGATGGGGAGATAAATATGCTGTGGTCAGCTAAGTGTATCTAGTGAGCAAGGCAGAGGCAAATTTAATAATGCATTATCATTCACTGGCGAAGGTGAAATCTCCCTGTCCATCAGGGAGAGGAGGCTGAGGCCTGTTTCATGTTACCCTTGACTGCCAGCGAACAAGTGCTTTACTCAGCCATAGCATAGCAGAGAGAGAGAGAGAGACGCAGCGCGCTGCACGCGGCGGCGACTCTGTTGCATAGGGTGTCAGGAAAAACACGTCTCCGCTATCAAAGCCGTCATCTATTGGACTCGACTGGAGACAGTAATGACCGCAGCGAGTGCTTGTTCTTTAACGAATGAATAATAACCTGTCTTTTTTCTTTTCCTTTCTTTTTTTACCCCCCACCCCACCCCTCCCACCTCACCCCTCCCACCTCTTCTTTCCTTTTGACAAACACGCGGGGTGCATTTTTTAACATATCCCGAGCATCTGCTGTTATGCAGATTTTACGAGAACATATTTACACCCGGTGCCCTTGGACAACAGGCATCGAACAATTATGAAGATTATGTACGATGCGGTGTGGCGGATGGCTAGGCTGGCTGGCTGGCTGGCTAGGCTGGCTGTGGGGGGAAAATTTGCGATTCAAAAACGAAATGCTGTTGTCTGTTTTTTTTCCCCGACGCGAGCAACTGTTGGAAGTCAGATAAGGTTTGACCCCTGAATATGTGTTTCTGTGTTTATTTATTTTCCCATCCAAGACGTTTTCCCACTGTCCGTTTGTACGAATTAGTATTTACATGTAAACAAGCAGTTAAGTTATGCCGGGGCAGACATGGCCGCTGCTGCGGCGGCAGCGGCGGTAGCAGCAGCCGCTGCATGAAGAAGAAGAAGAAGAAAGGCCCGGCAGGGGCAGATCTAGGCATGGGCATGGGGGGGGGGGGGTGCAATGCCCCCCTAAATGCCCAGTCTGCCCCACCAAACACAATGGTGCTTATATTTAAAATGATTGGAAACACTACTACTGCAACTAACTAACTACATCTGTGTCACCACTAAACCAACAGCATTTCATCATTGAAAACAGAAAACTCACTGAGTCAGACCTTTAGCTTTATGCATGCTGGGTGTCTGTTGCAACTTCAACAACAACTGATGTTATTATTGATGGTTTACTAATAAAAGTCCTGTAGCCGAAAAAAGCAGCACCCATACCATTTTATCCTGCCCCCCCCCCCCCCCCCAATTGGGAAATGTTACATCCGCCCCTGAGGCCCGGGCCGCTACTGCCAAGGTAAACAGCGAGCCCTAGCTAGTTCGCCCCGGCGCAGTCCATCATGTTTACAGACTCCGCACTACACCCAGTGCTATTTGCAGGCTCTTTTCTTGGCAATGCCTATAAAACACAGCCAATTGGAGGGCCGAGCGAGCGAGCGGTGCGCCCGAGCAGCGAGCAGCGCGGTCCCCCCTATACCACCTCTCTCTCTTATCGTCTGGCAGTCTGCTAGCTGACTTGAGGACATTGTGAGTCAAACCTTTAAATTTTCACTCTACTATAATTACGCTCCCTCTATACTTGAGCTTTTATATCCTTTCACTGAGAAAGTAAATCATTCCTAATAAAGAGAGGAAGAATGGGGGGCGGAGGGGAAAAGCGCTTGAAGACTAATTCTCTGCTCTCTCTCTCTCTCTCTCTCTCTCTCTCTCTCTCTCTCTCTCTCTCTCTCTCTCTCTCTCTGCTCCATTCTTTTTTTCTTTCCTTTTTTTCCTTTCTTTTCTTTCTCTTTTTTTTCAAAGCCTTTCTGTTTGAGTCTTGCAGTCACCTTGACTTTGCAGCAGCAAGCAGCACCCGGCCCTCCTCCCCTCATGGAGTCTGTTGCTTATCCCGCCTAACCCCGGCCTGTCAATTAGGTGTTTAAAAATTAATCTCTTTAACTGGAAATACCATGCCGGCTTTTCTTTTCCGTCTGCAAATGAAGTGTTATTAATTCGCACGGCTCTCGCAAAGCCAATGTTATGAATAATGTTATCAAAACAGATTTCCACACGTTTAACACGTCGCTTCCATTTAAAAACCCCTTAAGTATTTTTTTTCCTTCCTTTATAACTGTGAAACCAGCGGTGCCCTGCTAATGGATTAGCATCCATTCATTTTTTTTCTGTGGAGGGAGCTCTAGTACTGCTCTGCACCCAGCCCAGCCCAGCCAGGGCTATACACACCACAGCCTTAAGCTGGGGCCTTTTTTTTGCGAGTTTTACATTTCCCGGTTTCCTCTTTAGTTCTTTCATCTTCGTTTTAAAAGCAGCTCAGTACATCCATCCTGGATTAGCGCCAGCCAGCCGCCCGCCGATCGCTCGCCCGCCGATCCGCTAGACTCGCTCGTTCAGTGTGAGCGGAGCATGCAATGCAAAGGCAATGACACCGATGTGTCTACCCCCACCCCTCACGAATTACACCCCGCTAGTATGTACTGGTGCCCCCTAGATCTAGCTTCAGGGGCTATCTGGTCCGCGCGAAGCACGCCAAGCTAATACTTGTTCTATTTAAAACCTGATGATTACGTGGGATTTTCTTCTCTGTTTGTTTGTTTGTTTCGTGCGTTTGAACGCTTAATTATCAACGTGTAATTGGCACGCGCATTGCGACATTTCGGGGGACGGTTTCGCTGGTATACGTGCAACCTCGCTATCGGGCAGACGCAGGACTCCTCCCGGCTCACTGTCGGGGAGTTAAGCCGCATGAGAAGTTTGCACTAATGAATTAATAACCCACTGAAAACAAAAGGGGAACCAAACAATGAACGGAGGAAAATAAAAACGGCTCGACGATTAGCGGGGTCAGGGAAGATTAGTGCGGGTGTACCGTTACAAATGATCTGTCCTTTTTGAACGTTGAACGATTCCAGGGGGGGCAAAAAAAAAACGCACAATCGATCGCCGAGGCCAATTTAATCTCTGCGGATTCTTCTGTTCTGTTCAATAAACGGGGCTGGTCAATGGAGGTCAATACGCAAAGACAATCCCAACACCCTCAAAGCGTTGGCCCTGTGTCCTTCCACGGCTATTATCTACTCTGACGGGTGGGTCTCGGATAGTCGATACACTGTAGGTGAGACATCTCTCTGCGAGACATCGCTGAGGATTCCTTGAGCCGATGTTGAGTTGAGTTTGGGTGTGTGGGTGTGGCAGTAGGTAAGTTTTACTTTTAGTCTACGGATATAGACGGATGAAATTAGAAATTAACGTTTCGTTTCAGTTTCTTATTACCAAATAACCTTTCACAGCCTTGGTCCTGGACATTATATGCCCCCCGGGCCATATAATTATTGCATTCGATTGGCATTGTCTCAGATTCGACCCCTGAATGTCGTGGCTCTCCTCAAATCAGCTATTTCAATGAAACTGAACGTCACTTCCGGGACTCGTGACCTGGAGGGTTAGGGCTGAATGGAGATCTGGCGCTTAAAAATAAGGGTTTCGACCGTGAAAGCCGTGGTCCAGAGCCATGGCATAGGCATATAGTGTATATGTGATCCTCGGCTAAATTATAAATTGTTGCAGATCTGCTATTTTTGCCCAGAATAGGGACGTGGCTTGGATGCAGTTGGATTAAAAACCTGTAGGTTGATCAATGTAACAGGTTGCAGTTATACTGTACCTCACGCCTCTCTCTCTCTCTCTCTCTCTCTCTCTCTCTCTCTCCTCTCTCTCTCTCTCTCTCTCTCTCTCTCTCTCTCTCTCTCGTTTCAACCAAGCTGTAAGTGATAGGCTCTCTCTCTACAAAACACCGTTTGGTCTCGAGGTCCCGCGCCACTAGTGTTCACTTTAAGAGCCTCGTTTGAAGGTGTGTGTGTGTGTGTGTGTGTGTGTGTGTGTGTGTGTGTGTGTGTGTGTGTGTGTGTGTGTGTGTGTGTGTGTGTGTGTGTGTGTGTGTGTGTGTGTGTGTGTGTGTGTGTGTGTGTGTGTGTGTGTGTGTGTGTGTGTGTGTGTGTGTGTGTGTGTGTGTGTGTGTGTGTGTGTGTGTGTGTGTGTGTGTGTGTGTGTGTGTGTGTGTGTGTGTGAGCTGCACCGCGGCCAGCCGGCCAGCACAGAAACAAAAGTCCTGTAGGCTTTTATGCAGTCATCACAGTCAGCCAAGCCTGTAATCCTCAGAGGTCCGATAATGACATAGCCCCCTGCATTTATTACATGGAGGAGAGGAGAGAGAGAGAGGGAAAACGCTGACTTTGAACAAATGAACACCCTGACCTTTATGCAATAAATATGACATGGGCCGCATAAAAAGACAAGATATCTTCCTCCTAAATGGAAGTCAACACTGATTCGCTCCCTTGTTTCCTGCCCTCGTTCCTGCTCTCTATCTGTTTGTCTTTTTCTCCTCCCCCCATTCTGTTCCTCTCTCTCTCTCTCTCTCTCTCTCTCTCTCTCTCTCTCTCTCTCTCTCTCTCTCTCTGATATGACAGTTAGGCAAAATGATGAAACGCTTTTTGAAATGTTTTTTTGTATGTGTGTGTGTGTGATAGCATTGCAATTTATTACAATGCAAACCCACACAAATTGCAGCTGCAGCTAAATCTCTGCTGTTAACTTTACGCTGATCTCTATGATTATAAACGTGAGTGAGTGTGAGTGAGACTAGACTACAGATATGGATGATAATTACCGGTACTTCCGGGTCGGGCGGATGCGGCTCTTCTTCTTTGCTTATACGTTGCGCACTGGCACAGTACAGCTGAACAGTCCTGCCCCTTTCATGACGTTGCCCCGCAGCCCCTGGAGTAATTTACCCATTAATTTTCCTACTTTCCACTTTTCAAAAAGTCATTCATACTGTGGACAAAGGCAACTCGAGTCGTCAGAAATCATGAGAGCAAACACAATATCTACAATATTTGTTTGTTTGTTTGTTTTTTCCCAATGGAAATATCCTACAAAATTGGGTCGTCTTTAATCTGGGTGGCTATACTATTTGACATTCAATGTACACAACTTTTGTTTTTCTTCTTACAAATGATTTGATTGTCACAAAACATTGTGTGTTGTTGTGATTTGTCACAACGCGTTCAGCTTTGCTACCAGCGTGGAATCGCGCAGCGCGGACCATGTTCGCATTACAGGGTGATTTTTCCCAACGACAGTAGGGCGGCACGCAAAAGTTATTCTTCCATTGAGGACTTGCGAATGCCCTTTTTAAGAGCAACCCCCAGCACAGGGCATCGACCCATTGCCGTGCCGTATCGCTCGCAATCTCGACGTGATCTCAATCGAGAATTGCGATCGCCTCCTTTTGTCACCCTGTTAGTGTTATACCGCCTCCTCTGACAGCCGAGGATTTATGGTTTATTTCCTCCACGCGGGGCCTGGCCTGTCCATCTGTGGCTCTATCTTCATATGGCCTTGAGAATATGATTCAATTTATTAAGGCAAAGCAACAGACTCATTACTTCAAAGAGGGAGAGAGAGAGAGCGGGGGAGAGAGAGAAAGTGACACACCGAATTGGTTATTAATGGAAAGGCACAGCCATGGGGCAGTTGAAATTTAATGATATCCTACAAGAAAATATGAGGGTGTCGCTTTCCCAAAAGTCATGCTAAATGTCAACGTTTTAAGGTCCCGGCCGCTAATTTTATGCCTGTGCACAGTAATGTTTTGGAGAGCATTTAGGAACCACGGCCCAGTGGCCAGCCTGATTGTCCCGCTCACCTCGCTCTCCTTTCACCGCAAATGGGTTTGTGCAGCAAGTGATTTCATCTCTAAGTGAAGGGAACATTAAGGTTGGCGTGCGCGGCGGCGGCAGCGGCACGCGCCCGTGCATTTGAGCGTTGCGCGCGTGCGTGGCCGCGAGAGCATGTTTGTTTTTGATTTCCGTGCCGTGATAAGAGAGCTGCACGCGGGAGCCGAACGTTACCTGTTAACGCTTGAGCTACTAAACCCGACTTATACTCGAGTTAATTGATTGTAGAACAGCTTCCCTCGCAAATAACGAGATGCCCAAGTTGTGTTTTCGATGTTTAATTCACCGTTGAGTGCATATGTTGGTAATAATCCAGATTGGTTGCGGACATGGGACGAGACCGATGACGCAACAACCATATCCCCCGGATGCTAGGGTTTCTGGGAAACCGAGGCCAAAGGACAACTTTCTTAAAGGGGAAT
>CM076978.1:35346321-35358821 GCA_039105355.1 Benthosema pterotum | reverse complement strand
CCCACCCAACCACCTACCACCCTCGTTTTTTGCCCCCCCCCCCCCCCCTTCCTTCCTTCCTTCTCTCTGCTTGCAAGCGATTCTCCTCTCCGTCAAACATTTCAAAAGGAAGCTTTCAAGTGGGGTTTTTAGACATGTTTTATCTCCGGTTATCATGTCCCCCTGTCCCCCCTCCCCTCACAGTCTCGCTCGGTCCAAGTGCCGCGCGGCGGCGGCGGCATCAGCATCGGCAGCAACACAAATCTAATAACATGTAAATTGGAGATAAGCCCAGATCCCTCCAAGTGATATTTTTTCCCTCCTTTTTTCCTTTTTTTACATTCGTAGTTTGTCAAGTCAATTCCTGGGCCCCTCCATGTTTTTTAGCCCCGGCACACACACACACACACCACAACACATGAGGAGTGAGAAAATTAACTGGATAGGTGATTCATCATTGCTAGCACACTGTCAAGGACTCCCTCTGCAGCTATTGAGAACAGGGTGGTGGTGGAGGAGGATGCTGAGGAGGGGTGGAGGGGGACGCGCGTTGTTTTAAATTATGGCATTTCATTCAGAATGCATTGTATTTACAGCGGCCCCATTTTATATTTGTGGCTCCTATTATCCCGCCGAAACAGTTGCGCGTGAAATGTTATTTGTGACAAGAGGGAAGGCGGGCGGGTGACCTGGCCGGGTGTTTTTTTTTCTTTCTTTCTTTTTTTCTCCCCCCCACACAGTAAGTATTTCATAGTCGGTGAGGTGGGTATGGGGGCTGGTGGGGGCTTAACTGTGCCTTTAACGTGCGCTCGAACAAACGGGGGAAGAGAGGGGGGAAAAAAGCACAAGAGGGGCTGTCACAGCTGCTGTTGGCAGCCAAGACTATAGTGGAGAGAGAGAGAAATATCACCTGGATACAGAGCACTCCATTCCGCAGTACCCCAACCCCCCCACACCACCACCGCCCCCCATCACTCCCACAACAACGCCTGTCGCTGTAATTAAGTTGAAGTCAATGATTCTGGGGATGCGATGGGTGAGAAATAAACATGCAAACACATGCCAGCGTTCGCAGCCAGACGCGTTGGATGGAGAGAGAGAGGTGGAGGTGGTGGTGGTGGTGGGGAGGGTGGGGGCAGGCCCGGATGTAGCATTTCCTAATTGGGAGGGCAGGCGAAAATGGTATGGGGGGCGACTTCATGCCACGGGCGCCATTTTGGGGGGCATTGCTGGGTGGGGGCATGGAGAGGAATAGCAGCGCCGGCAAACGTCGGCATCGTCTTCGCCGACTAATTCGAGAATGTGGCGAGAGAGATCACTATGTAAGCCAGGCGGAAATGTCTGCGCGTCTGTCTGACTGTCTGTGCTCCACATTCCATATTTGGCCAGGGCCTACTTGTGCGTGAGCAGAGCAAGCGACCGGAGAGCAAGTACCCTGACACCTCCGAGATAATTCCCTATACCCTTTTTAATGGTTCAAAAAATATCGATTAATTCTGTCACCTTTACGTCACCACCTAAACCAGCCAATCGGAGTACTTTGAGGGACGACCGTGAACCAATTACGCATTACGTCCGCTCGCTCTGCTCGTGCAAGTAATAAAGAAGGGATTGTAGTGGACAAGAGAGAGTTCCAGTACATTTTACTCTTGGTTGTTATGCAGAAAATAGCAGATCTACAAGCTTAGTAGATTCTCTCTGTCTAATGATCTAACCCTAAGTGCAATGTTAGTCATGTCAGTCATCATGATGTCTTCAAAAATGCATTTTTGCTAACTCAGCGAGCAAGATTACTATAGCCACGCCAAATTGTCTGTGAACTTCGTATATGGGAAGCGAACAGTGTTCACTTCCCACACTTGCAATCAATCAACTGTATATTAGTCGACTAACACTAAAACGGGACGCAAAACTGACTGAAAACTATTCAAGATATTACTCTGCTTGCTTTATAGAATGCAAGGGGTCTGGGAGGGGAACTAAAGCCTGCCACATTTAGATCATGTTCGTTCCAACGTTACATTTCAGTTTCATTAAAGCCCGTAGTGATGGTATTGATTGGATTAGCCGTTTATTAACTTTCCCATCTCGTTTCTCGTTGTGAAAAGTGCCGGTATTTATGCAATATAGCTCCTGGTGGGAAATGTTATCTGACAAGGGTGTATTGCTGTTTTGTAGTTGGGTTGAGTCTGTCGAAACAAAACACGATGTTTGCTTTTTTTTCTTTTCCAAGAGCATGACAGGTTGTTTCCCCTGCAACAAAGCCATCAAATATTCCGTGTGATCCAACGTTGTGTTCGGAGGTGGGGGGTGGTGGTTAGGGGGGGAGGAGAGGCCTGCCTGCCTGCCTGCCGAGCGAGAGGGAAGCCGGAGTTTGTTAAAGCAATGATTTATGATTAATGCCAACATTAAATAAGGGACAAAGTGCCTACAGTACAAATCAATTACAAAAGCTACAACGGTAGACCTTTCCCCAAGGTCTACTATAACGTCTGTGGTTGTTATGCATGATTTTATTGGAGGTGTATAATATGGCAGAGAGGGTGATGCATGCGCACCGTACGCCGCGCGATACGTCTACATCAGCGCGATGGCGGCGGAGGGCGAGCGGCGTAATGCCTTTGATCTTTGATTAGCCGTTTTATTGAGATAAAACAGGACGTCTTAAGATGCTGCTGCTGCCGCAGCAGCAGCAAGAAGTTTTCCTTTTATTTTTTTTCTCTCCTTTCTTCCCTCCTTTTTTTCTTCCCTCCTCTGTCGAAAACGTGGGGAGGGAATGCAACCAAACAAAACAAATTGCCACAGGAGTGGCTTCTTAAAAGTGGGCAATTCATTATTTTTATGAAGTTAAATTATAAACAAATTTTAATCCATTAGGCAACCATCCATTCTAATTAATCAACGGGAGCGAACTCCGTCTCGAAAAAAAAAAGGGTGGGGGGGAGAAAGGTTGTTTACTCTCTCCACGGACCAGCGGTGCATATTTCACCATCTTCCCCTGTACACGCAGAGAGAGAGAGAGAGGGAAAGAATTAAAGAAAGAAAAACACACACACACAGACACACACTCCACATCACAAACCTAAACTGCGAGTTTCCGAACACTCGACTTTTCTGGCGAGTGCCGTGTTTCCAGGGCATTTTGCAGATGCTCGAAATAATCTCCAATGTTTTTGCTCAATCTGCTCGGAGGATGGGGTGAAATAAATACTTTAAACTAATTAATGTAAGACCAGCTGTTCCCAACCACTTGGCTGGCTGTTGGTGAATATTGATGGAGGAGGGAGGAGGAGGGGGTGGGGGGGTGCTGTGTAGAGCTGGGCTCCTCCGCTCTGTTTGTACAAGAGTCAGACTCAACCACATAAACACGTATGAATACTGGATGAGAGCACCACCGCGCTACGAATTGCCAAATTAGATTAACAATTAAAAAGCCGATGGTGCAAAAACAACAGAAAAAAATGTCCTGTAGTCTCTAATGTGGAACTTGTTGGGGATAAATGTTGATTTAACCAATCTAGTATGGCAGAGTATGTTACTACAATATCAATAGTACTTAAATCTGGAACAGTAATTAACAGTGATTTGTAGGGATGTTCCAATCCACGATACCCAATACGGATACCATAGAATGGTTTTCAACAGGTGGTCCGGGGACCACCATTGGCCTGAAAGGATTTCAGGTGGTCCCCAGCTAAATGATATACAGTTGGTAACCAAAATGGACCCTTTTAGTTATGTAACTGATGAGATTGTAAAATGAAACCAAATGGTCTCAGGAGGGTCCATTTTCATTCTACGCTCTCAAGAGTTAAATTATATTCAAACATATGCACAATCAGGAAATGTAGAATAATTTTTATTTTTGAACCTTTTGTCAGTTTAATTGTGGACACTAACTTCTTAATCTTTTAGTTCAGTTAACCACTGCCAAAGAATATTATAGATATATAATAATACAAAATAGAAAAAAAAATGATCTTGAATTCCACTAACTGGGGATAGCAGACTCTTCCCTCAAATGTGCACTTTGGCAAATCCAAAGCAAACCCCACATGACCCAACATTGTATACATGCAATAGTGTCAGCTACTTACTGACACAGTGTCAGGACATCCCTAGTGATTAGATACGGTAACTAACAATGATTTTCAGTTATTTTAATTTCAAGGACCTCAGGTTTGACCTAAATTAGGCCAAAGCCACCCCATTTAATGGCATTTCTATCTCCGGGACCCTAATTTGTATTGCAAAAGCAATGCTAATTTAACAACTTTTACAACTGAAGAGTGGCAGAGTCGGTAGTTCGAGTCCCGGTTCCTCCTGAAAAGGGAGGCACTGAACCCCAAATTATGCTGGTCGGTGCCTTGCATGGTTTCTGCTGCAATCGGGGTGTGTGTGTGTGTGTGTGTGTGTGTGTGTGTGTGTGTGTGTGTGTGTGTGTGTGTGTGTGTGTGTGTGTGTGTGTGTGTGTGTGTGTGTGTGTGTGTGTGTGTGTGTGTGTGTGTGTGTGTGTGTGTGTGTGTGCGCGCGCGTGTGTGCGTGCGTGCGCGTAAATGCAATGTGCCTTTGTATAAAGGGGCTAGGGCTACATCAGTGGTTTTGAACCAGTGGTCCGGGGTCCTTGAGAGGGTTCCCGGTGGTCCCCAGGCTAAATGATGGACAGTTGTTTAACCAGATGTAACTCTTTTGAGAGCGAAAACATTTCATGTTTCACTCTCAAGAGTTGAAATATTCATCATGTGAATTAGTCTACACAAGTCTGCTGAATTTGTTTCCCAAATCCAGCCTGGAATTGTGCACAGAAGCAAAAATAAATCTTTAGTTTGGGGTCTGTGGGGCTAAAATGTCATCAAATGGTGGTCCGTGGCTCAAATACTTAATAAATAGTGGGCCTTGGCATCAAAAAAGGTTGAAAACCCCTGGGCTACAAGAATTCCCCATTTCACCATTCTTCTTTAGCTCCTGGAAATCTGCGTATCTGTCCATTATTTATCTCCAGTCTGCAAATGCAACGCGTCTGCGTGGGTCTGCAGATCGGCCTGTCTGTCTGTCTGCCTCGCATCTCTTCCTTTCTCTGCATCTCCGTCTTTCTCTTAGTTACCCTCCCACCACACACACACACACACACACACCACACACACACACACACACACACACACACACACACACACACACACACACACACACACCCAGAGGCCTGGTGGAGGGGCTGGACAGCAGATGGCAGGGGGCTCTGCCCCTCCGCCGGTGATGAATGGAGAATGATGTCATCCCAGGTTTTGACAGGCGCCCCGTGTGTGCGTAGCGTGTGTGCGTAGCGTGCATGGCATGCGTGCGTACACAAAGGAAGCGCGGCGAAAGCCTCTGGGGTCGGCGTGCAGCGGGCCTGCTTCTGATTTTTTTGGGGGGGATGACATCTCTTAAATGGGAAAAGCTGGATTTATGTCCTGCGATATATTGGTTAACCCCCAACTCACATCGGAGGAGAAACGCTACACTGGAAGACTCTGCTAAAGAAGCAGAAGCAGCCGTGCTGCCGCTGAGAGCTGGGATTGGCTTTTCTTTTTTATTAAACGGATCAATACAGATCTGCTCGCCGCTACTGGTCACTTAGAGTCAGGCTCACTGTTTCTCAGGTTATATACTAGCCTTTATGGTTGCTTTCTATAGCTGTCTGCTGTAAGTGGGAATTAGCCTAGCCGTGCCACGCCATATAGTATAGATACTGGTATTAGTCTGGAACATCGCCGTAGACGTTTTGGCCACCCTCAATTCTGGGGTGAGGGAAACGTATGTGTATCCCAAATTGCACAAATCGCAACTGTGTCTGGTTAAAGCCCCAATGAAATGAAAAATATGTTTTTCCACACTTTTAATTTGAATTTGTTCCTGAAAATAAAAATGTATTGTGTGATGTCATATCCACTGTATATCATATATCACCGCAACAAAAGCCAATAGAAATTACGCTCACCTTTTGAGTCCCAGTGTTGACTTCCAAACACAGCTGGGTTTGACTGAACCATTAAGGGGCTTCCAGACGGCAACGATAAACGCCGGCGTTATCGACGGGCGAGTTTTTTTATGCCGGCAGTGCCGAAATAAGAAAATCGCCCGTCGATAAACGCTACGGGTTTTATGCCGGGAGGGGAGGGGAGGGGGGCGGACGAAATGCGTGGCTCAGAAGCCAACCGAGCCAACAAACTACCAACTTCCCAGACAACTTCCAGTCAAGCGCTACCTGATCATGATCACGCTGAATTTACAATTCATTTACAATGAATTAATGACTCACCAGTCACCAATAATGATGGCTGCAGCCGTAGAGGTTGACATTTGAACGTAGACTATAGTTATTCCAAGTTGCGTAGGTTAAAATAAAATCGGCAGCATCCATCACGGTTTAAATATGTTGTATAATAAACTCTGCTGGCTAAAAGCATGTAACCAACATGCTTCGTCATAGCGTGACCGTGACACAAACTCACAACACGTCGCGCAATAATGCGTTGTAAATAGAACGTTAGAGCAGAATTGCCACAACTCACGTCGTGGCTCGGCTCAGGGTCGGATATAGAGGGGGGGTAGGGGTGGGCACAGCCCACCCAAACGTGCATCCTGCCCACCCAATGAAAGGTAATATCAGTGGTTTTCAACCAGTGGACCACTAGTGGTCCACAAAAGCCGAATAAATAGTGGGCCCTGGTATAAAAAAATGTTCAAAAGCACTGCTTCTTATGAAAAACTTTGGAGTTGCCCACCCGCCATTCTTCCAGCCCACCCTAGTAGGGCTGGCTAGATCCTGCCCTGGCTCGGCTGCGCCAGAGCCTTAAATGATTAGGGAATCCACTCCCGGAACAGAAACGGTGAAGTCACTGTGCAGGTCTACTGGTAGAGTGGGTCCTCATCGTCCTCATTATGTTGTATGTTTGCTATAAATCGCCAAGCGTTTTACAAAAAGTTCACTGGAATTGAGCACGCGCGCGTGCACGAAACGAGCACGCGCGCGCGATAAAAATCAGTGACGCTGGGCGGAAAACGACCGACGATAAACGCTTTCTTGAACGCGGGTCGATTTTTGAACTTTTGTGCTAAAAAAAACGCCGTCCCCATTGAGAATGAATTAGAGTGGGCGATTTATTCCTCGCCGTCTGTAAGCCCCTTTAGTCTATTTTGAAACCCCCTTCGATGACATCCAGGCAGTGTATTACTCGGCTTAATCATCCTGTTAAAATGTGTATATACGTTGGGTATAGGTTAGAAATAACGGCCTAGTGTTGCTCTCCGTCTCTCTTTCACTTTGTTTACAAACTAAAATGCATCATGGTTCTCAAGACGGAAGTGACGGACGGATCCCGTCCCACAGGTCCCATAGCCTGGACGGACGTGGGGGTCTGATTGGTTCTGAAACCGATTCTCCACGTTTGAGGTTGAGACGTCAAAATAACACATTATTTTGTCGTTGTTGTGTTTGTTATTTCCAGAGGACAACCCGATGTGCACCCCCACAGCCAGAGACAGCTACGAGAGGTTGTCGTTTGCAGGACAGGCTCTGCCCCCCGGATTCCCCTCGCCGTTCCTGTTCCCCGACGGCCTGTCGTCCATAGAGACCCTACTCACCAACATACAGGTACATACAGACCCTACTCACCAACATACAGGTACATAGACCCTACTCACCAACATACAGGTACATACAGACCCTACTCACCAACATACAGGTACACAGAGACCCTACTCACCAACATACAGGTACATACAGACCTACTCACCAACATACAGGTACATACAGACCCTACTCACCAACATACAGGTACATACAGACCCTACTCACCAACATACAGGTACATACAGACCCTACTCACCAACATACAGGTACATACAGACCTACTCACCAACATACAGGTACTGTAGACCCTACTCACCAACATACAGGTACATACAGACCCTACTCACCAACATACAGACCTACTCACCAACATACAGGTACATACAGACCTACTCACCAACATACAGGTACATAAGACCCTACTCACCAACATACAGGTACATACAGACCCTACTCACCACATACAGGTACATAGACCCTACTCACCAACATACAGGTACATACAGACCCTACTCACCAACATACAGGTACATACAGACCCTACTCACCAACATACAGGTACATAGACCCTACTCACCAACATACAGGTACATACAGACCCTACTCACCAACATACAGGTACATAGACCCTACTCACCAACATACAGGTACATACAGACCCTACTCACCAACATACAGGTACATACAGACCCTACTCACCAACATACAGGTACATACAGACCCTACTCACTAACATACAGGTACATACAGACCCTACTCACCAACATACAGGTACATACAGACCCTACTCACTAACATACAGGTACATACAGACCCTACTCACCAACATACAGGTACATACAGACCCTACTCACCAACATACAGGTACATACAGACCCTACTCACTAACATACAGGTACATACAGACCCTACTCACTAACATACAGGTACATACAGACCCTACTCACCAACATACAGGTACATACAGACCCTACTCACCAACATACAGGTACATACAGACCCTACTCACCAACATACAGGTACATACAGACCCTACTCACCAACATACAGGTACATAGACCCTACTCACCAACATACAGGTACATACAGACCCTACTCACCAACATACAGGTACATACAGACCCTACTCACCAACATACAGGTACATACAGACCCTACTCACCAACATACAGGTACATACAGACCCTACTCACCAACATACAGGTACATACAGACCCTACTCACCAACATACAGGTACATACAGACCTACTCACCAACATACAGGTACATACAGACCCTACTCACCAACATACAGGTACAGTAGACCCTACTCACCAACATACAGGTACATACAGACCCTACTCACCAACATACAGGTACATAGACCCTACTCACCAACATACAGGTACATAGACCCTACTCACCAACATACAGGTACATACAGACCCTACTCACCAACATACAGGTACATGGTCAATTGGTCATCCATAAAGGACCCCGAGAAGGAAAGGTTTGAGTTAAATAAAAGGTTTGCTCTGAAATAATTCATATTCAAAAGATTTGCGGCATCATGAAAAATAGCAGATCTGCAAGCTCCTGTAGATCTGCTCTTATAGCTAATGTGCAACGTGTTGCTGAAAACAGGGTTCCTGTATTTCCTGAATGTTAAAATCTAGCTGCTTTTGTTGCTTCCGTTTGCATGCTCTCAGCCATACATTAACTTGTGATCCATGTTTTACACATGTCCTCCACATGTTGCAGGCCTCCTGTTCCATATACTGTATATATACACAATCACTGCTGTTCCAACAATAGAAATCCATCACTGATATGTTTGCAACGTTTAAACCAGTGGTTTTCAACCAGTGGTCCGGGGACCACCAGTGGTCCTTGACAGTGTTCCGGGATGGTCCCCAGGCTAAATGATGGACTGTTGGTAAACCAGATGTAACTCTTTGAGAGTCTAAAAATGAAACCAAATGGACCCTTGTTTGACTGTTTTGTTTCCCAAATCCAGCCAGTAATTGTGGACAAAAGCAAATGAAATCTTTAGTTTTTGGCTCTGTGAGGATAAAATATCAACAAATGCTGCATAAATAGTGGTCCCTGGGATCAAAAAGGTTGAAAACTCCTGGTTTAAACCAATAGAGTGTTATTACTGTTTGTAAGAACGATCTCTAAACTCAACCTCTTTGGGTTCATATTTTATGGGTTTTTGATTAGATGCCAGGAAAAAATGGTCTGTGGTTAACACAAGCTTAACCCTTTTCGCACCAAACACAAGGATGTCTATACCACGGCATTTCACGTTTGAAACCCAGATTTTGAAACGCCAGATCTCGTGTTTCTGTTGTGTTGACCATTCTGCCCTCCAAGCCTCTGTACAAAAATATCCGAGGGTGCGAGTCCCGTATGTACAGTACTGCTCTCTCTCATTGAAATCGGCCGACATTGAGGGGTACAATTTGAGGTCCCATTTGAATGCTTGGGATAGAATCATGGCAAATATTTTTCAAACCTAATGCACAAAAAACACACTTTATTTTTAAAGACCATGCAACTTTAGTCTCGGTGTAAATCTGCAGACCTTTAAGCTTCAATGCAAACACCCCCGGTCAGAAAGATGAAGAGTGTGTGTGTGTGTGTGTGTGTGTGTGTGTGTGTGTGTGTGTGTGTGTGTGTGTGTGTGTGTGTGTGTGTGTGTGTGTGTGTGTGTGTGTGTGTGTGTGTGTGTGTGTGTGTGTGTGTGTGTGTGTGTGTGTGTGTGTGTGTGTGTGTGTGTGTGTGTGTGTAATGATGTGTATACAGCCGCTGCCCTTCTCGTTGCTCCTCTGGCATCAGAGTCACTGCGTCTCCTTTTTTGGCTCCCGTGTGATAATTAGAAAGCCTACAACACGTTGTAAAGAAAAACACCCTCTCCAACTCCGCAGCCCTGCGCTAAGTCATCTCTGATAATGATCTCTCGCGCTGAATATTTATATTACGAATCAACAAAATGAAGCCGAGCGGAAAATTAAGATAAAGCAACTTAGTGTAAATTGGGGTCACGAGAATCAACAATTAGTAAAGATATAGCCTGACGCGTTCGGCTTGTAATTGCACGTCAATGGGGAATAGTCGCCGTGCAACAAGACGGCGCCCCGCGTGGCACGCCGTATATCGCTGCATCCTCGATTTATCCTATGATTGTCGTGCGTCCCAGAAAACGGCAGATCTACAAGCTCACGACTCGTCACTTACTTCATGGCACGTCATGGCACGTTGGTGTTTCATTAGGCTAGATGGTCTACATTTTCACTTAAAGGGGAATTCCACCCATTTTCAAAATTTTCCTGAGAGGGTACCAAATGTGGTTCCATTTGGTTCCATTTGTACCCGCTCAGGAAAAAGGGGTCTGAAAGAAAAATCATTAACATGGTGAAATCCATCTTGATGATGTCATCAGATGTATTTCACCATGTTAATGATTTTTTCAGACCTCCATTTCTAGGAAATACAGAATTGGGTGAACTTTTTTTATCATGTCCACACAACATCTCTAGGTATATTAATGACATATTAAAATGTTGAAAATGGGTGGAGTTCCTCTTTAAATTTAAATTTCTTTTTTCCGAAGACATGAAAAAAGCAAGAAAAAAACAAAACGTTCCACCCAGGAAAAACACATACATGTCTCCATCATGTCAGAGTCCACAGATCATAAGCTCTTTCCCTTCCCATTAGGTCTAAACATCAATTTCCTTGTATACTGTCCATTTCGACCACCAATCCTCCATCTGGTCTTCCTGTAGCCTCAGTTTGAATGTCAATTTTTCCATGATGTAAATGTCCTCAACCACTTGTTCCCACTGATTTTGCAAGTTTGGGGTCTGTCTGCTCCCGATAGAATTTTAAAGGTAATAGAGGCAACTCTTTAGCCAAAAATCCAAATAAATATAAAGCTATATTTTTGCCTATTTCCCCTCTAAGTTTCTTTTACTTTGATGCTGCAGCTGTTTACCTGACAGGCACTTGCTTCGTCCTGACGGTCCAGAACTTTGTTGTTGTCAACAAATCATGAAAACAAAACATTCGCCGAGCTCAGGAAAGGCAGTGCTAATTTGTGAGTGGGTGTGTGGCGTGAGGCAGCGTTTTAGCCAATCACAGCACAGCAGGTGAGGTGGAGTTAAATTCTGTTTTTAAACAAAATCTGTTTACAAACACAGGCTTTGTACACACTAAAGTTGCCTCTATTACCTTTAACCAGATACAACATGTCCTCTTCCTGCACTTTCCCCTCAACCAGACTGCCCAAATACCAAATAATTTTACAGTCGATTGTTACTGTAATTCGCATCCCAATATCTTTGCATGACAGTTCCAGAAAACGCACGACAACGGAATATACAGTGGGGCTTATGATTCCAAAGTACCTTCCAATTGTCAAGAAAGGTCTTAGGAGTGTTGCCCCCCCAGGGGATTGATATGCGACAGCATTTGCATGACCCACTCAAGCTGTGTCTCTGTAAGGAGCTTACGCATGCAAATGCAAAAAAAAGTCTGATACCGTTATATCTCCACCAATCCGGTCGCGGCTGACATCCCCCCCGACTTAGAGGAAAGCAGGTACGACGCGGATATCACAACAGAGGAGGGAGAGAGAGAGAGACGGGCTGGAGCGTGCGAGGGGTCAAGCCGCGGGCCTCCTCGTGCACCATAAACCGACCCTTCACTCTCTCCTACCTCGTTACAGCTTTTTGTTTTATCCGCGACGGCAGAAATTCGAAGTTAACCAGCAGTGTTATGAAAAGTTCAGCTTGTTTTTTCCACCTGCGCTATCTCAGTGAGTCGACAGAGCGGAACAAAGTCTCCTCTCTGAGGCTGCTGCAGCAGCAGCAGCAGCAGCAGCAGCAGCAGCAGTGTGACTCCTGTGTGTTATGTCGTGTCACG
>CM076978.1:35321321-35343821 GCA_039105355.1 Benthosema pterotum | reverse complement strand
TTTCCTGAGAGAAATGTTGTGAATAAATGTGAACCAAATTTGGTACCATTTGTACCCTCTCAGGAAAAAGGGTGTTAAAGAAAAATCATTAACATGGTGAAATACATCTTGATGATGTCATCAGATGTATTTCACAATGATTTTTTCAGACCTCCATTTTTAGGAAATACTGAATTGGGGGGACTTTTTATCATGTCCACACAACATCTCTAAGGTTAAGGTATATTAATTAAATATTAAAATGTTAAAAATGGGTGGAGTTCCCCTTTAACATACAGTACAGTACGTACAACATACAGTAGCCTAGAACACACCATCTTATGCGCATCATTCTCTATCTTTCACCCACACACACTCATACACAGGCACACGTCACATACCCACAGACCTCTCTCACATAGTCTCTCTCTCTGTCTCTGTCTCCCTGTCTCTCTATCTCTCTAGCTCTCTCTCTCTCTCATATTCTTTATTGTTCAGGTACAATTTTAGATAAAATGTGACTGAGTGACTCACTCACAAATCTTTTCAGTCATTTTTTCTTAACTATTCTTAAAAAAAAGTAAATATTTTGCTTTTTGGAATACAATGGTGTGTTACATGATACGTATTCCTTGCATTTTAAAAGATTGTAGTTAAAACTTTTAGGGCCCCCATAGCTAAATCCGCCTGGGGCCCCAAATTGCTAAATCCGCCACTGCCCATATGTCTAGGGGTAATCAGGGGATGCAACATATAAAAGGAGAAACGGAAAACCAGGATCGAATAGTATAATGCGAATATTTATTACAATAGTTAGTTTGGAATAGAAGATATTTACAATAAACCGGCTCTATAAACTAAGAAAAATAAAGACAATAAATCAAACACAAAATGGAACACAAAATAATGGTTCCTTCCCGAAGGGAACTTAACTTAACCACAAGAAGTCTGAATGCTTAAGGTAAGACAAGATTGAAACGTAGCAACGGTGGCTGGGGGAAATACCCTGGAAGATGTTTCCCCGCTGGCTGCCAGGAGGAGACTGGACTTTGTAGAATGGGGAGCTACGGCCGTGAGCTCCCACACGTGACCGTGGGCCAATGGGGAGGCTGATCAGACCTCCACGGTCATGGCCACGGACAGCCCCGCCCAACCAGACAGCTGATGGTGGTTGGCGATCAGCCAACTCTCATCCCTGCAGTGATGAGAGTCAGTAATACAAGCCTATGCCGCTATAGATATACATGTATAGATATATATATACTAGAAGATATCAACAATAATTCTATATATATATATACATTCTATATCATCTTAATAATTAACCTTAGCACCATATAAATATATATATAATATTAGACAAGTATATATATATTTATAATACGGAATAATACTCATAACTCAGTCAAAACTCATATACTTAATCATACCAAATAATAAATACGTTGTACACGACCACTGTCGTGACAGTACAGTATGTGCCATGCACATGCCTACGTGCGTCTGGTTTGTTTGCGCACAACACCATGCCACAACGCACACATGCACACACGGTGTGTACACTCGCGCATTAAAAAAAACGCTTCAACTTTAAAGGTAGGCGACTTTAGAATGTAAAAACTGTGAACAGATTTGAATCTAACTCCACCTCCACTGCATTGGCTCATCGCACTTATTTTAGCCAGAAACCAGAGGCCATAGAAAACCTACTGAATGTTAAAGGCTCCTTTTTTGGTGTAATTGAGCTCAGAACACCTTTAATAAGATGACACTATTCAAGTCACAGTGCACACTAAAAACTTACTTGAGTGAACTATTTTGAATGCACATGCAGGACAGTAAGACAAGTGTATGTGTTTCTTTGAGGCTGTGTACAGCGTTCGGCATCTCCCCATGCACTTCCAACCCATAATTAGAAATACATATTGGGATATCAAAATAAATGTCTTAAGTTTCTTTGCCGACAAAAGGATTCACTTAACAGCGGCTCATGTTCTATGCATCAGCTTTGTATGATTAATGCAAGACGTATATTGAACTAGAAAGATTCCTGGAAAGAAAAAAAAACATCCCTAATAAATGTTTCAGTTTGTTTCAACTCCCCGTAGCAGTGTGCTAAACAGCACCCAGCACCCAGTATTTGCTCAGCCCTTTTTCTTTTTAATATTGTATTCATGCATGTTCTGCTTTGTTAAACCGACTAAATGATCAAAGGTTTTTTTGTAACCAAATGGACCATTATAGAACTCTTGCTCCTGAGAGTGTCGAAAGCAAACGGACCCGTTTCATGTCATGATTCTCATGTGTTTTTCAAACGGTGGTTCATAACTCAAATCCAGAATTAACAATGGGCCTTGATATGACAAAGGTTGAAAACAGGGGAACAGTGGAACAGTGGTAAGTGCTATCGCCTCAAAGCTAAAAGGTCCTGGGTTTGATTCCCGCAGGCGACGCCACTGTGCATGTTCTCCACGTGTACTCTAGGGTAAATACCCTCATAAAAGGTTCAGGGTTCTTTGTTTGTCACTCCAGTGTATGTCAGGACATATACAGGGATGAAATAACGTTTCCATTGTTCCCCAGTGCAATAAGACAATAGACAGTGCAATAAGAAAAAGGACAAATACAAACAATACAAGAAACAGTAAGTGACGTAGTGCAACAGACTAAAGCAGCGTAAAGTGGGCTGAAAGTGCTAAACTACAACCAGGTATAATTATAAAGTGGCAAGTAGTGAAAGTTAAGACAGCTAGACAGGAACTAGACAGGACATATAAGCTACAACTAAACTATACGGCTAAGACTAAAACATACTACAACTAAGCAGCTAAACAAACACACAAATATATACTACAACTATGGAATACTACAACTAAACTATTCATCTAACATACTAGCACTACTATACTAACAGCTAAGCTAATGACAACTATGACAACTGAGTAGGGGTATTACTACATGTGCAAGAGAGTATAGCAGCAGTTCAAAAGCATGCAGTAATGCTGGTCTCTAGACTGCCAGGGCACCTGATGGAGGGAACTGGTTGGAATAACGTCTTCCTTCCATGCGCTACATCTGTCAGGTGAAAAGAAGGCAGCTTGGCCTCCTCATGCATTGAAGGAAGCATGAGGCCAAGTCTGCTGCCTCCCCAGACTGGTGGAGGGTGCGTAGAGCCCAGGTAATAGGTAATTGGCACTGGTTGCAGAAAAAAGTGTAACACAAAAGTCCTATAAAATGTAGAAAGTAAAAGAAAACGGTTGAAGATCATTGCTCTAACACAGGGGTTTTCGACAGGTGGTCCCTGAGAGGATTTCAGGTGGTCCCCAGGCTAATTGATGGAAAGCTGGTTAACCAGATGTAACTCTTTGAGAGCGTAAAAATGAAACCAAATGGACCCTTGTGGGACCATTTGGTTTCATGTTTACGCTCTCAAGAGTTAAAATATTCACCATCTGAGTTAGCCCCAGGTTTACACAACTAGAGAATGTAGAAGATTAATGGTCGTTTTGATCTGTATGTGTGAAGTTTGGTTTTCTCCAAAATCCATCCTAGAATTGTGTGACAAAAGCAAAAGAAATCCTTAGTTTGGGATCTGTGGGGCTAAAATGTCGTCAACTGGTGGTCCGTGGCTCAAATTCTGAATAAATAGTGGAGGACAGGGGTGCCCACAGGGGTGCCCAAAAGGTAGATCTACCAGTAGATCACACAGGTCATGCAGGTAGATCACATGACGGTCCCCTAAAATGTATAGATCTGTAACTCTTGAGAGCGTTAAAAAGAAACCAAATGAACCCTTACGGGTCCATTTGGTTCCATTTTACACTCTCAAGAGTTAAATTATTTTAAACATCTGAATTACGTAATTTCAAGAGCCCATACAATTAGAGAATGGAGAATAGTTGTTATTTTGACCAATGTTTTGCCAGTTCTCTTTCCCAATTGTGGACAAAAAACATGAAAGTTAGTAGCTTTGGGTGCAAGAGACTAAATTCAACATCACAAACTGTCAACTCAAACCCCAAATACTGTTTTCAAACAATTCTCCCCCTCCATTTTTCATTATAAGTGCATTATTCTTAAACATTATAACAGTAAATAACACCATCACTACTATTTCAAAGCCAACCTTTCTTGGGGGCCTTGAAATGGATTTTTTTTTTTTTTTTTATCCGTAGATCTTATTGAGCCAGTAATTTTGAAAGTAGCTCTCAAGTCAAAAAAGTGTGGGCACCCCTGGTGGTCCCTGGTATGAAAAAGGTTGAAAACCACTACTCTAACAGATCCTCTCTCTACTGTCCCACAGCGATCATCCAGAAGCGTCTGAAGAAGGAGAAGAAGGCCAAGAGGAAACTGCAGGAGGCTCTGGAGTACGAGTCCAAGCGGAGAGAAGCGGCCGAGCAGAGCCTGAAGCAGCCGTCGCCCGCAGACAGCATGCGCTCGCTTAACGGTCAGAGCACTCTGCACGCAGCCACCGCCATGATGGCACATTGCTTTTATAAAGGTCTAGTGAATTATGTTTTTCACACACACACTTTTAGGTCAGTTCTGTGTATTTTTATGTATATCAAGTCTGTAATGAATGACTAATTTGAATGACTTTGTTTTGACGGCAGAACGTGGCCCCGGGCTCAGGTCCCGTTGCTGCACCAGACACGTTCAATTGTTTTCAGGGAAAAAATAGTTTCCTAATGTCAATACAGAGGGGGAAAAGAGCACCTATGACAGTAGTATGATATCCAAAATCACAGACAATATCCAGTCTAATGATATGGATATAACACTGATGCACTGCCCATGCACAGTCAGTCCTAAAGTAATTACCCTGTATGTTGCCCTATGTTGACCAATCGTCATCATTAGGATGACGTTATGCCTTGTGGAAGTCAATTCACAAGACAGGGGCAGGAGCAGGCCTGGATGTAACATTTCAAAATTGGGGGGGCAGGCGAAAATGGCATATCTTCATCGCCCGTGTCGCTTCGTGCCACGAGCGATGAAGCCGCCCCCATACCATTTTCATTTAAATTCTTTAGTTCTGTGACCGACAACATTTATATCTCAACAAGATTTATATTAAGCAAATAAAGCATCAATAATAACAGTATCAGTTGTTGTTGAAGTTGCAACAGACACACGGCATGCATAAAGCTGAAGGTCTGACTCAGAGAGTTTTCTGTTAAGCACTTTAAGTATAAGCACTTTAATTTTCCATCATGTTTGAGGGTCAGTCTGGGCATTTAGTGGTTACATTACGTTATGTAACCTTAACGTAACTGAATACACAGTAGGCCCTTACGTAAGGGAGTTAGTCCCAACACTGGTGTTGTGTGATATCTAATGAGACCCAAACTGCAATGCAATGAATCGCCTGCAAGTACAGAACATATCTCCTAACATGTCTGCAGTCGCCTGACACTCGGTCTGAATTATCATTTCGTTTCACTTCATTATTCAGTCTGAAAGCCCCTCCCACCACCACCACTGCAGTTTATGGGTTGGGTGTTGTCAAAGCAGCAGTCTTTGGTGATTGGTTCATACCAACCGATCAGAATATTGGAAAAGCACATAACGTTGTTAACCAAACAAACACAGCTGACGAGCTTTTGTGAACAAAACCTGCAAAATATGTCGGATTTATAAAACCTGATGCTTCGACCTGACATTGTAGATTCTACAAAACGCTCACTCTGAAAGGACATATTGAATTGATTTGTGCTGTATTCTCCAAAAATAGAAGGTGTTCACGGCTAATAGCGCGCCACTCTGTGGTGCGCTATGCCGTGAGCCGTGAACACCTGATATTTTTCAATAAAAGTTAAAACAACAAAAGGTAGAGTACAGAATGGTTTAAAGAAGCAATGGAGAAGCCATGTTTGTTACTTGACACTGTTGAGTGACAGGGCTCTCGGCCAATCAGATGCCGTAGCTGGATTTTCAACTAATACTAACAGCCCCATTAATAGGCCGCATCACCAGACCTGAATCTCCAGGG
This sequence comes from Benthosema pterotum, assembly GCA_039105355.1. Taxonomy (NCBI): domain Eukaryota; kingdom Metazoa; phylum Chordata; class Actinopteri; order Myctophiformes; family Myctophidae; genus Benthosema; species Benthosema pterotum. Next base: position 35,337,850 of record CM076978.1, on the reverse strand, counting down.
AAAATAATTTAAGGCGGTGATTCAGGAACTGGACCCAGGCAATGTCTGCAGTGGAGTTTTTTTTTTTATGAAACTGAGGCTGGAAAGATCACAATTCAAGTACAATTGCTGTTGTTGGTGGAGGAGTTGTGTAATAACAGTCCGATAGGATAGGGATGCTCCTCTATGTGGATGAATGGGCTGTAATGGTGTAGTCTCACCTTGTTAACGCCTCGCCATTGACTTACATGGTATAAGATGGCCGCCGTGTCAATAAGGTCCACATAGCCGCTTATTCTCGCTACTCGTGTATTCTCGCTACTCGTGTTTGAGCGAAAGTCGCGGCTAAAAGTACGGTGGCGGCGGCGGCGTTGACGGGTCGGGTGTCAGAGGTGTTTAACCGAGGTGATTCCTCTCTCCTCTCCCAGATTCTCTGACCCCTGAGATGGAGAGTGACCGCAGCAGTGGAAGAACAGATGCTGAAAGGACAATACAAGGTACAGGGGCTCAGATGAGACTATAAATCTCTCTCTCTCTCTCTCTCTCTCTCTCTCTCTCTCTCTCTCTCTCTCTCTCTCTCTCTCTCTCTCTCTCGCTGCCTGTCTCGTGCACGCACGCACACACACACACATTTTCACTCTGTCTTCTCTGGATTGCACACCACATGGAGGTGAGTATACTACCCATGCGTGTGCACATGCACACACTCTCACGCGCGCACACACAAACACCACTGTGAACATTAGTTTGTGTGCCTGCTGTTAGGCTACACGGCTCACCATCTGGGCCGCAGCACTAGGTCAAGATCATTGCCTTTCCGCAGACATAATATTGTTCTTTGACTACACTTTTTTTTCTTCTTTAATGGCGGTGTTGCCTTTTGAATGCAGATTTATTTGTATTCCTTTTTCCGAAACGGCTTTTTTTGAGAGAGAGAGAGAGAGAGAGAGGTGGATCGGAGCAAACGACGATGGCGGAGACGGACGGAGCTGAAGGAGATGTTTGTTTACAGCTGGAGAAGAAGAATTAACGAGTGTACGGAGCCAACGGAGAAAAAAAATCCCCCCTTTGATAGTAATAAAAAGGAAACAAATCAATCCGTTTTATGAATGAGCCGCGTACATTTTTAATGGTCGGTTTGTTTGTTGGCTTGGGGGACTGCGGGGGGGGGCAGTAGCATACGCGTTAGAGGGCTGGGGGGCCGATAACCTGGACTCTAACCACTATCTGTGTTTACCCAGATACAAGACACCCCGCCGAGGTTCAACACCCCTCATTATTATTATTAGAACTTCTTCCTCTCATATATGCGTCTGTGGGGCCTCTGTGCTCAGAAAAACTCTCCTTATCACCCAGTAAAGGTCCTAATTTATGCTGGGAAAAAAAATCCCCATATAATGTACTTTGAAAAGTGGAAAGATTCGTAATAATAAAGTAATCCGCCCCCGCCCCTTTTTTTTTAACTCTTCGACAGTCGATTAGTCAAGTTTTGAACTGATATGTTGCGCCAAAGCGGCGTAAAAAAGAAGAAGAAAGAATCGGGGCGAATTTAGCGCTTATAAAGAAATGATGACTCCTCTTTAATTAAATGTCGTTCCGTGACTGCAGGGATCTGAAGGGGAACTCGGCTGCCCCCCCACCAACACTCAAAAAAAGGAAGTCCATATGTCATCATTTATCCCCCCCAAGAAAAAAAAAAGATAACTTCCGGAATCAGGCCCCAATTATAATTCCATACCCCCCTCATTTCATACCGAGTTAGTATATTTAGCAACTCTAATTTCCGACTATTTCGCAGTAATGTGGAGGCAATTCCGCCCTTTGTAGTGTAATCGTTTCAAATTGAATCGTCTCGGAGTCGCCTCGTTAGCACGCGGGATCCCCTCTTATTCGTCTGTCTGTCTGGCTGCCAGAGACCTCGTCCTCGCCTCAGTCGCCTCGCACGCAGATTCCAACGCACGCAATCTTTTCTTTCTTTCTTTCATTTTTCCTCTACCCGTTTTGCGACAGAATCGGCGGGACCTACTGATCTCCCATACAAAAGAAAAGCAAATAGAGGAAGAAGCCTTTGTTGGGTCTGCGATGGAGATATATATATATTTACAGTATAATGTGGCCACGGACCATATCATTCTCACGGTGTCTCAATAGCACTGATCGTTGCCCCGAGGAGTGGGCATGAAGTGAGGGGGTAGGGTGGGTGGGGGCGGGTAGAGAGGGGGGGGTACTGAATAACCGGCGACATTCTGCGTTTCTGTTCAATTAGAGAAGCATTTGTCTGCCACCCATGTCTCCTCCGCTCGACTCTGCAAGCCTCGCCGTATAATTAACCTCAAATGGCAAAAAAATGATGTTGATAAATTACACAAGCAAAGGGGGGGGGGGGGGGGGGTAGGTGGGGCGGTGTGTGTGTGCGTGTGTGTGTGTGGGGGGGGGGGGGGGGGGCGAAAAAACAAGCCTATCACTCGCATGAAAGCAGAGAGAAATGCGTTGTTATATTCCACGACTCCAAACTCAGGGAGGGGAATGGAGAGAGAGAGAGAGAGAGAGAGAGAGAGAGAGAGAGAGAGAGAGAGAGAGAGAGAGAGAGGGGAAAAAAATTAATGAGAGCATAATTTTAGAGAACTAATTATTTCTATTTGTCTTTTGTCACACTTCTCTAATTCTGCGATATTAACACAGTCTGTGTTTATTAATTGCTTTCGCAGTGTTTTGAATCGGGTCCAAGTGGGAGCGTGGCTGTTTTCACAGGCAAGGCAGAGCTACTGGGACCGTTACCCCCGCCAGTAACTGCCTGGCAACGGTGCACACATGAATACCCCCCCCCCCTTCCACACACACACACACACACACACACACACACACACACACACACACACACACACACCCCCACACACACACACACACACACACACACACCCTGTCTGTATCTTCCCTGGGTTCCCGCCTGCTTCTTGCCACTCCATGTGTTCGGCAAGTTTACACGACCCTGTGCGCCGAGATAAAGTTCTTTGTTGCGAGATTAAACATCAAAACAGTTAAAAGTGAAATTAAAAATTAAATGAATGAATGTCAGTGAAGCAAAAAAGACCGTAATTAATGGATCCCCTTAATTGTCTTCATAAAATATTTGCATGGGCATAATTTGCATAATTTACATGTATTAATTAATCTTTCAAAGGAATTTTATGCTGAGAGAAGCCAAAAAAAAATCCCTTTGTTTTATTTAGCATCTAATGAAATATTTATCCTCTTTAATGAACTTTTCATCTTGATTTGAATATAAAAATACTAAAGTTTTTAACATATTTTGATGAGACGTTCTTTCATAAAATAACGTGTCAAAAAACGTCCCGGATTTCTTTTTTTCCTCCTCCTTATTTGCGTATGCAAAGCAGATGTTTCAACATTTGCAGTAATATTGCACCGTGGCTGGCGTCCCTGTGCAGCAGCCGATTGGAATTAGTGAGATTTGCTTATCAAGGTTCTCTCTGCTGATTTCCCAGACGTTTGTGATAATAATGTTCCTGCGTCTCCTCCGCCAGGGGTTTTCAACCTTTCCAATCCCGCAGGGCCCACCATTTATTCAGAATTTGAGCCACGGACCACCACTTGAGGACATTTTAGCCCGCGGGTGCACCTCCCGTGGGGGGGTGTGGGGGGTGCGGGGGGTCCCATGGAAATCCCGCGGGATTTCAAATCTCGTCTTAAGATGATGAATATTTTAACTCTTGGGAGTGTAAAAATGAAACCAAATGGACCCGCAAGGGTCCATTTGGTTTCATTTTTACGTTCTCAAGAGTTACATCTGGTTAAGCAACTTAGCTGGGGACCACCTGGAACCCTCTCAAGGACTACTGGTGGTCCCCGGTCCATCGGTTGAAAACGACTGTCCTACGCGTTCAATGCCACAATATCTTGACATGGGGGTGTGTGTGCCTGATGGCTGATGACTCACTATTTATTCAGCATTTGAGCCACGGACCACCATTTGAGGACATGTTAGACCCTACACAGACCCAAAAACTAAAGATTTATTTTGCTTTTGTCCACAATACCAGGCTGGATTTTGGAAACAAAACAGGCAAACATAGATAGAAAAATGATCATTCTTCTAATCTACGTTCTCTAAACATGTAGACTTGGGCTAATTCAGCTGATGATTATTCTAACTCTTGAGAGTGTAAAATTTTTATGCTCTCAAAGAGTTACATTCGATTAACCAACTGTCGGTCCATCACTTAGCCTGGGGACCACCCTCTCAAGGACCGCTGGTTGTCCCCGGACCACTGGTTGAAAACCACTGGCTCAGACAGTGCACCGCCCATTATGCTCCTTGTGAGAGAGCGAGGAACTGGGTTCGAATCAGACCCCTGTCTTGTCTTCCACGACTCTGCTCTATTCTCTCGCTGCCTTTTGGTTTCCTGTCTGACACAAAGCAGAAAATACCATGCGCCAAAATACATGTACTGTATATCTGACATTCTCCTCTCAGTGTAGTTGTCATCTGATTCCGTCAAGGAATCAGCTTGCCATTGTTTGATTAAAGGTAATATAGGCAACATTAGTGTGTACAACATCTGTGTCTGTGAACAGATTTGAATCTAACTCCACCACTCTATTGGCTCATTATGAAACTCCCGGAGAGACTGCTGTGCTGTGATTGGCTAAAATACTGTTTGGTGGACAACAACAAAAGTATAACCATCTGCAGTGCAAAGCAAGTGTCTGTCTGCAGGGAAACGGCTGCAGCATCAAAGTAGAAGCAAAGTAGAGGTTGCCTATAATACCTTTAACTTCCAGTGTTCATTCTTGAGTAAAACGGTGCCGTGAAATGGCCGTCGGCCACCTTTTTCACCCTGATGAAAAACTAAACTAAAAAACTAAGTCTCTTTATCTCGACAACAAGTACACTAAAAGACAACTCCTTTTAATTTACGCTCTGAAAATATTACAATCTTACCAGGCAGACAGATGGAAAAACAGACACTGTCTGTGTTTCATCAGTGTCAAGTTGTGGATCTCGTCGCTCAACACCACCCCCTTCCTTTGGTTGATTTTTATTTTTAGCGTTGCATTCACGCCGTAATGACTTTTACACATAACTCGCTGGTGTTGCTTGAATAGAGGCGGCCAGAGTGCAATGCCTTTGAGACCTACGGCATTGCTGGGTAATTAGCTTGTGTGTGTTTGTCCCCCCTCTCCCCCCCACAACAAGCCTTTGTTCTCGCCCTGCATCATCATCACAATACATAAACCGCAAAGCCGGGAATGAGCTCAAGTCTAACGCAATGGTCTAAACAAAAGTGATAACGCAATGCATACAGGCATGCATACATTGGGTATCTGGGGGGGGGGGTCTACTTGCCAGCACATAGTGCCCCCAAAGATTCACATTCTGGCAAATTAACTCTTATCCTAGTGTGCCATATTAGACCCTGTGCATGAATATATATATATATATATATATATATATATATATATATATATATATATATATATATATATATATATATATATATATATATATATATATATATATTATATATATATATATATATATATATATATATATATGAATATATGAATATATATATGAATATATATATGAATATATATATGAATATATATATATATATATATATATATATATATATATATATATTCATATATATATTCATATATATATTCATATATTCATATATATTTTGAAGTCTATTGACTCCAAATATGGAGTGTGTGACGCACTCACTCATTCACTCACACAATCACTCACAGACATTTTCAGCCTGGCTATCATAGTATATAGCTTGCTGCATTCGCAAGAAACCCTTTTCTCGCAACACCGCCGCATGACCAGGGAAGAATAGAGGGCCCTTACGTAATACTAGCGGTAAAATGAGTTTGCCTACATGAAGCACTTGTACACGGAAAAACACACGGCGATGAGGTGTACCTTACACATCTCTGTGGAATTGGAAGGAGTCGTGTTCCCGGCTCTCGTCACCGCCGCTGCTGCAGCTCTAGGTTGTCATGTCTGGCTCGCGGACGACACGTAGCCGTTCCTTAAAAAAAAACATTGCGCACTTTGTCTTTTTTTTTCAGAGTGCCGCTCCCCTCCCCTTTAATGTTGAATTATTTAGGTGCCCTGCCACGGAGCAGGGGGAGGACGGCCTCGCTATGCTGCTTAAATCGCAGTAACGTCGCATTCTCTCTGGCAAGAGAGAGGGAAATGCGAGGGGTAATAAACGTCAAACATGCTCCTGAGCTGTTGCCTAACAGATGCTTTTACCAGCCTCGGCGTTCCGCGAGCGCCGGCTTGCTCGCTCAGGCGTACCGCCGCCGCGCTCAGAACAAGAGTGTTCTTTGGGAGAACGGACAAAGCTCGTTAGGTTGCAGGTGTCTGGAGATGGCATGGCAGGGAGGAGAGGGAAGAATGTCTGCCGCCTTCGATAAACGCCATTTCACTTCATTTTTTTTGCAGGGGGAAATGTCACTTATAAATCGTTTTACATCACGGGTGCAATATCGTGTTCAAACAGGCATGTCCGGATAGATGTCTTAAACGCATGTGACGTGTCGTTTTTGCGGGCCGGGGAACGGGGACTCTCGCAGTTCCTCTTCTGATCTTTTTTTTTCCGTTGCATAATCAAATACGAATACCAGTTTTACCATCATAATTGGATGGAGGTGACATATTAAACATCATCATATATATTGAAATTGTTACGTTTGTTTTGCCCTAAAAAATAAGCTCTAGTATTGCTGCTGACAACAGTGCAGTACTGCATGTCCTACTTGAGCATAGCTATCATCATTAGTTTATCTGTCTTTGTAAATCAGATTTACAAGATTTGCAGGTATAGACTGAATAGAGGACCGGCTTTAAGGCCCTTTAAAGTTGTCTTTCAATTAAAACTGTTAACACAATCGGCGCCAGGAATGTGGGGCCTTGTTAAAAGGAAATTTCAGCGGTTTTGCAAAAACGTACCGGTATATGCTAATGACATTTAGAAGATTTAAAACACTTTCCTGGGGGTCTTATATTTTAGATTTCAGCAGTGAGACCATTGTCTCTGATGTCATAAACACTACATGTACCCCAGGAAGACTACATGTTGTCTCAGTAAAACATCACCCCCATCCACTAGGACTGAGCAGTGCCAAAAAAAAATGTGGGGATTGTAGCAGAGGAAGTCCATGACGATTATTACTCCAAAAATAGTCAAAATCCACTGTTCAGAAGCTTGGAAACTGAATGTATAGATTGTACAATAGTTTCAAGTTTCATGCATTCAATTGGCACTGGCAAAACATTTGCCAGCGGCTTTTTAGGAAGAGCATTTACCACTTTGGTAAACGTCCTGCGCCGGAAACAGCAGATCCAAAAGTGCGTCATAGTCAGGGGTGCACATAAGTGGTGCTCCGGTGCTCAGGAGCACCAAAAATCCTACAATGAGCTCCCAATCCAGGGTGGAAAGCTCCTTTGAGCACCACACAGCTGGGGCTCATAATGACTGCCCGACTGGGCCAGTAAAAAAAGCCTTGAAAATGAAATAATTCTAACTAATAGTATAAAATACTACTAGTATTTCAATAGATGTAGAGTGCAGGTAGTACTAGGCTAGCCACTATTGCAACGCCCAAACTATCGCCCTGTACTGTAATATTGTACATTGATCAGGATGTACGGACTGAAAAAAAGGGGTCCCAGGGCCGGCGATGCAGGTCACCGCATTTTGGGAGCACCAAGTAACATCTCCAGGTGCTCCTCTGAGTACTGGACCAAAATAGTTATGTGCAGCCCTGGTCATAGTGCATCATTCCGCGACTATGAGTATTACCCGTTTCCGTACTGTAGACCAGATCAGCATGGGACACTAGGGATACCTCGGTATTATATATATATGCGTCTGTGGGTATATATTATTTATTTTTGTATATTTTTTAAGGTTACTTGGAGGCCCTCTGTGGTCTGCAAATGGCCCATGTGCCACCTATTGGGGAACCCTGCCTTAATCCCTTCTTTGTTCCAATCCCCACTCTGTACGCCTACATTCCATGTACCTTTACCCTTTGGTACCTATTATGGCCAGCCTGGCATAAACGAAGAGCCATACACTGTATTCCTCCAACTGACAGCAGAGCTGCACTGGGCATGCTCAGAACTGCGTGCGCAGCAGCGCCCGCCCGCCGTCACTGTAAAGTATGCTATACCACAGCATTCACATGTCGGCACTAGTGAGGTGGGCTAACCCGTTGGCCGTGTGTCTGTCTGTCTTGCAGATGGAAGGCTGTTCCTGAAAACCACAGTGATGTACTGATGAGGCCCAGAGGAGAGCTGGACGGGGTGGAGAGAGGGAAAAAAGAAAAAAGAAAAGAATAAGAAAAACCCATGAAGATTCTCGAGAGCCCTTAACCAGGCTGATTTAGTAAAGGGTGAAAAAGAAGTCAAGCTGCTTGTTCAATGGAAGTGCTGTCTGTGTTCACGCCGAATGCTGCCGGAGTGAATGTAGAATTAAAAGTCTCCCTGTTTGTTTTTTTCTCTCACAACAGAAAATAGTTTGATCAAAGCAGGTCTGGACACAGTCAGTTGGCTAAACTGAAGGATGGAAGAAAAAAAAATAAAGTAAATATATTGAGCACAGTTAAAAGTACCGATGGTACACGGTCGGTAAATAACTATAAATTCAACAGCACTGAAGAATTTTTTATACTGTATTTCAACCAGCGAGAAAGCTTCGAAAAGAAAACAAAAACAACACAAAAAAAAAGAAACGATTCGACTGAAGTTTGTTTTATATTTCAAATTGATTTCAAAGATATTTGAAACATGTACACTTGGACATGAACCTTGAGGGGTTTCGGGGGGGGAGGGGAACTAATGTGAATCTATCCATGTGTTGATCAAAAAAAGAGATGACCGATATTTGATTTTAATGTTTGTTTTTTTCTAAAGTAGATGAAAATACAATCAAGTTTCCTTTTTACCGTTGTTGTATATATACAGTACAAGATCTGATGATAACAAAAAAAAAAGGAGCAACTCACTCTTATCAGAAACTTGGGTGAATTGACATGGTATGTGTATATAACGTTAAGAGGTATTGTGTATGCAGTAGAGCTATTAGGCAAACAATACCGCCATTTATATAAACTTATAGTTTCTTTTGTTTTGTTTGTTTCTTCTCCTGAGCCATCATTCTTTCAAATAGCTGCCATTTTTTTCTTGGTGAGAAAGCATGCAGGCATGTAAATGTTTGTCCTGGAATTATGATATTTAATAATGATTAAAAAAAATCCTATATTGTGCTGAACAAATACTATAGGGTTGACTTCTCTACAGAGCCCATTTAAACGATTTTGAAAACGTGCTCATCGGAAAAAAAACGAGTTCACTTTCAAAAACGACGACGAAGACTTTTCGCTTTCAATAGTATACCGTAATCTTTGTAAGAAGAGTAAATGTACTTTTGATTTTCTTTTTTAATGTACATTCTGTTTATCATGGAGCGTCCCCTCTGTAAGCCTCGGAAGGCTTCTTTTCCCTTTTTTTAAAACCCTGTCTATTGTTGACCACGTGTCGGCTTGTGTATTGTATACAATCAGTCACTCATGACGCAACTTTGACACAACTAAATGCCATTTAATGACATAATTCCTGTGTGACACAACACACACAGATGAACGAGTTTTTTCTTTCTTTAAGAACGCCATTCATGATGTCCTAATGAGGAAAAAATAAATAAATAAATCCCATAATAAGTAATTATTTGCTTGTTAACTGTCCCCCCTTGCGGACAATACTTTTCTAATTTTGGTGCTTATAGGCATCCGTGTATAAGTTTTATCCTCTAGACTGAGCTGATGTCATTATTCATACAGTATAACGAGAAAACGTTTTTTTTTTTTAGAGCGTATGAGATACAATCAGGTGAGAACCAGTTGTCCCATCATGCTCACAATGTGTTTGCTTCTATTTGATTTTTTTTTCTTGTTTTTTTTTTTCGATGGAGTGTCTAGGTCTGTTGTCAACTTGTCACTGATAACTTATATAGCTTCTCGAAATCATCTCTTGTACTTCAAATTCAAATAAAGTTAACATGTTGATGATATACGCGATGTGAGTTAACTGTGTTGCTCGGCGGGTCTCGATACAAACTGTACAGCACCTCAGTGGACACTCTTTAAAGGTAGTATAGTATATAGTACACAAACAAAATATATGTATATTTGTACTGTATACTTCTCATTATTTCCCTCTGTGAGCCACTACTGTATATAATTGTCTGGGATGTTTCTTTTGTTTGTTTTATTTGTTTTTCTGCAGAAAGACAGGTCACTCTGGCTGTATTTTGGTTTTGTTCCAATGTTTATGTTGATGTTCATCCCTCTGTCTGTGGGGGATGGGGGTGGGGGGCAATGTATGGACCAATCAAATGGATCACTGGATCACTTCCCCCTCCTCGCCATACAGACAGAGGCGTCCCTGCCAAGCGATGAACGTCAACATAAACAGTGAAATGTCGACATAAACATTGGAAGAAAACCAAAATACAGCCAGATGGGCTTTCTTTCTGCAGGAAAACACCCCATGGCAATTATATAGTGGCCGATACAGGGGGAAAAAGGCTAAATATATAAATACTGTACATCTATTTGAAATTAGGCTTAAATCTTGTCTATACTACCTTTAATGATGTACAATACCGTGTAAACTCTTATGTGAGTGTGAGGGTCTGTGTCATCTCAGTCTCAAAGGTTTTTACTGTTTACCAAACAGCATGATCTACATTAAAGAGTCCTCACTGGATTCATTCTCCTACTGAAGTGTTAAATTAACACTCTGTGGCAGTGCAAAAGGCCAGTAGCTTGGCATAAAATGTAAATAGACTTGTTTGGTGTGCCAAGATAAACTACTGTACATCACGACCACTGATAAAATATCTATTTAATTTGCAATGAAATACAAATCTGATATGCCAACCTGTGTAGAAGAGATTGGGGGTTAGCTGTTTCTTTTATCATTGTCATGTTTCTGGTATATATTAAAAACTAATAATAGTAATAATCAAACTTACTTTTTTGTTCTTTTTTTAAGATAAGCATTTCGAACTTGGTCCAGTGACCCTTTCTGAGTTATTTATTATGTATGACGTTTAAACCATGCACAGGTAGGCCTACTGTATATTGTACTGTAGCAAAGGTTAAAGAGCCCAGCATTCTGTACTCTGTATGGTAGAAAAGGAATTGTATGAATAATAATCGAATCGTGGGAATATCGTGTATAAAGTACTGCTTTCTTTTTAACGTGTGTGTGCGTGCGTGCGTGTGTGCATGTGTGTGTGTGTGTGTGTGTGCGTGCATGCGTGAATGAGCTTTATATTCATACTCTTATTCCAGAATATAATGTGCAATTGCACATTTTTCTCGAACTTACTTCAATGTAAATAGATTATTCCATGTGTAATTTGATGTGCAAGTGTATACGACCCTTAATCCAACATTCACCGATAAACAAACCAACCGCTCTGTATTCCTCTCATTGTCATTATAGATTCTTTCCCCTGTAGTGACCACATTCGCAGGGCTTTGTTCATATCGACATGCTATGTTGATGTTGTTGATGAACCCATTAAAGGGGAACTCCACCCATTTTCAACATTTTAATGTCATTAATATACCTTAGAGATGTTGTGTGGACACGATAAAAAGGTTCCCCCAATTCTGCATTTCCTAAAAATGGAGGTCTGAAAAAAATCATTAACATGGTGAAATACATCTGATGACATCATCAAGATGTATTCCACCATGTTAATGTTTTTTCTTTCAGACCCCTTTTTCCTGAGAGGGTGCAAATGGAACCAAATGGACCCGCTAGGGTCCATTTGGTTCACATTTGTATCCTCTGAAAATGGGTGGTATTCCCCTTTAAGATGTTTTGTTTTGTTCGGGGGTTGACAATATTCTCCATTGTTGTGGCGCTTCTTTTTTTATTACTACTATTGCAGAAAACTGGTGATTTGTCATACAAGGCTTTGCTGTTTTCCTCTTGTGTGTTTTGCAATGAATATTGGCACTGACTTTTAATGCTGAATGACTATTTTGTGTTTTGTTTTCCTTTGCCACGGAGGTGCTACAAAGCTCTGCAGGGATCTGGGATCATAGCGGCTCGGCTGCAACAGTCACAGTCATTTTAAGTCTCAAAGAAAATGTATGGAATCGACATTGAGAGACAAATCTCTCTAGTAAGCGATTCTAAGAGAAATGTGTTGACACAGCATTGCCGTAGCCCTGTTCCCATTTTTGCATGCTTTTTAAAGCATGGCCGTAACACAGCCGCCGAGATGAATAATTGACTGATTGCTGCATAATTCAATACTACATTGTGAAAATCCCAAGGTCTGAAATGTTTCGGGCGTTTGTTCCCTTTATTAAAAAACGAGGTTAAACTTTCAATCAACCTTGAAGAGAACAAATATGGCAAACAACGAACAATCAATCACGCGTCAAAACGACTCCCTGAGTTCAGTACTCGAGACTATTAAAGAACTTCTGCCACTTTTTCAGCAGCGTTATGGGCTAATCTGGAGCGAAGAGAACGCATGAGATCACATCCACTCTTTATCCTTTGTAGTGACTTGTTTTCCCCTTTCGCCTGCCGCCGCGGTGAAAGATCCACTCCATTCGCTTTCAATGAGTTTGCAAAATGCGTGTGGGCCATGCAGTCACAGCTACTAGTCAGATATAGTGTTTATTTCTCTATTTGAGGCCGCGTTCTGCTCCGACGGCTGAGGAAAAGAGAGGCCCCCCAGCTACGGTTACACGTTTCATATCAGTGCACATTTTGTAATAAATTCAATTCAGTACAAATATGACCATGAGGCACAAAGACTTTAAATACCAAATGTTGCACACGCATTGTGTTATGTCGTACTTTGCTTGCTGCGCGGTTGTGTGCGAAGCAGAATGGTGATTGCATATTCAGAAGTGTATGTGCAGAGCTGTGTCTGCGTAGTAGAGCAATATTTGCTTGGCTTGACGTGAAATGAAGACACACACTCATAAAGACATCACCCGGAGATGATGATTATACTGCGTGATCCTATCTCACGTCTCCGCTGTTCCCTTGGCCTGATTCACATTGATGCTCACATTGATGCTGTTGTTTCCTGCTCACTTGCCCTAAAGGACAACTTTTTTTTTTGTTTGTTTGTTTGTTTTTTTCATCCAAGTTTCATGTTTTAGGTTGTCATTAGAGAAAGTAAAAGGTGTGTGTTATCTTTTCGAGAGCCAGCGAAATCAATTCATTTCTTGCTATCCTTTTTTTTAGCGATTTTAGGTGTTTTTTGACAGGGGCGGGGGCATTTGAACATGTGTATAAACATGTACTGTATATATATATATTGTTTTTTTACAAAATTTGATTGTGATTCATTTTTTTTTATTTTGTACTCCTACTAGACCGCTGGAAATTACGTTTGGCCACAGAAGATCACATCATGTACTGAATATCATACACTGAATGCACTGAATGACAAAGTGACATATTGAGAATATAATACAGTATGTCATCCCCTATAGTACATCGCTATTAAATTTTGTCCCAAAATGCATATTTGGCCCCATGTCAAAAACACCTAAAAGAGCTAAAAACAAAGGAAAGCAACAAATGAAGGAAACAAACACTCACCTTTTACTTTCTATAATAACAACCTAAAACGTGAGTCTTGGTTGATGCTAAAAATGCCAAAAGTGTGAAAAGTCTCCCTTGACAGACTTTCTTTCTCCTTCTTCCTCCCGACTGTCAATTAGATTGACAATTAGAAGCGTTAAAAAGTTCCACCGGTTTGGAAACAAGATGGTATTTATACGATAGGCACATCGCTATAGTGTCAGGCGCTTGGTTAACCTCTCGCCGAGCTAATTCCTCCATCGTCGCCGCGATCATGGGGTCGGGGCCATTTAGGGAGAGGCGCCGCAGCCGCATGTCTCTCCTTGATCACTCGGTGCGCTGCGGGTCTACGGAGAGACATTAAGGAAGGTGCAGCTTGATCGGTTGAAAGATGGGCCTTAATGTCACCTAATCAGATAGACCATTATGTATTAGGGAAACTACAAAACAGTTTTATCGGACAAGGGCCAGTACCACATTACCTAAATTAACATTTTGCAAGCGTGAACATGGAGAAGCACAGAGGGAAAGGGGGGGTGAGGGGGGTGAGAGGGGGACGGGGTTGGCTATACAGAAGTGTGCCGGGCCTGCGCTTAGACATTCGGCAGTAATTATTAATTTATGATTGTCTCTGGTCTTAATGAAAATGAAAGCCAGGAAAGAGAACAGGGGAGGGATAATGTGGCGTGAAATTGAGTTTCATTTGTACAGGGGCCACCTTTTAACTCTGGCTGCGTCTTAGGCGGAAATGGAGCCGAGCCGTTCTTCTTCTTCTTCTCCTCTTCTCCCTCTGTTCTCTCTCTCTTTCTCTCTCTCTCTCTGGAGACTGTAGTTCAGAGTATTTTATCACTCTCTTCTCCGCGCTTTCCCCTTCTTTCAGTCAAGGCTTGTTCATACCCCCCCCACCACCACCACCTTATCCTTTTGTGATATTTGAGCTAACACGCCCTTTAACATCCCCATTACTCTCATAAGGCCTTTTCAAAATGACACCACGGCTCTTTGATGTCTGATAACTGTGTCAACAAGTTTCTGGCGATGGAAAATGTCTCTCCTCCGCGCTGTGCTTTTTCTTTAATGTCAGCGGGAGAACACGGAAAGGTCTCCGAGAAGTATTAGAAGAACAGGACTGGGGTGGGAGAGGGGGAGTGGGGAGGGGGCAAAACAGAAGAAACAAGTCTGGCACCTTGTTGTACCATGGTGTTGTTGTTGTTCATACTGTTTTAGACAGGATTAACTGTTTGCTGCTGCTGATTACCAGGACCGGATCTAGGCATGGGCATGGGGGGGGGGGGGGGGGGGGGGGGGTGCAATGCCCCCCTAAATGCCCTGACTGCCCCACCAAACATGACGGCATACAAACAACCCAAAGATATTTCAAATGAAAGTGCTTATAATTTAAAAAAAAAAATGATTTGAAACACTACAAGTATCTAACTACAATTCTTGCACCACTAAACCAACACCATTTCATCATTTAAAATGGAAAATCTCTGAGTCTCTTATGCATACTTCAACAGCCTGATGGTATTATTGATACTTGCTGTACTTGCCTATTAAAAGTCCTGTAACCGAAAATGGTATGGGGGCGGCTTCCTTGTGGTAAGGAAACCGGCCCCATACCATTTTCTCCTGCCCCCCCTTACAATTGGGTAATGTTACATCCGGGCCAGGTGATTACTGTTTGTACTTTTGTTTTCCTTTTCTTTTCCATCCAGGGGGGAGATGTGCTGCCTCCCTGATGGAGGTGAGATGTTATGCTTTACGCGCTAAGCAGAGGTGATAATGGCGACGACAACAGTGGTGCCGAGGCGAAAAGGGTGTTTGCATTCGCATTACACCGGCAATCACAATGTGCTACACAGAATGTTTAGCGCGATAAACTGTGTATATTAATTAGTACCCTATATTCAATTATTGCATTTCATATTAATCATGGAAAAAAACTTCAGTGAAGATGTACTGGTTACTTCGAGCAGTTTTTGCAGCTGTTTGCCATCGTTTTTTTTTTTTTTTCTTTTACACTTCGTTGCGGCAGAAAAGCCCAATTTACCGTATAGGTTCTTTGTGAAAGCTTTTTTTGAATCGTTGGCATCACAGCATAACCTGCACCGCCATCTGCGGAGGCAGTCTGCTGAGATTGTTTTGATGAGTCCCAGTGCTTTGTGAAGACGCGCACTGCAAAACAGACTCAGGATCTCCACTGAATGAGATCTGCTGCTACTGTATGTACCGTCAGGTATTGACAGGAACAACAATGATAATTACGCCGATTGAGATTTCTTAATTGAGTACGAGGTACAAGTGATTTTCACATCCGTCCAGCCATCCGTCCATCCATCTCCCTCTCTCTCTCTCTCTCTCTCTCTCTCTCTCTCTCTCTCTCTCTCTCTCTCTCTCTCTCTCTCTCTCTCTCTCTCTTTCCCTCTCTCTCTCTATCTCTCTCTCAGTGGTGTAACCATATAGTATCGATATATCGACTTTCATTTCAAAAGCATATCGTTTTGTAAACAGAAAATACCATATTATTGTACAGTTTAACTTTGTATCACATCGATTTGCAATGGAAAGGATCAGTATCAAATCGTTACCAAATATTTGTGCATCTTATATTTATTTATATTTTGCAACTCAAAGAATAACAAGGTCCATCTATATGGCAGATCACTGTTTTTACATATTTATATAATTTATACTACATTTTCCCTACACTATAGTATACCACATATTTCACACATATTTAATAGATTTACTAAATAGTTACTGTATCGATTTCAAATCATTGAATCACATCGCATCGCCATGATGAACCAATCGCCCATGTATCGTATTGTCAACGTATATACATATCGTATTGCTAAAATGTATCGTTACA
>CM076978.1:35151321-35316321 GCA_039105355.1 Benthosema pterotum | reverse complement strand
TGTGTGTGTGTGTGTGTGTGTGTGTGTGTGTGTGTGTGTGTGTGTGTGTGTGTGTGTGTCTTTCTCCCACTCTTTCTCTCTCACTCCCTCTGTGTCTCCTCTTAAAACACATTCACATAATATGCAGTGGTTTTCAACCATTTTTGATACCAGGGCCCACTATTTATTCAGCATTTGAGCCACAGATCATTTGAGGACATTTTATCCCCACGGACCCAAAACTAAAGATTTATTTTTGTTTTTGTCCACAATACCAGCTGGATTTCAGAAACAACACAGTTATGATCAAGATGACCATTCCACATTCTCTAGTTGTGGATCTAATTCAGATGATGAATATTTAACTCTTGAGAGTGTAAACATGAAACCAAATGGACCCGCAAGGGTCCATTTGGTTTCATTTTTACGCTCTCAAAGTGCTACATCGGGTTAACCAACTTTCCATCATTTAGCCTGGGGACCACCTGGAACCATCTCAAGGACCAATGCTTGAAAACCACTGATACAGTGTCTTCCCTTTTTTTTTTCAAGTTCAAGCAACTCTGTGTCTCTGTGTTTGTCAGTCAGATAACTGACGAATATAGATCAAACCAATGTTTATTGTACTCATAATAAACATTCATATTGCCGTCCGGCTCTGCTACGTTTTCACCGGTGGTGCTGGGGTGGCGTTGGGAGCAAATACTGCATAACAACAATCATTGGTCAGCTGATTTGATTCATGTCAAATCCTGGCATGGACGTGCTGGACCTCCAAAGGCTTTTGACACTGTGAACCACTCCATACCAGTTAAAAAGCTACACACAATTGGTTTTGATAGCACAGTAGAAAACAGATTGTGGAGATGAACAGAACACTGCCCCCCCTTCCCCTCCCAGTGAGCTGTGGTGTTCCACAAGACAGCATACTAGGGCCTAGGTTTTCGTCACCTCTAAACCCCTTATCCCTTAACTTCTTTGCCTTTTTAAACTAATTTAAAAAACATTTTTTCAATAGTTAAAATGGCCATTCTACAAGCGCACAATGTGTCACAGTAGATTGGTATGTTGAACTATTCCAAAAAGTTTATCAAAATAGCAAAAGAGGGATAAGGGGTTTGGGATAAGGGGTTTGGCGTGTGATGAAAATAGAGCCAATGTCTTTACTGTTCTTAATATATGTAAACAAGTAGACATCAGCTTGTTTACTGCATCTTTATGTTCACAGATGACTTTGCACTGTTGGTCTCGGACAGGAACAAATTGCAGGTTGAAAAAGCACACAGCTCTGAACTTGGAATCTGCACCTGGCTCACTGACAACAAACAGTCATTACACCTGCACAGAACTGTATCCATTCTCTTTGTGTCAAACAGTATCCTCAGCAAGGCAGAGTGGGTGACAATATTATCGCACATGAAAGATGAAGTTATACCTACCTAGGTTCCATCTTGGAGGTAAATCAATCAATCAATCAATCAATCAGTGTATGACACATGGGTCTGCACAACAATGAATACACCTTGAGTATATCTGACCGGACTAACACCGCAATACGTATCATTAATGTCTAGCCTTCTTCGTCGTGCCAAATGAAATGACCCTGCATGGTCATTGAAAGAAAAGGAAAAACAGAATGTAACATGTCCCATGAGTCCCATGACTGGAAAACTGTTCCGCCATGAATCCCTGATGAACAGTATATCTTCACACACAAAGCAGCAAGTGTCAAATCAAAGTTTAAATGAATCACTTTCAACCTGGCGCCCCTATTTTGGATACGTTAATGGAGATTTTTACCGGAAATTCCAAAATAGCAGATCTACAAGTTCACAAATGCCCTTTAGATCAGCTATATTTTGCTCTGATAGTTGAGGTAAGGCTTGAATGGACAACACTGTCTTTTTAACATTGTGATTGCAGTGCATCAACATTGTGTGTTTGTCTCGCATCTCTTTAGCAACGTTGCAATGTAGCCCCCCCTCGCTCTAGCATCATGATACCATGGATCGGGAGGAAACTGAAGAGAGACTGGATTAAATATTAACTAAACCTGACACAGTCCCTTACCGTAGCCCCCCCCCCCCCCCCCCCCCCCCCCCCCCCCACCCCCACACACACACACACACACACACACACGCACGCACACGCACACGCACACGCACACACACACACACACACACACACACACATACCACGGCCGGATCTAGGCATGCAGGGCATTGCCCCCATAAATGCCCTGACTGCCCCACCAAACATGATGGCATGCAAAACAACCCAAATCTCAAAGATATTTCAAATTAAAGTGCAATCACTTCCCTTACCTTTAAAATGATTTGATTTGACTTTAACTCTACTACGGCTACTAACTAACTAAACCAACACCATTCCATCATTCAAAACAGAAAACTCAGACCTTTAGTCAGACCTTTAGCTTTATGCATGCTGCGTGTCTGTTGCAACTTCAACAACAACTGATGTTATTATTGATGCTTACTTGCCTAATATAAATCCTGCAACCGAAAATGGTATGGGTGCGACTTTGAAGTCGCCCTGAAGTCACCTGCCCCCAAATTGGGAAATGTTACATCCGGGCCTGACACATACACATCCCCACTCCTCGTGATCTAAGGCCCGCAGTTAAAAAAACGTGCCAGACGGAACACTTCCCACGTCGAAGACTGTCCAGAACACACTTCTCCGGCGGACTTAAAATAAATCTTATGCCAATCTTATGGAGAAACTGTCGAGAGGAGTCTAAGGGTTCCTGGCACTTAGCTGAGTAGAGAGAGTTGAGGAAAAAATAAAAAGCAGAGGGGGCCTTACATTATTCATACGTGCTAATGGTGCTGTGACTGGCTGTGTGTCCGCACGTACGCTTGTGTATGTGTGTGTTTGTTTGCGCAAATGCATGTGTGTATATCAGCTACATAACAATCTGACAGACACACGGCTGTAATCAAGGCCGCGTGCATTTCCTCTCCCTCCCCGCTAACAGCGGGGTCAATTGGAGTCAGTTTCGTAGCGTTTGGAACCCCTTGCACGAGATTATCTCCTTCTAATGGAGACAAAAGACAATGCTGCCGCGTAGATTCCTCCATCGCCGAAGGAGTAGATTAACTCCTGCTCGGCTACTGTAAGGTAAATATGTCTTGTACTGTCTCTGTCTGCGTGCCGTAAAAAAACGTGCACAGCTTTTTCCTGTCCCCAAAGTCGCGGAGCAAAGCGTGCGCCGGCCGCAACACATTGTATACGACGTCCCGCCCGATAAAGAACAATAGCTCATGTACTTAACCTAGTTTGCTGGCACAAAAGGAATCCATTTGTTTCTTTCTCACTAACGCAGCTTTTTAAGAAAACAGAGCGTTGTGTCGGCGGGGGGTTGGATGGGGGGAGTGGGGTTTTACTGTTGCGCCACTAGATACACACATGTGCCTCTAATTTCCTATGGTTAAGTCCAGGAGTATCCTTCAACATCCTATTGTAAAGTTTACCACGGGAGAGGTCTTGCCGTATTAAAGTGCCCTGAGAGAAAAAAGCTTAAATGATCTAAATGCAGGCAGCTGCTTTGCTGCCTAATGCCATACTGTAGATAGGGAGGGAGGCCCCCCCGCACGCAGGCGAGCGCTGGGCCTATACGGACCCGACAAGGCTGGCTGTAGGATATAATTACTATAGGATCTCTTTCATGTGCTTTAATGGGAACAATATGAAGGCTAATGCTATGGTGTAGGGCACGGCCTTTTAAACCAAACTGTTTGTTTCGGAAACACAACAACATGTTCCGGTTCCCCTGCAAAATTCTTGTCGATTTTAGTTTATATGCGTTTGATGTCGTGGAATCTGTATCGGTATGGCTTGGTTGTGCCTCATATGCTTCTCATGGCATAATATTGACGTGGCTCTGGCTAGGCTATGATACTTCACTCTTGGAAGGCAGATGGCAGATGATACGGTCTCATCGGTGTAGCGTAAACATGGCTGGGAACCGTGACACCACCATGTTCCCATTTTACTAAGCTATACCTAGAGGGATGCATCCATCGCATGCCAGATCCTCTTTAACCCTTTGGAGAGCACGGAACCTGTAATAATAATAAGAACAGGTGCGACGGCAGGGGGAAATGTTTTCGAGTCGCACTTCTTCTTCCAGGACACGGAATGAAAGACAACACGCTATTTGAAACACAAACGCCAGTGTCTGATCGTCATTTGATGGCGTGCTGACACGCAAACTCTATTAAGCTGTCTTCAAATATGCAAAAATGATATGATTTTACAATGATTACATATTCACTTTCCCAGCTGGCTGGCTCCGAGCGCCTCCATTTGTCATCGACTATTGTGTCCAATTATATGATTAGCTTTGAACACTCCAGCACTTCGAGAGCTCTCGTGTGTTCCGCAGCGGCGAAGTGATTCACAAACAAAGTCATTACAACATGTATTCACACATATCAAATAACAAAACAGATGGCCACTGCGCTTGCTGCCTGATTTGTTTTCCACACGAGCGATATGGGGGGGAGAAGACGAAGAAGCGGGAGGGGGAGAAAAAAAGAAGTATTTTCTCCTTGCTTTGTTTAATGCTGACTGTTTTTTATTCCCAAAGAAGGAGCAGCTGGCTGTCGCGCTGTTAGATCAGCTCACTATGAAAGACAATCTTGTTTTCATTAATTTCTCTACAACAAAGGCACTTGTTGTGAAGATTTAGAATTACAGCGGGTAAAAGCTTCAGGATAATTCATCACAGGGACTTGACAGGAGACTTAATTGTTTTAAATGCCAGTTGCTGCTGCGCCGGAGCGTGCTTGGGGTTTTCTCTTTGATGCCTAACAGGTGGGACAGATAGACGACCCTCTGATGTTTCATTTGACCCCCGACCCCATCCGTATAAATCCTCCTTGTAGTCCTGGTCGGACCAATAAACCCATCATTGTCTGACTGCACTGCACTACCCAGAATTCCACATGGTGTGGCGGTGATTCCTCGCTCCGTCCATACATATAGTATACGTCAGTTGGTTTTACAGGTCATGATAAACCTAGCCTACAAATTAAAGTTTGGCTGTGGACCTGCACCATCTGTAATTTTCTTTCTTTTGCCACTCATATTCCCCAAGATTTAGATTATTTTAGATAATTAAAACATGTAAAGGAAAATCTAATTTCAGTCAGGACAACTCAAGAGGTTGGAATAAATATATTTATTGAGTATTAATTAGCAATATATTTATTATGGCTTGGCGATGGTTCGGATCTGCTTTTAGGGTACAATGGTCAATCCCCAACCTGGAACAGCAAATCCAACACGACAGGTGGTACCAGGTGGTGCAGGTGGTAAACATAAAGTTTAAATAGCCGGTAAGAAGGTGTGTGATTGGCTGAGTGGATCATGTGTGAAACTGAGCTTGATGATGCGGTGGGTCAATAAGAGAGCCGGCAGCGTCTGCACTGAATTTTCCTGACTGAACTTGCTCTGCACATGTCTGTGACAAGTGCACTGCTCTATTGTAACTATTATTATGCTGTAATAGTAGTTAAATAATGCGTGGTGGATTTCAAAATGTAATGTAGAGGCTAGGTGAACAATCGATTAGGTCAGTGGTTCTCAAACATTGGCATGTCAAGGACCCCCAAATTGGAACTATAATGCAATTTGCAATAACCACAGCCTTTCATTTTCTGTTGACAAGGTTTGCTCATAGGGGGGCGCTGTTGGGAAAATACATGCTAGCAATTGCAGGAAGTGCACCAGGAACATCTACAAGTAGAGGAAGTGATGGCGGCCGGCTATTCCATTTTAGGTATTGGTGTTTGTTTGGTGGTGGTTTGCAAGAGACTCTTTTGAGGCCAATACTAAACCATAATCAGAAATTGATGAACCACACATAAATCAGATAGGATTAAGATGATACTGGATGCAGCTAAAATGTTCTTGGATGTATTGGATGTGACTTCTTAAGGGAAGGATGCACATCATCTCAGGCCTCTGGGTCTGGGGTGTAAGAATGGACTCATGGACCATGGTTGTATGACATGTTGAGTAGACTTTTAGAAAACAGAGCAGTACTTTTACATACTGTATATAGATGGAACACATAATTCAGTAGGTCAGGTGGCGTTATACACCAGGAAATAGGTTGTAACCCTCCATAAAACTCAAAGAAGAAGATGAAGATGAACCACACAGAGTAGTGCATGGAGACAGAAGTGGAACATTTCTGAGTGTTTAGCTTTGAATCCATGCTGAGGTTTTGGACTAAGGGGAACATGCTGTGGCCTCCTGACTTGAAGGTTGGGTGAGTAATATTATTTTGACTTTATGAATAATAATGAACTTTATGAATTACTTCATTTGAATGCACAATTATTTGTTGTTGTTTTTTTACATTTACATTTGCAATATGAAATATTATCCTTTAAATTGTTCCTTTTTAAACATAATTATTTTGTTTGATCTCATTTAAGTCAGACAAAGATATTGCAATTCAGTTTCACACAGTTTTGTGTTTTCCTTTTGCTCTGCAATACAGTATAAAGAATTGACACAGGTATAGGACCTTTATTTCTTTTATATAAATAAGCAGGGGCGTTTCTGCCATTAGGCAGACTAGGCAGTTGCCTAGGGCGCCTTGAGGGGAGGGGGGCGAACACGAGGGGAGGGGGGTGAGGGGAGGGGGAAAGCACCAGACATGCTTTAAAAGGATCCCAGGCTAATAAGACTAATATGGATAAATACATTATACTTGTCCTCTATAACTAGAATTGAACATTTAAAACACATATAATAAGTTTAGAAATAGTTCATAATTTTATCTCTTGGGGGGCGCCATTTCACAGGAGATCTTGCCTAAGGCTCCAAATTGCTTAGAAACGCCACTGTAAATCAGACATATTACTGAATCATTCACATTGTTAATGCAATCATCATATATGCAAGTGCATATTTTCACAACTTTTCCGCATATTCCGCAACTTTTCATGTGCAATTTCACATCTTTCTGAATATTTTGTAACTTCCCACAATTTCACCACATAAAAGCCTTGCATTTTTGCCCACAATGATTTATTTGGCGGCTGTGGCTCAGGAGGTAGAGCAGGTCGGCCAATGATCCAGTGGTTGGCTGTTCGATTCCCGGCTCCTCCTGTCTACATGTCGAAGTGTCCTTGGGCAAGACACTGAACCCCACCTTGCCTCCAGTGGTTGCCACTGCCGGTGTATGAATGTGGGAAGTGGGGACGCTGGCGTTGACTGTTCGCCGCTCTACTTCCCAATGTATGAATGAATGGACCATTGTAAGCGTTTTGAGTATACACGCTGTGCATAGAAGCGCTATAAAAATGCAATCCATTATTATTATTTGCACACAAGTTTGGTGTGGAGAGAACCCACACGATCCTTGATTATGTATCTCTCTCCACAGCAAACTTGTGCACAAATACTGCTCAGGGGTTATGAGAATAGCACAATATGTGTCTTTGTCTCAGTCCAAATTCAAGGGGGGAAGAGTATAAATAAATAAATAAATTCCCACATAAACTTCAACTAACAATGTACTTTCCACCTCTGCTTCCTACATAGAGTAACTGTCCTTTCTGTCATTGTATTGAAGCTTCCTTGAAGGGATTGAACCTATTACTACTAAGATTTTTGTGTTTTAAGCATGCTACAGTAAATTCTGTATCTGGTCCTATTTGTAAAGTGTTCATCCTCTGCGTCCATACCTTTAGACAGAAATGTTTTTTTTTTCTTCTTTCATAAATCAATTACCTATTTTATACCTTACCTGTAGTACACATGCAGTTGCAGTGCGGCGGATTATAAATCTGTAGTTCTGATAACAACATACTGTACCACAAAATATTGGTTGAAAGTGGTCAAGCTTGTCCGTTCCATGCATTCTATAAATATTTAACCAACGAAATGATGTATCAACAAGAGCGTATGACTAAATAACTACATCAGATCCAATGAAACATCCCACCACTCACCCCATTTCCTGGAAGTTACCATTTTTCGATTGTGCAAACGGTTTTCTGCCCAGCCGCATTTCGTCCTATTTGTAAAGATGTGCCGTCCTCTGAGGCCATACCATAACAGTTCAGAGAGCAGCTATATGCTGTGTATAGTATTGGCTTCCACCACACAGAGAAACCATGACCCTGTAATCGCATGAGACAATGCCTAGTCACTCTGGGACACTGACTCACTGTCTAAGCCAGTTAGAACTGAGTAGATGTGACACACACTCACACACTCACTCAACCCCCTTCATTATAGCAAATAGGCAGCAGCAACAGTAGGGGCCTATACACAGCATTGCTGTGGATGGGCACATTGTGTGCTCCGTCTAGCGTAGCCCCGCGTGATGTTTATCGCAGGACACTTGTGCAGGCTATTTACAGTCAAACATGATGTTTTTTACTCTTCATTTGAACGTCTGTCTGTTTGGTGATTGGAAGCAGGCCCGTACCCATACCATTTTCACTCACAGAACTTTTATTAGGCATAACATCAATAATAACATCAGTTGTTGTTGCAGTTGCAACAGACACACAGCATGCATAAAGCTAAAGGTTTGACTCAGAGTTTTCTGTTTTGAATGATGAATGATGTTGGTTTTGTGGTGCCACAACTGCAGTAGCAGTAGTAGTGTTACAAATAATTTATAATTGTTTTGCAGGCCATCATGTTTGGTGGGGCAGTCAGGGCATTTAGGGGGGGGGGGGGACCCACCCATGCCCATGCCTAGATCCGGCCCTGCTTAGAAGGGAACGTGACGTGCTCCAACAACCTGAGAACAAGCCAATTCTTGGGCTTACTGTAACAATACACTGTTGTGTATCAAGTGCTCCAACTTGGAATGCGTCATTGAGGCTTCACCTGATATGGAGTTGAGGGTATTCATTTTATGTAAACAGCTTTATTACTGAAAATGAGATAGGCACCATAAGGGGAAAAAGTGACACCTACTCTTACTCAGTGATTGATAGGGCAATGTGAAAACAAATTACGCTACCTTTTTAAAGGGCAGTGGGTAATTAAAGTCCTCGGTTGACAAATAACACTTTTAGCACCAAGATCCTCTTACTTTCAGAGGCATCACATTATTAATTTTCTTTGACGATATATAGTTTTCCCCACCCCACTCTTAAAATCAATACATATTTTATTGATTGATAGGGCCTTTAAACGTATTTGCTTCCGCTGATACCTTCTCTCAGGATATTAGTGCAGATCATTTCACAGGGTATCAGTAATGTTGGTTTTGCTTGGTAAAAAAAACCCCTCGTTATGTGATAAAATGCTATTTGCATAAGAAGATAGGGATCATGATTATGGAAGAGCTGATGTTTTTTTTTTCACAAGGAGGAGTTATTGTAGTCTAAACAGCTTTAAAAAGTACAGAAAAAAGTACAAAAAACGCAGTACCGCATTGTGGCATCATGCAACAGAACCAAACTGGACATTTTTCACTCCGGAATGTTCACAACTTGGACATGTCAGATCAGAAACTCACATTTGTCCAGGTACAGACTAGCCTGACATGATGATGTTTTCTGTTACATGCTGCCATCCACTGGCCATGGCAGGAGCAGCAGTTTGCAAGAAGGTGGTGGCAGTATGGCCATTATTTCCTGTGAATGCACATATTTTTGTGTGGCACTTTGCTGCAGCCAGAATGTTCTGACTCCAGTTTAATTTATACTCACTGTCGCTTGCTGACCAGACAACATTCGTAGCAGTAGGAGGAGTAGCTTGAAAATCAGTCATTTTCAGCCAAGTGACACTGCCATGAACTGTTTTAAATCAAGCTTCAGACTTTCCACAACTCCTGCCCTTGACAGACACCGAGGCAAGCTTTCTATTTGTGTACTCTAGAACTCGAGCTAATTGCATTTTAGCTGGTGTCTGAAATCCAAATGAGTCACTGTTTAAAGACGCGGAATGAGAAACCGGCAGATCTACAGGGTTCCCGGTAGACTGGGGGGGGGGGGGGGGGTTGATAACCGCTGCTCTCTGTGAATTGATACCAAATATGCACAGCATAAACAATACAACAGAGCAAACATTGCCTTAATTGCCATTTATATGCAGCGCACACACGCACACACTGTGGGTGGTTCTAATTACACAATACAAATGTAGGACGTGTTACAGTGATGTGAGGCTACAGTATCAGGAAGTATGAGTCTGCCCTGAACACACGCAGGCACAACCACAGCTATATTTGACCTTTTGTGCTGTTAACACCTTTTCTAGTTCAGGCACACGTGGTAGAAGGTTGGGTTCTATGTTACGATGACCGTTTCTGACCATGGCTAAGACCATGACTTTTTTTATTTTATTATTTATTTATTTTTAAGCTTGAATCATACCTTCAAATGGACATATTGTTTTTTCAGTTTGACTCATAAGTTTTGGAGATAATGACTTTGAGTAATGTCTTGCAGAGAATGGGAGTTGTGAAAACAGGCTTGAAAGGTTCGCTTCTGCGGACTCTTAAAGGTAATAGAGGCAACTTTTTTGGCAAAGATTAGGCTTTTTTGCCTTTTCCCCCTCCTACATTGCTTCTACTTTGATGCTGCAGCTGTTTCCCTGCAAACAGACACCTGTTTCGTCCTGCAGACGAAACAGAAACCTTGTTGTTGTCAACAAATCATGAAAACGAGGTAGGGGCTCAGGAAAGGTGGTGCTAATGTGAGAGAGGGAGGGGGGTTGTGTGGGGTGCAGTCTCCAGCAGATTCATAATGAGCCAATAGGGTGGAGGTTCTGATTTTAAATCGATGTGTTTACAAGCACAGTGTTTGTACACACTATTGACCCTATTACCTTTAACAATACACCTAGTTATATACTTAAAGCATTTATTTCACATGCGCATGTCGATTTCAACAATTACATTCATTTCACACTTCATGGCTATCATGTGCAGAGTCTGCCTGTGCTCTATTAACTCCATTTTGGATAACAAACAAAACCGCTTTAGTTCTCTCCTTCTCTCTGTATCAAAGAGTCAAATTAATACAATCTCTATAGGAAGCACTACCATGCTGACAGTACGTGTGGTACATTAAAAATGATCAAACCTTCTGTTAGCCTTCACAGGCTTAGGCTATACACCTGAAGAGATGCCGATGCCTTGTCTGCCCGCGCGGAGATGGGCTGAAATTATAGCTGCTGCAAGTCTCATGGGTGAGTCAATCAGCTAAAGAACGCAGATGTTGGCGCTACAAACAACAATGCTCCCATACTGTGAGTGTGAATTTGCATCTCGGAAATTAATTACAGTTTTTGATCCAGTTGATAATAATGAGCACATGTGTACAGTAGAGTTACACTATTATGCCAGACACATTGCTCGGTTAAAGGAGCATTCCACCCCAAAAGGCTGTCTTGCCATTATTTGCAGTTGATTTATTTACAAAATAGTGGTCCAGTTGTTATTTTGTGGAAATAACTCATTATTGGCTGTTTCCCCTACCTCACCATAATAACATGAGAATGGGGCCCTGGTATGTTGTTCAAATTGACCTGTTTCCATCGCTCCAAAATGCATTTTCTTTTCTGCTATGTATCGTCTCTCCACCATGTCAACAGTGTGTTGACACTCACACTTTCACTTTTAGTTCAGGCCTTGTTCAGCCTTAAACCATTCCCCCCTCCCCAAGACAGCTTAACCAAAAGTGCACGTGTAAACACACTATTGACACGGTGGAGACAAAATATACAGCAAAAAATGCATTTTGGAGCCATGGAAATAGGTGCATTTGAACAACATCCCATAACCTGATTTTAAGCTTTTATAATGGGGTTTCACTGGGCCGCTATTTTGGAAATAAATCACCTGCAAATGAAGGTATAAGAAAACCCCCTTTGGAATTCTCCGTACACGTACAATCGCACGTCTCACATCATGGTGCCGGGGAGGTTGCTCAGCGACCGCACGCTGCCGGTGTGCGTGCCGCGCCTGCTCTTCCTCCGGACGCTGCGCAGGTAGTTCCTGTACAAGATCACGCTGATCACCCTGTCCTGGAACTGCTTGGAGACGATGTAGTACAGGATGATGTCCAGGACCGTGCTGAGGTTCATTAGGTAGGTGGTGAAGGCCGCCCACGTCCTGTAGGCCCCGCCGTCGCCCCCGCCGCCGCCCGGCCCCAGCAGGCGCACTGCCAGGCAGACGTGAAACGGAACGAAGCACACCAGCATCTGGACGATGATGGTGACCACGATCCGGATGGACTTCTGCTTCACCTTGGGCTTGAGCTTGGAGGTGCGTCCACGGAACAGGTTGTCGGCGATGACCACGTAGCAGTAGACCATCATGGCCACGGGGACCAAGAAGAAGAACGCCAGGCGCACCACGTCGACGGCGGTGTTGTTGTCGCGTCGCAGGTGGACGATGTCCAGCGTCTTGACGCAGGTGGTGAAGTTGGAGGCGCGGTCGGGGTCGTCCACGGGGAAGAGCAGGGCCACCGAGCCGCCCAGCGTCAGGATCCACACGCCCACGCACCCCGCCAGGGCTTTGGGGACGTTCTTCAGGTCCTTGCTGTGCCGCGGCTGCACGATGGCGGCGTAGCGGTCGGCGCTGATCAGGGCGAAGAGCCACAGCGCCAGGCAGGGGTAGACGACGGTGAGGGCGGCGCTGACCCGGCAGAAGACGTCGCCGAACGGCCAGCGGCCCGAGTGATCGTAGGCCATGCGGAAGGGCAGCAGCGCCACGAAGAGCAGGTCCACGGCCGCCACGTTGATCATGTAGACGGTGACCGAGCTCCTCTTCTTGGTGGTGAGCGCGAACACCCACAGCGCCGTGAGGTTGACCACCACACCGATGGTGAAGACGAAGCCGTGGAAGACCAGGCCTGCCGTGCAGTACTCGCTGCTGGGCGCGTGCAGCTCTGACCGGCCTCCTGAGCTCATGGTGGCGGACATGTTGGAAACGTTCATGCTGCCCACTTCCACGTGTAGCAAAGAGAAAAATAGCATTTATTAAAGGTTTTGTGGAATTCATTTTCATTTATTATTTTTTTTGTTATTTGGTCTCAATTACACCCAGAAAACCTGAATTTTGAACACTGGATTTTCTGTGGTCTTTGAAATGACGTTTTAACTTGAAAAATGCTGAATCAATCGATAGTTTTCAGAAGTATTCAAAAACATTTGTATCATAAATATTATGGGTTATTATAACCCTAGCTCTGGTCCAGAGCTCCACTGCTTCTGAGTCTGACTTGCATTGGAGCTCTGTTGGTCTCCGTGCATTCGGCCATTACTCAACCCGACTAGCCTCTCTTCTCTAGTGGATATATAAAGAACGTTTTACCTACTCACCAAAATAAACACGTCTTGTGTCATTAGAAAGCCTACTTACCTTAGTGGAAACACTCTGAGCCCCCCACCACACAGATAAAATGGACTTTTTGGCCAGAACGCGATCGTTTTTCACTGAAGGAAAAATATTTCCTATGGAACTTTTCTATTGGCAATATCGGTAGAGGGCGCAAATCCTGGTTGTTTTTCCGGTGAAAAACGGTCGCGTTCTGGCCAAAAAGTCCATTTTATCTGTGTGGTGGGGGGCTCAGAGTGCGACCACTAAGGTAAGTAGGCTTTCTAATGACACAAGACGTGTTTATTTTGGTGAGTAGGTAAAACGTTATTTATATATCCACTAGAGAAGAGAGGCTGGTCGGGTGCAGTAATGGCCGAATGCACGGAGACCAACAGAGCTCCAATGCAAGTCAGACTCAGAAGCAGTGGAGCTCTGGACCAGAGCTATTATAACCCTATGTTCTGCTCTGTCGGATTTCCTTTTGTTCTGACTTCATATACTTACAGTATATGTATTGCCTTTTTGCCTTGTTTCTTAAAGTTGTTTTTGTTCAGTGTTGAACATGTGTTCTTGCTTTATTTGATTTTATTGTACAGCACCTTGTAATGACTGTTTTGAAAGGCACTTTATAAATACGTTTACCTTACCTTACCTTACAAACACACACTCTCATGCAGAGGTGACGTTAATGGTCAGGGGTATTTCTGGAGGCGTCTATAAATGAGTGTTTGCAAAACCCTCTGCTTGATAAAGTCATTGAATGCTTATTTTTGTTCAGGGTGTGCAGCTGCAGTGTGAAAAGAGGAAACCTGCGCTCGTCTATTTCTGCCTGAGCGTTTTACCCCAGCTGAATACGAAGCCAGAGTGTCCATGATATATCAGTCACGGCGTGTTAAACATTATTGGAATCTGTGTCTACCGTGACCAGAACAGAATGAGTAAGACGGGAACTGAGGGGGGAAAAAAGTGAAGTGAACATTAGCAACATTGATCATCTTTTTGGGGGGCCGTGGTGGAGATCTTGCGTGACTTTAAGCAGCCTTCACCTTTGCAGACAAGAACC
Organism: Benthosema pterotum; assembly: GCA_039105355.1. Classification (NCBI taxonomy): domain Eukaryota; kingdom Metazoa; phylum Chordata; class Actinopteri; order Myctophiformes; family Myctophidae; genus Benthosema; species Benthosema pterotum. The sequence continues at coordinate 35,301,946 of CM076978.1, read as the reverse complement.
AAAAGCAATACCAAAACAAGGGTAATCAAGGGAAAGAACCTGATGTTCTACACGCATCTTGGTGACAAAAGGTTACAATTAGTCATAGAGCATCTTATTAGCTATTGTATATGACAAATTTAGGAACTAAATCATTAACAAAAAAATGTCTTCACCAATGTGGTTCTAAAGGTGTCTGATAACATGTTCTCTGGTAAACCTCATGAAAAACAGGTCAAAGTTGAGGTACTGGTCACTACCCTTTAGAAGGCAAAAACATACAACAATTTATCATGCGTTGCGTAGCATGTGGTATGTCTTAACTAGGGGGTTTCCATGATTCTGAGTCTTGCAAATTAATTATTTATATAAAAAATACCCATCATGTACTGTATGTTGACAGGTATGGCTATTTTTAGCTCAGGGAATGTTTTCTGAGCAAACATGCTTGGAATGGATTCAGCATCATGAAAACCCCGAGTTAGACATATCAGATTCTACACAAAAAGCATAAATTTGACTTTTTTGCCTTCTATAGGTTGTGACTAGTACCTGGTTGGTGACTTTGACCTGTTTTTTGAGTCTTCCCGCGGGAGTTGAATTCCAATCTTTAGTATGTGCTATTAGACACCGTTGGTGAATGTGATAGTAAATTTTGACCTACACCTCAGCCATCAAAGAGGTCAGCAGCAGCAGTATACTTAGACAAATAAATAGCCACACTTACCACAAAGCTTTCGTTATCGTGTCTTTTTAATTTAGTATCAACTCATCATGATCATAGCCTAATCCTCACAACGAGCCCATTGTGCACCACTAGTTTGAAGACATGCGTCCGTCTCTTGTGATTGTGAGGAAGTGAAAGCTTTTGTTTTTAGACTGAGGATTCGATTGATGGAAGAAGAGGTTGTGAGATGGAGCATGAGAACCTCCCACGGTACTTCCTGTGTGAGACTCGTTTCAGTTCTGTTGGTTTCACTTGGTGGTGTTTGTGTGTGTGTGTGTGTACTGTACTGCATATGGCGCTGTGCACCTTTTTTAATACAGTATCCGCAAAGTAGAACACAAAAAAGAAAGTGCTATACGGCTTTCCGCATTCTGCAATTACACCCCCTTAAAGAAAATGATGTGCCATTAGAAGTGGGAGTGTGTTTGGCAGGCAGAGAGATGGCAGATTTAGGGCGAGTTATTGATTGGAAAAGTGGGGTCTGTCACAGCACATTAGTTCTCAGGGGAGTAATCCACAGCAGGTTGCTGTGAGAAGCATCTGCTGCCGGAGAGAAGTAATTAAAAACAGGATGTTGAGGCAGTTGCCATATAAACAGGAAATAAGACGGTGGTAATAGACACTTCACGCTGATGCTGTGAGATGTTTGGTTTTTTTTACACCGCGTCGACTTAATGGATGCAAAGCGCATACCTCGGGTGAAACACTCAAGGTCACACGCCGGACCTGGATTGAATACAGATTTGAAGTGCTTGTGCATGCGTCTGTTTTTTTGTTTGTGCGTGCTGTTTTTGTGTGTGTGTGTGTGTGTGTGTGTGTGTGTGTGTGTGTGTGTGTGTGTGTGTGTGTGTGTGTGTGTGTGTGTGTGTGTGTGTGTGTGTGTGTGTGTGTGTGTGTGTGTGTGTGTGTGTGTGTGTGTGTGTGTGTGTGTGTGTGTGTGTGTGTGTGTGTGTCCACGCACAAACTTCCACATGATTGTGTGCATGCATGATGTGCGTGGGTTCATGGAAAGCACGTACGTGTTGTGGATACATATACAGTAGTACAATCGCACATCACTCTCTCTCTCTCTCTCTGTGTGTGTGTGTGTGTGTGTGTGTGTGTGTGTGTGTGTGTGTGTGTGTAATAAATTGTACTGTAATAAATTACAGCTATGAATTACGGTCATAAGGTAATGCACAAACAGAAAAGGCCAAACTGAATTCAGCAGAAGTTTGTGGTCGCTCTGTTAACTATAAACTTGTCAGTTCTTGTCAAACTCTAGAACCAAGTTAATCTACCAAGTCTAGCTATTATGTTTTCGATGAGCCAGGGTGGTTTACTTTGGTACATTTATCTGGTAGTTGTAGTAGTAGTAGTAGTAGTAGTAGTTATTAAGTTAACGTGTCTGTCTGTCTGTGAACAGCTATTCTCTTGCGCAACGATTCTCTGTGCGGTGTGCACAACCGCTCCCAGTAGGCCAAGCTACAAAGAACCTCTGCCTCATGTTATTCAAATCAGACTCATGTTGAACAGGCCACTTTGTGTTTTGGCATATAACTCTTACCATACAACGCTTACAAGACAAATGCCTTTGGATTCATTCATTGGATCATGGCGTAACTTTCCCAACATGGGTCACACACACCGATTTCTGCTCGGCAAGATTTTACTGATGATTTAACACACTTTTTACTACCACTCCTACACATTCTGTCCAAACATCACACACATTAGTATATACTATCACTACAGTCATGTGATCGATATGTATCAGTCAGGTTTAACAGTAAGTAAGTAGCCTTGCCAGGCCATGATGTCAGGAGGCCCAGCGGAGCCATTGAGGCCCATATAGGTCAGGAGCCTATCTCCTGTTTCTGTAGCGTGAGGCAGCTTGATGTACAAGTACACCCCCTGGACATGACACTAGTATATCGCAGGGACTTACCCCCAATCCAACCCTTGATGCTGAGTGCCAAGCAGGGAGGCATTGGGTCCCATTTTTAGAGTCTTTGGTATGACCCGGCCGGGAATCGAACCCCGACCTCCCAGTCTCAGGGCGGACACTCTAACCACAAGGCCACTGAGCTGGTTTAACCAACACATCCTCATGCCTAAAAGGCAAAACTTGCCTTTTATCCAGACCATGGATAAAAGGACCATGTCGCCTTCTGAGACCCTCGTAAAAGGACTTCTATGCCTTTTCTCTAAAAAGGCGTTCCGTGCCTTTTCCGTCAGAAGGCATAATGTGGTTAGTGATTTATCGGAGAGCTCTGGGGTATGAAGGAGCGCTTGTTTTATCTGCCGGCTACTACTAGTAGGGCGGGGCGAAGCATAGTTTTACTGAGGTTATGTTTAGGGTTAGTTACCGCATAAAGCACCGTCTAACTCTCACCCTAACCTAACTCTAACCCTAAACATAACCCCAGTAAACCTAAGCTATGCCTATACCTAATCCTAACCCTAAACTTAACCTCAGTAAACCTATGCCTAAACCTAACCTAACCCTAACCATAACCTCAGTAAAACTTCCTTCGCCCCGCCCTACTAGTAGTAGCCGGCAGATAAAACAAGCGCTCCTTCATACCCCAGAGGTTGCCGATAAATCACGAACCACATTATGCCTTATGACGGAAAAGGCACGGAACGCCTTTTTAGAGAAAAGGCATAGAAGTCCTTTTACGAGGGTCTCAGAAGGCGACATGGTCCTTTTATCCATGGTCTGGATAAAAGGCAAGTTTTGCCTTTTAGGCATGAGGATCCAACAACCAACACAACAAAGGGTTTAACAGGTTCCATTCCAATTGACTATATCACTGCCTTCGAAATCTTTGTGCACGCTACCTGGCCTGAAGAGCGTGTACTCTCCTAGTTGATGGATTGTGTTTCGAAGAGCTTCATCGCGGTGTCAATAAGTAGATGGCATCTGTCTCAACTCTCCCTCCGTGAAACGCGGTGTATTATTGGCGCGGCTCTATGTTGCGGTGGCTGTTTGTGTATTTAATCTAATTCTTATTCCTGAGAAATAATTATCTATCTGCTCGTCCTCTCAATGTGTCTTAAAAATCTCCGGTGCCAGATGGCACTTTGTGTTTATCGCAATATGTTGTTATGACAACAGTCTGTGTGATGTTTTCGTCTCTTTGATACCCATCGTGCAGTCGCCTCTGTAAGGCTTCCCCTCCGTAATGAATCTCTGGTCTTTATTAATCAAATCATGTCTCGTACACAATATATATGGACTTTTTTTTCCCTCCTTATGGGTCTGGCACGATGCCTGTCATAATGAGTGTGGCTTCCGCACTGTAAATGAATGGTCTTTTTGTTTTCTCCTTATGGGTCTTGGGCAATGTCACATAATGAGTGACTTCCTATATTGCCTCTTTACTGTGTTTCCCATGCATTCCATCTAATCTGTGCAATTTCACAGTTCATCTGCCAGAGAAAATGATTATGTACAACTTTATTGGTGAAGGCATCATTTTCATTATTTGGTTCTTTATCGTATGTACATACAGTATGTATCCCGACCCGAGAGTTAGTATATGAAGTGAATTCCTGGGATCCATCCAGTTGACTTTTTTTTTTACTGATTGTACAGTTTTTCAGTATCTTTCAGTACATCACTGTCCTCTGGTGGCTGAAACCCGTCACTGCAGGATGATAATATTTAGACCTCCATAGGCTGCCTGAGACAAGTCTGATACAGTTTGTTTCACACTTCCTTCTCTATTTGAAGCTCTAGTTGTATTCCAGAGCTAAAAGCCTATTATTAACGTGGCATTGGTAGCTTTACAGTATAATAATAATAATACATACAGTATATACACATAAAACTGATCTGCATAATATCTGCAGAATACTGTAACAGTACTATAACGTCTTCAAACCTCTTCTAGATCAACTTTTAAATGTTTGCACAGTGTGTGTGCAGGGGAGGATTATCCAACGGGCATATTGGGCCCAGGCACAGGGGCCCCAGAGCTAGGGGTGGCCGTAACCTAAGGGGCCCCTGATCTTGGATGTCCATGTGACCGCGAAGAGGCTCAAGCTCAGGTCCTTCCCAAGAAATAGATTAGATCAGTAGCACACACTCTCCGTGTCACTGTTATTAACAATAGGCCCAAAATAACCCCAAAAGTCCTAAACCAACATGATACGGAACATTACTAATAGTACTAATAATTCCATCCCCTCAGCTTATTCGCTGAGTACAGAGGGAGAGTACAGGGGAGTGTGTGTTTTTTCTGTGTTTGGAATATCCTTTTCAATGGAGAATAAAAAAAAAATACATTCCTGTGTAAAAGTTGACTTGGGGCCAGTCCATCTAGCACTGTGCCAATGGGTTGAATAGCTGTTAGGAAGATCTAATAATTAATTGTCTAAAGTTCCAAAGGGCTTTTAAGAGCATGTCCTCCATTTATAAGGTCCTCTATTTTCTCTGCTATATCAAGAACCCCTAAAGTCGTGATGATGCTGAGTACGGATTCAACCGTGTCCTCCGATCCTGCGTGACTCGTGGGGGCAAAGTCCACTCTCCCCTACGTTCACCGATTAAACGTGGACTTGGTGGACCTCGCCGAGCTGTTGAGGCGCATCCTGTTGCCGCCCTCGATGCCGTCCTGGCGGGAGCTGCCGTCGCCTGAGGACCTCATGGCGCTGGTGAAGGAAGCGCTCACCTGCAGCCTCAGCAGCTTCAGCACTTTCTTCTTGTAGCCCTTGCAGGCGAAGAAGTAGATGAAGGGGTCCAGGCAGGCGTTGAGGTTCATCAGGCACACGGTGATGTGCAGCGACACCTGGAAGGCGGTGAGCTCGACGCAGCCCGGGTCGTACACCAGCTTGCGGACCATGTACTGCAGCAGGTTGATGTGGTAGGGGCTGTAGCAGAGCACGAACACCAGCGACACGCAGCAGATCACGCCGATGGCCTTGCGGCTGCGCCCGGACTTCTCGGTCAGGCTGTTCTTCTTGGCGGTGCGCAGGAGCTTGACGCACAGGATGGAGTAGCACACCAGGATGGTCACCAGCGGGATGCCGTAGCCCAGGAAGACGGCGCCGATCAGGATGAAGGCGATGTTGGGCACGTTCTCGAAGTTGGGGTACTCCATGCAGCTGATGTGGCCGTCGTGTTCCACGTTGGTCATGGGCATGCCGAGGAGAGGCAGCGTCTGCGCCAGCACCAGCAGCCACACGCCGGCGCAGATGTAGCGCACGTGGCTGACGGCGCGGAAGCGGGCGAAGCGCAGCGGCAGCACCACGGCGATGAAGCGGTCCACGCTGAGGCACGTCATGAAGTTGACGCCGGCGTAGGTGTTGATGTAGAAGATGATGCCCGAGATCTTGCAGAGGGTGTCGCCCAGGGGCCAGTGGAAGCCGCCGGCGTAGTACACCAGCCGCAGCGGGAGGGAGAGGGTGAAGAGGATGTCGGAGATGACCAGGTTGAGGGAGTACAGCGTGGTGGAGTTGATCTTCTTCAGGTTGGGCCGGATGACGTGCAGCGCCAGGCCGTTGCCCAGCAGCCCCACCACGAACACGATGGAGTAGAAGAGAGGGATGAGGACCTGGGCGTATTTCCTGTGGTCGTACAGGGTGAGGCACTTCGTCTTGTTCATCACGGCAGAGTCGTTGGTACCGAGGGTGAGAGGAGGGTCCATTTTGGGGGGATTTCGTGGGATGCAGTAACTGTGGAAAAGAGGGAGGAGAAAAACAAAAGGGGTTCGTGTTAATGCATTTTATTTCAGTAGATCACATACTGTATGTCAAAATCAAGGCCCGGGGGCCAAATCAGGCCCATGAATGAATTATCCCATCCCATGGTGATATTTAAATACTATTAGTACTGGCCTCCTGGTATATATGATAAGAAATGAATGCAACTCATGTCATTGTTATGAATTTTTCTTAACTCAATTAATTTACTTTTTAATTTTATTTGTGAGGATCACAGAACCTGAAACTGAGCTATAATAATGCATTTTCAGTATTAAGGGACCTTGATTTTTTTTAAGGAAATTTACTTTTTTGTTGTTTGCCTGGGATATCCTCATTAACCAGTGCCCGCGTATTGAGCCTAGCGGCTCCGGCCCTCAAATTTTTGTATTTGGCCCACTGTGTATTTGAGTTTGACATCCCTGCAGTAGATGTTCTTGCAGGTGGGCCGTTAAGACCCAGGTAGCGGACAGCAGGTGGCAATTCATGTACACCACTGGTTCACAAAATGTGCTCCGGCCATCCGGGGACCTCTAGGGGTCCTCGGGGATTCCACGGTACACAGCAATCAAGTCAGGGACGAGCAGATTCAGCAAACTGCTTCTTTCTGATTGCATTGGCTGAAGTCAATACTGTTACAGTGGAAAATGCAGATCTATTGATGTAATACATGTTTTATGCAATAACACGGTTTATGCAATAACAGCTGCAATTCCATGTTTTACTGTGCAACACTAGCCCTGAAACATATTGTAACTGTCGTCATGTGAGGCTAATGCAATACCTATGCTGTACGTATAAGGGTTGTGCAATAACAAGAAGTATTGTTGATTGTTTTGTTGTGCACTTAAATATGAATGAATTGAATATGAAGAGGGGAAAAAAGAACGATAAATGTGTATTACAAGGTGCAGGCCACAGTTTTTGTTTCTTTCCCCTTTTCATATTCCTAACCTGTACTTTCTTGAGGGGTGCTAACTCCTCCTATTCCTATTCCTGTGTGTGTTAATGCAAACACGATTTAGCTGGCGAGCTGGCCCATTTGATTGGCTGATCTATGTAGGCCTACATACTGAGGATAAAAGTTCCAAGTTTATTTGAAAACATCATTGCATAACAGTATGAATTATGAGGAAGTGGCAGAAACGTGTCATTGGTCGGAGTTATATTTGTGACGACTTCATTGGCTGAGCATGGAATGTGATGTGTGATGATGAGAGTGACCCTCACATTTTTTATTTATTTTTTTCATCATTTTGGTTCTGATGTTTGTCTGTTGTTTTTTGGCTAAAAGGTTGCCCGTATTAACTTTAATGCACTAGCTTTAATGCATATTTCAGTAGATGTTCTGACAGTTTATTGGTGCATAGTGTGGAGGGCCTTGAGGGCCCAGATAGATGACAATACTAGATGGCAATGTACACCAGTGGTTTCCAAAGTGTGGTCTTGGACACGAGCGGTCCTCTGGTTCTAGGGGGAATCAAGCTAAATGATTGTTAGGAACTACAACATTATATGGTCTGTAACTCTATCAACACTATTTCCTGGACTACATTTCCCACAATTCTATGGTGCACTGCACCTCATGGATAGGGAGGAGGGCTGTCTTACTGAGACAACAAGTAATAATGATAATGGGTTGCATTTTAATAGCGCTTTTCCATGCAAAGTGCTTTTCAATGGTCCATTCATTCATACATTGGGAAGTAGAGCGGCAAACAGTCAATGCCAGTGTCCCCACTTCCCACATTCACACACCACAGTGTTCAGTGTCTTGCCCAAGGACACTTCGACACGTAGACAGTAGGAGCTGGGATTCGAACCGCCAACCCTTGGATCATTGGTCGACCTGCTCTACCTCCTGAGCCACAGCCGGCCCAACAAGTAGTCCAGGAAGTAGTGTCGTTGACATCAGAGACACTGGGCTCACTGCTAAAATATCTAAAACCACATATTACACACACAAAGACCCCCAGGAAAGTGTTCTAAATCTTCCAATGGTGGCGGCGCGCAGTCGCATTGGCCCAGTGCTCTCCTGATTGGTGCTTTGTATAGCCCAGGGGTCGGCAACCCAAGATGTTGAAAGAGCCATTTTCGACCCAAAATTAAATTCAAAATCTGTCTGGAGCCGCATTTTATTTTTATTTTTTTTCCCGAGAGTGTGCAAATGTGAACCAAATGGACCCTGGCGGGTCCATTTGGTTCCATTTGCACACTCTCAGAAAAAAAAAGGTTGTCAAAGAAAAATCATTAACATGGTGAAACACAACCTTTCTTCAGAAATGGAGTTTCTAAAAGAATAAAGGAGTTTTACAGAACTCCATTTCTAGTCCACACAACATCTCTAAGGTATATTAATGACATAGTAAACTGAGTAAACCTTTGAAAATGGGTGGTTCAGATTGAAAGCTCCACCTCCGATAACTGCTGGGCTTTTTTTACATGGCCAAGTCCTACTTTAACTGGCAACTGTCAGACAGCGCATCGCGTTTTGGGTGACTGAAATGTTTATATTATTTTGGTGTGGATCACCCCAGTGTGTGTATGTAATAATGCTACAGCCACTGAGCCACTAGGGCTGTGTTCTAGAGCCGCATGTGGCTCCTGAGCCGCAGGTTGCTGACCCCTGGTATAGCCTTTTGTGTACTTCTTGGTGTGTGTTCTGTGCACCTTTTTCTGGAGCATACAACACCTACAACCAAGGCAGCATCTTCTTAGTTAGGGCAAGCAAAGACTGGTTTCTCATTCTCCCACTAGCGTCATTTATAATGGGTGCGTGGGTGCGTGGCACCCATGGGCCCCATCGCCACTCTAGGGGGGCCCCGAGGCCCAAACAGACTTTTTTCCTTCTCCTTTTATTAAAATATATCTTGTCGCGTGGGGCCCACGCGAGCAGCATACGGGAGATGAGCTAATGTCACTTTACTTTCATCTAAAAAAGTGCGGTGAACAGCAACCTTATTACAGTCAGACGTACAAAGATGGCTAGTGTCAAAGCTGCAACATTGAGGCGTCAGAAAGTAAGCGCTCGAGAGCTGTTTGTGCAGCATGTTGGTCCCTATTTATTGTCCCGATCCTCAATAGAAGTCCATGTAGAATGGCCGCCCTTGGACTGGCCACTTAAAGAGAACGGAGTTGTCGCTGCTGCTCGACTCTGTGCTTACCTTTTGAAAGTCCACCGAGATTTTTTTGAGATTCCAATCTAAAAACTCTCAGGCCATTCTCACCCGATTTCAATAATTCCAAGTGTGGTCCAAGTATATCCAAGTATATTTTCAGTTGCTATATAGGTCATGCGTTTATAGTATGCATTTATCACACAAAAGGAGAGGGGAAATTTTCGCATTTTCTCCATCACTGTCTCTGTGCCCCGTGCCGTGCGTATCGGGGATTCCCCGTTCTTATAATATGGAATACGACACAGCTGTGTATATGGAGCTAATTACATGATCTCAGTCTGTTTGCACAGTATAATCTATTTTACTCAATAAAATATAATCAATTATATTTATAAAATATAATCTTAATATAATCAAGAGCTATTTATAAGTCCTCAATATAAAATCACAAAGAGCTTAATATGCTTATCTTATGTGTTTATCATATATTTTAATTTAGCTTTAAAACATAGGTGACAGGAACTGTAACCAAATAACAATCCTACTGACTCTACTGATTAAAAAACAGCCACTGCAACCATATAATCTATGGTAGGATATGTTAATCACTTATCATGTGTGGCATAGCCCTAAATGTTAATATATTTTAGTTTTTTCTAGGGTGGGATGTCTGTATTCATCTATCAAAATACATTTATCTAAATACATCCATTCATCTTCACCTGCTTATCCATATGGTTGGCTGATTGGTGACTCTTGTTATAATTTTCTGGCTATTCAACCTTATAATGTAATGTTGCTTGTTGATTTTTATTAGTCAAGGTGGGATAGGCCGTAAAAGACAGCCTTCCCAAACGATCCAAATTATCTGACAAACACCTCTGCACGCGCATGTGTGAGCGCAAACGCTGAGAGGGCCCTTTTGATATCGGCACCCATGGCTGATGAACGCGAATGTCGCCACTGGTTTCTCATTCTCCTCAACGTAATTGGGTGGTGGGCGATGTTATGAATGGGGTGCAGCTTTATTGCTGCAATAAATGTTTTGTTTTTGTTTTCTGCTTTCTGTTGCAATAAGGGTTTGTGCAATAACAGCTGCAATTATGTATTGTGCAATACATATGCTGTAGGTAGGGGTTGTGCAATAATGTAGCAGTATTGCTGTGTGCTTCTTGTATGTAATTTTAGCCTTTTGTTTGATGTCTTTGGTGAACTGCTGAACTGATTGGTTTGCACTTTTAATTTCATTTTACATGTTACAATGACACTAAAGTAGGGATGCACCGAAAGGGAAATTATTGGCCAAATTCAGAATATCCGAATGTCATGTCATTGCTGGACACGATTATGGCAAAATGTAACTCAAATAATGTAACTCAAATAATGATAAAACATTTTTGTGCACATTTTGAATGCATAATTTGCCTATCTCTTATAGGGGTCCTATATTTTCTAATGGCCAGGGTTCACGGCCTAATAAATCTCAATTTGGGGGTCCCTGACATGAACAATTTTGAGAACCACTGATTTGACAGTGAGAAGTGTCACTGGACACTAACTGTTCTACTCCTGCAAGAGTCCTCAAAAAGGAAGTCTTGTGCAAGTGAGAACTGTAGCATGGTGTGTAGTGCCATCTTGTGGATGAGCATTGTGGAGCTCATCCACAATGCTTCTGCCACTCTTGTCTGTCCTGATAGTCTATCCACCTTAAACTGCCTGGCATTATGTTTTAGAATACATTTTTATGATTGTTTTCATTGCTGAGGGAGGCCTTGTACAGCAGAGCTCTCAAACCCTAATTAAAGGTGTCAGGCTAAAGTGTAGTTGTCCCTCCAAGGCTCCAACAAATCGTGTGAGTAAAAGAGTCTGGATCCATGAAGATTCTGACCCTTTTTTTGTTAACAATATGAAAAAAAAAAAAAAGATTTACTAGGTGTAGTCCATAGTTTTCTTTTCTTTCCTTATCATATTCTTAAGCTGTAATTTTTTGAGGGGTGCTAGCTCTCATGGGCTGAGCTAAGTACATACTGAGGATAAAAGTGATGGCAGAAAAAGTGAAGTGATTGGCCAGAATTACTGTACAGTTGTGACGATTTCATTGGCTGGAATGCATGGAATGTAATGTATTGTACAGTAAGTAAAACATGCATTGTTTCATAGATTATACTGTTCAGCACTTGTAAAACATTTTTGAAAACTACTATGTAAATATAGGCATTGTTGCATTATTGACCTTTGGAATACCCCATTATCATCTTGTTGTTGTATTATTAACTTATGGAATACCCCATTATCTTTTCGGTCAAGCACTTGCGGCAACAGTATCTTTTCCACGAGGCAGCATGTTGCACCTGCATCAGAATATCTGATGCATAACTTCCTTAGTGTTCTCATCAGTTCATCAACATCTGCTGATATAGCCTACATATCTCATTTCTCGGGCCTCTTTCGTGTGCTGTCTCATGATGTGTACAGATTGGCAAGTAAAATGTCACAACCAGACGAAAATGTGTTTTATATCTTATCAGACATTAACAAGAAATCAGTTATGACATGAAAACTAGTGTGGTTCTCGGAGAGATGACCATACACAATTCCCCAGCCCTTACAGTGACTAAAACATGACCTATTTGACTTACGTCTGCCTGCACAGGACATAACTGTTCATCCATGGCCTTGTTTGTAGCTAAAAGTGCCCAAGACGGAAGTCTGCGAACAATTCCAGGGCTTTGCTGTGATTGTGAATACAGCTGCAAAACATTCACTCTCACAGTCCAGAAAACGCAGCGTTGAGAGACATTTTTGTATATGAGGAAGTCGGCGTCCCCATGGGCCGCTCCGCGATGGAACCGCCGTCAGTAGGAAAGTTATATTGTCTTGGCCTAAGTCATGACCTACCTCAGACACAGCAATCTGCCAGGGCACAGGCAGAGAAGCCATGATGTTTCCTGACTCATTAACACCTCTGAAGGACTTATTGGGGCACGCAAAACTGTATATATTTTTCCTATACAGTATAGAATCATACCATGTCACACATTATAGAATCTGCTTTAAGATGAAAGGCTTGTTTTGAAACAGGAATTGAGAACCATGGAACTTATTTCCTTCCAACTGTGGTAATGCATTGACCTTTATGCATTTCTAAAAGGTTAAATCATTTATGAAAATTACATCAATATCTTTAAGACAGATTAACCAACCTGTAAACGGATCATGCTGACAAGTAAAACATATTGGTCAACCATACTGATTCAAACAGGACTGACTGGATCTGTTTGAATTATTGACTCATTTTAGAACTGAGTTCTTCAAAACACTGAAGATAGTCACAGACTGTCACATGCACGTATGTTAAGCAAACATTTCCATTAAGAAAATAAGTTCAACACTTTAGATGTCCTTTATGTCCTTGAAGAAATGTTTTGCTTATATTGTTAAAAAAAAATCTAAGCAGGTTTGTACAAACGACCAAAGATATGTTTTGCAACAACATACTACTTTTGTGGACTATGCCACTATAGGTTTATGTGTCAGAAATATGATTACTCCTGAACCATAATATCATTAATAATAACACACATATATCCAGCCCTATTGTCATCTGTACCAGCAGTCGAAATATCCATGAAAGTCATTATGAGTGGGAACTTACCAGATGTGAGCAGTGCAATGGTCTTCAGTGTAATTTGAGTAGTAACGGTCCACTTGGCATGATGTTTTGGCTATGAGGTTTATACTTTTGAATCGGCACCTGGGCTAATAGCAGTGACCACGTTGGCATTGCTGAGGATAGTGTGACAGACGCACAAGTGACTTGTTCTACAGCCGCCTGTAACCATGGTAACGTTTCCTGTTGTAGTGTTGTTCTTGCTCTCTCTCGCGCCTCCCCTCTCTGTCTACTCACTCTGTACTTCTGAAAGTTTCTCCTGGGTTTTTTCACGTTACTTTGTCTTGCGGTACAGTCCAGATGGTGATGTCAGTATTCAAATTGATCGTTATTGTGCAGTAACCAGTTTAGTGTAAGGTAAAGTAAATACAATTGACTGCTGTACTTATAACCCGGGAAAGCATGAATTATTTTGTATACATAGGCTATTAAAATTGTGAAAAGTTGTGCAAATCTATGAAAGGAAAAATCTAAACTTTGACAGTAAATCTTTGCTACTGGGGGTCCCTAGAACAAAATATTTTTTGAGATGGGAGGTCCACGGCCAAATATATATTGCAGTAAACATTTTTGTGCACCATATAGCAATATGGTCTAAAAAAAAAAAAAAAAAAGTACTGTACTTCTGCGTTTCTGTGTATTTGTATTTTTGGATAACGTGTTGTACCACATGTGCCATGTGGGAGGAAGTAGCTCAGTTGCGTGTCATCAAGTCTCCTCACATCACAGAGTGTCATATTGTGGTTTCTGTATGCCAGGTGTGTTATAGGGATCCCTAGTGCCCATCTGATTTGAAACCGTAGTGTTTATTTCAGTTAACCATGTATGTTTACTTTGCCTTAGCCTATTATGAGACTGGCACTGTGAACGAGGAAGTTGCCCTTTGCTCCAGTACCTGCTGCTGCACCTAAAACAAAAACAAGTTGTTTCGGTGGTTTTGTAATTAGTCAAAAGAAAGGAAACGCGTTTGTTTTGTTCTTCATTTGTGTTTGTGTACCGTTTTGATTTGTATCATTGGCCTCTGATTACCTGTGCTACCCATTCCATTATTAATGCATGTTATGTTGTTATTAGAAGAATTTTACATTTAAACTAGAAAAAGTGTCCTGCCGGGCACGGTGCCATGTCATTATTCCGACCTCCCATTGTTGCGACCTCCCATTGTTCCGAATTTGTGAGACGCAAAACCTATTCCCCTCCAACCATAACCCGAAACCCGAAACCCCAACCCTCAACCTAACCTCACAGACCGAGGGTCAGGGGTTTAGGGTTAGGGTTAGGGTTACGGTTGGAGGGGTGTAGGGTTTTGCGACCAACATGCCTAAACCCTTCTCTAACCCTCATCCTCACCATAATCGCAAGCACGTCGCAGCTGATAGTGGATTTCCAGTGCATGTTCGGACTAATGGGAGTTGATCTGTGGGACTTGGGAACTTAGATCAGTCCCCCCGGGCACAGGTCTCCACCAGGTTGTGGCCTCCTGGTGGCGCTATAGGCCATTGTGAAAAGGGTTCCATTCTTTCTTATGCTTTGATGGCAATTTGAGGCTTTTTAATCGCAAAAAATGCAAAAATCCACCTGTTGGTGGCGCTATAACAGACCAATGTGAAAAGGGTTTGGTACTTTGGTTATATTTGTCCGCCTCGCCTAGTAGGAGAGTGTGTTACAGATTTTGTGTATAATACATGCTGCATTTATGATTTGGTGCTTTTTGTTCAAAACGACCAATCCTGCAAACTTTGAAAGCAATTTATAGTCAAATAGGATGAAGCATGAAATATGGGACAGATCTGTCTTGAGCACATGATTTTAGAGATTCTGTGTAACAATTCTGAGGAGCAATATGAAATAATGTGTTTAACAAAGATCAGCCTCCTGGTGGGGCAATGATAGGCCATTCTAGAAACTTTGGGGCAAAGGTTCATTGTTGGCATCTAGGGATTATGTGTGCAAATTTTGGCATTGACCAGGTTAACGGCATCAGAGATTAGCTGATAACGGACAGACAGACAGTGTATGTAGTATGAAATAAAGGACACATACAGGTAGTGGTAGACAGATAATCTAGGGCTCTGTTTTAGTCCATACAGTATGGCAAACTCCTTATTGGTATGAATATAAATGTAGTTGAAGTGTACAGCGAGTAATCCCTGCATGTTTAAACCCTGTGTATATGCTATAACAAAGATGCAGCACATGAAGCCATCTCACATCTCGGTTTCATTTGTTAACAAATGCAAATTGTACTCAGCACATATACTGTATGTAAGAGGAACAGACTTTATCCTGACAAGTTGAAAAGGGCGATAGCAACAGTTGCTGTCGGAGGTTTTTAAGATAAAGCATGATTTTTAAAATGTCTATCTTTTGACTGTCAACATTAGCACAGAGTGTAGGCTATATGAGCAACTGTTATGCAACAACCTTAGCTTTTCCTTTGCAGAGGCAGAGCGAACATCATGCCATGTGGCATGTGTGGTTTTCACACCTTTGCATCTGCCCTGCATGTCCATGTATCGCAGGTGTGAAATACTCCTCTCAGATGCTTTCTGAGATCTTTGTCACAATCATGATTTTTCCTTCAGCATGTGGTGAAATCAAGTTCGAGTTAACAGAATACCAGCATACCACCAACTCCATAATCAGTATACAGTATACCAGCAAAGGGCCTTTCACAAGTGGAATGATAAATGCATAATTTCACTCACAGTGTTCACAATTCAAATAGTTTTCAGTGGCATTCAATTTTCACTATTATATTCCACCAGTATTTTTATTTATTTATTTATTTTTAACAAATCAAATGTTTTATGGTTGTTTCACCAGGAGCCTGGATGGCTTATAAACTATAGGAATGGCCACCACTGCTACCTGCCCTATTCACACATTAAGTGAAGTTCTTTAACTGTATAATGTTTTTATTTCAAATTTAAAGCAGAATTCAGTGATTTGGAAAACCCCTCTGGTCCCCCTGGTAACAAGATGTGCACAGGCACACACTTCACAGTAGGGGGACAGGGAAGTGCAACAGGCCAACAGCACATACACCAAGGCCCATCCCACTGAATCCTGATTGGAGGATGGCCACCTCTCATTCTAATGACACAAAGCCCAAACTGAAACCTTTTGTCTCCAGATTTTACAATGTTATATTATTTTTACATTGTACTTTTTATATAAGTTATACAGTAGATCTTATATCCTATCCTATGTCAGAATGTCTTTCTGACATATAAGGATATGTCTTCCACATGCTGTGTCCACCCAGGGAAACAACCCCATGTCAGGTGAAAAGAAGGCAGCTTGGACTCCTCATGCATTGAAGGAGGCATGAGGCCAGTCCACTGCCTCCCCCAGGTTGGTGGAGGGTGTGTGGAGAGACGAGGAACACATTGGATGATCGACATTGGGTTAAAATATGGGTTACAAAATTATGGGGACAAAAAAGAACAGAACAGCAGAAACACAAATTTCACAACACAAATTGCAGAGTTCACGCTGTACGAGTCCTTCAAGAATATTGACAGAATAATAGACGGTACATGGCATAATTCATATTCCGATTAAATGCTTTGAGGCAATGGTTTTCAACCAGTGTTCCGGGGACCACCAGTGGTCCTTGAGAGAGTTCCAGGTGGTCCTCAGGCTAAATGATGGAAAGTTGGATAACCAGATGTAACTCTTTGAGAGCGTAAAAGTAAAACCAAATGGACCCTTGCGGGTCCGTTTGGTTTCATGTTTACAAATATCATCTGAATTAGCCTGGTTTTGTTTCCCAAATCCAGCCTGGAATTGTGGACAGAAACAAAAGAAATCTTCAGTTTTGGGGTCTGTGGGACTAAAATGTCATCAAATGGTGGTCCGTGGCTCACATGCTGAATAAATATTGGGCTATGGGATCAAAAAGGTTTAAAACCAATGCTTTGAGGCCTGCAAACAAGGATTTTATTGTTGTAGGCCTACTTTTATTTGCAACCTGCTTGCATTATTGTCCGTCAGACAGTTGTGCTGAAATCTCAGATGGGAATGCTTTTCATTCTGAATGAATAAAAATTGTCACCACTAACACACGTACGCTACAGTACTACAGTAGCGTCTTTAACAACAAGCCCAGTTCACATGGCAGGGGAAGAGCTCCAACTTCCTCATGGCCTGACCTTGTGGGTCTGACTCACTGAAACTCGAGTCACACCTATGGCTGAATGACAACAGACATGGGGTTCTGCCAAAGGCTATTCATAGGACACAGAGAGAGGCTACAGCAGTTACAACCCCCTGGAATGTTCTCAGACCCATTCTGAACAGGAACCCCTTTTTGGTGTTTTAAGCATAATTTAAACTCTAGCTGTGGGGAGAAAATGGCAGATCTATAGGCCTATAAGCTTGGCTTTGTAGATCTTTTTTTTATGTTGACAATGTGGCGCAAAACTAGTATATATTCTAGTATATATTGTGTTACAGAATACGGTTGACATGAAAACAGTTGAGTGCAACTGGCATGAGTTCTTCTCTGAAAACTTCCTTATTTAAATGTCATTCGTAGAATTGTCCTCTGGTCTAAATGGACCGATCATTGTGCATCATTACCAGTTTACTGGTAAGATGGTAAAGTGGTTTGTAGTAGAGTGCAGTTTAGTAAGCTACTATAAAAAAGGATATAAACTGGCTCATACTGTTAGTTTTTAGTCTTCCATATACAGTATATGCAAGCTTCTCTCCAGGGAAATGTATTGTGTGGTCGCACAGACATGCGCCATTCGGTGCTCTGGTCGCTGAAACATCCTGCACGTAGGATAGGAAGGAGAAACTTCAAAAAGGATATCCTCTTGAGTAGTTGAAATGTTGAAATGTACTGATGTGTGAAAGATGAAAAACGTTGCATGCACACGTGTTGTCTTGGCAGCAGCAACCGCTTCAGTGAGTCAGAGTGGTCACTTTTACTGGCCTGTTATATGAACAGTCGGGTTGAAATAATACCAGACTACTAATGTGCTTATTCTCATATTTAAGGGTTGATGAGAAAATGTTAGTTGGCCTACAGCATATAAAGTGATTTGTACAATATGTTTAAATCTAAGTTCAAGTTCATGCTCAATACAAATTCAATAGTGCAGTGGTTTTAACCTTTTTGATCTCAGGGCCCACTATATTCATTCAGCATTTGAGCCATGGACCATCATTTGAGGACATTTTAGCCCCACAGACCCCAAAACTAAAGATTTCTTTTGCTTTCCCTCACAATAGCAGGCTGGATTTGGGAAACAAAACAGGCAAACATACAGTACAGATCAAAATCATCTACATTCTATAATTGTTAAACTTGGGCTAATTCACATGAATATTTTAACTCTTGAGAGTGTAAAATGGAACCAAATGGACCCGCAAGGGTCCATTTGGTTTCATTTTTACCCTCTCAAAGAGTTACATCTTGTTAGCCAACTTAACATCATTTAGCCCAGGGACCACCTGGAACCCTCTGAAGGACCACTGGTCGTCCCTGGACCACCTGTTGAAAACCCCTGCAATAGTGCATTAGAAAACATGGCTGTGTGTAAGCATAGCCAAATGAATTGGATGTATATACTGTACATTGTGAATTTCGTAGCAAGATGAAGGCAGTATGTATCTCAGTGGCAGGCTTATTACTAAATACCCTCAGGATCATGTATGCAACATGGCAGCAAAATAATACGCTGACACACTCGCCTCTGGTGACTGTGTCGATGGTGGTGAGATAAGATTTCAACAGCAATGCAGGAAACTTCCCTCTGTCCTGCGGTTGTTCTAGCTAGACTTCTTCAAAAAAGAAACGGTTGAGTAACGGCATAATCTGTTTAGGCCAAGGGTTATCTGTTTCAGTGCCAACATGATCTACAACCCCAATTCCGTTGAAATTGGGACGTTGTGTAAAATGTAAATAAAAACAGAATGCATTGATTTGCAAATCGTTTTCAACCTCTATTCAGTTGAATACACCACAAAGACAATATATTTAATGTTCAAACTGATAAACTTTATTGTTTTTTGAAATTATACAATCTTTTGTAAATTGATCCCTGCAACACGTACCAAAAGAGTTGGACGGGTGCAACAAAAGACTGGGAAAGGCCATGAATGCACAAATAACGCCTGTTTGGAACATTCCACAGGTAAACAGGTTAATCTTAAACAGTTTAATATCGTGATTGGGTATAACAGGACCATCCCAGTCGTTCACAATCAAAGATGGGACGAGGTTCACCACTTTGTGAACAATTCTGTGAGAAAATCATCCAACGGTTTAAAGACAATGTTTCTCAACATTCAATTGCAAGGAATTTGGTGATTTCATCATCTACAGTCCATAATATAATCAAAACGTTCAAAGAATCTGAAGAACTTGCTATACTAAAGCGACAAGGTTGAAAACCAACACAGAATACTTGTGACCTTTGATCCCTCAGGTGGCTCTGCATTAAAAACTGACGTCATTGTGTAAAGGATATTACTGTGAGGACTCAGGAACACTCAGAAAACCATTGTCAGTTTACATAGTTTGTCACTACACCTGCGAGTGCAAGTTAAAACTCTACCATGCAAAGCAAAGCCATACTTCAGAAAGGTTGGTTTGAAAAACAACCAGAAAAACAACCAGAAATGCCTTCTCTGGGTCCACTATCATTAGAAATGTGGACTCATCAGACCACAGCACACTTTTCCACTTTGTGTCTAACCATTTCAAATGATATTGTACCCAGAGAAGGTAGAGTTTTAACTTGCAATCGCAGGTGTAGCGACAAATTATGTAAACTGACAATGGTTTTCTGAGTGTTCCTGAGTCCTCACAGTAATATCCTTTACACAATGATGTCAGTTTTTAATGCAGAGCCACCTGAGGGATCAAAGGTCACAAGTGTTCGGTGTTGGTTTTCGGCCTTGTCGCTTTAGTATAGCAAGTTCTTCAGATTCTTTGAATGTTTTGATTATATTATGGACTGTAGATGATGAAATCACCAAATTCCTTGCAATTGAATGTTGAGAAACATTGTCTTTAAACCGTTGGATGATTTTCTCACAGAATTGTTCACAAAGTGGTGAACCTCGCCCCATCTTTGATTGTGAACGACTGGGATGGTCCTGTTATACCCAATCACGATATTAAACTGTTTAAGATTAACCTGTTTACCTGTGGAATGTTCCAAACAGGCGTTATTTGTGCATTCATGGCCTTTCCCAGTCTTTTGTTGCCCCCGTCCCAACTCTTTTGGTACGTGTTGCAGGGATCAATTTACAAAAGATTGTATAATTTCAAAAAACAATAAAGTTTATCAGTTTGAACATTAAATATATTGTCTTTGTGGTGTATTCAACTGAATAGAGGTTGAAAACGATTTGCAAATCAATGCATTCTGTTTTTATTTACATTTTACACAACGTCCCAATTTCAACGGAATTGGGGTTGTACAACCCCCCCCCCCCCCCCGCCATTTAACTTTATCATTCGACTTTCTGTTGCTCTAGTATTAATATATGGTGCATTTACATTAGGTCAGAGGTCATTCGCCTGAAAAGGGCCGAGGACTCTGGCTGGCCTGCAACTTTACTGACAACTACTGGGAATTATAGGAGTCCATGAGGCTTTCTATTTAGTTTGATTCAGTTCTACAGATTAATGGCAGATCTACAAGGTACAAGCTCAGAACTCCTCCTACAATGTTTGCCCTGTTTCTTACATACAGTATATAGTATATTACACATGTTGAGTTTAATAAATGCTCCCATCTGCTGGCATGTGACAAGTATTGCAGTTTATTTTGTTTTCTTTGAGTGTATTGTAGACAGTACTGCCAGATAGCAGTAGCCTATTGGCAGGTGTTTTGTTTTTTCAATGAGCCTAGTTATGCCAAGGGTCTATTCTGTGCAGTCGAACTTAATTACCCATATTAATCAGAACAGTCACATTTCTTTAGATTTTTTTAATTAAATGTGTCAACAGCATTTTGATGTAAATTCAAACCACGTCAATTCACTTGCAGATTTACTTGGTATGGCACATCTAAGATAATACTTGAACAATTATAGGAAATACACTTACTATTATACTTAATGAATTACTGTTTAAGTAATAGTTTGGCATATAGTTTGACTCCCTCCAGAGGAACTTACTTACATAATGTGATAACATGAAATGGTTCACAGAGGTGTGGAAACCAGTCTTACATAGTGGACCATTTTAGACATTTTAGACTATTGTACCGGGACCTTATTGAGTAATAGGTTAGTGAAAAACAAAAAGACCCTCAATGAAAAAATACATTGGAGAAAAAACAAAACAAACTAAAAAAAAAAGTGCCCCTCTGGGCACAGATCTCCACGAGGAGGACAGTGATGTTTGGCTGCATTGGATTTTGCATTGGATGATTTTAGGCATTTTGTTAAAGAGTCATGACACTATAACAGAGCAATTTGAATGGGTTGTGATTTATAACACAGCGTAGTAGTGAATTGCATACTGCGTTCGTGATTTGAGGCTTTGTGTTTAAAAATGAGCCAATTCTGCAAACTTTGGAAGCTAATGTGAGTCAATTAGGATGGAACATGAAATCTGGGACAGATCCGTCTTGAGGTCATGACTACAGAGATGCTATGTAACATCTGGAGGAATATTCCAAAGCAAATATTTTACAAAAGCCGGCCTCTTTGTCTTCACTAGTTGAGAAATGAACTGATGTTGGACCTGGTGATCTATAAAGATTGTTCATGTAATTTAATGACAGGTTACTTGGAGGTTAAGAAATTCAACAGAAAAAGTTGAGTTTGAATGTCAAGAGGAGGCAGTGCATCGTATTAGCTATAATCATTATCTGTGTAATAACTGAATGCAGTGAGCAAGCCTTGCCGCAAATCGGTAGGTCCATTCTCCAAAGTCGTCTGGTCCCGTTAGAAAAATCTTGGAGTGCTATGGTTAGTCACAGTAGGAAACATAGATACAGATATATGAGAAAGCTAGATGGGTCGCCAGCCCTGCTGGCCAGTGGAGAGTGATGTTGTTACGTGGCGCCCATCTTACGAGGGTATAGCATAACATTGCGTCTAGTTAGTATATAGTTTTTAAACAAAGACAACTTGCTTATTTTGCAAATGATTTTCAAACAGATTGGTTTGCTGTAAATGTCAGAGACGTCTGTATACATATGAACATTTATGACGTTTTTAGAAAAAATAATAATAAATGAAGCAAATAAGCATCCTAAATCATAGCCATGTTGATAACGTTTATAATACAGTAATCCGTTTGTACTTTTGAGTGAATTCTTTTTGGCTAATCTTAGATGAAGCCTGGCAACGTCATTTGTGACTGAAACATGGTCCGATAGAAACGATCACAGGCGCACTGATTGAATGGCCGCTAATGGTTCTGGGTGCTTATTGTGTTAACAAACAATTATCAATCCATTTTTTTCTGTTTTTTCCCAGTAGGGGTGGGCAAAAAAGTCGATATGGCAATATTTCGCAATTCCTAATGCCATGATATCTATATCGAATCACCAGGTTCAAAATCGATGTTTGCATTAATGTGTATGATTGAACTTTTTCTGATCTACAGTATATTGTTTAAAATTGCTTTAGCATGTTGGAGTTGATCTTGCCATGGTCCATATTGTTTAGAATTGTTTTAAATGGGTGTAATCCCCCTTGTTCTAGTATAATAAAAGCACAGTAATTTGTGGGGAAAAAATGTGATACATCGATATATCAAATCAAATCGCATCAGAACCGCAAAATAAATCGATTCAGAACTCTAAATATTGATATTATATCGTATTGTGAAGTAAGTGAATCGTCCCACTCTTATTTTCCAGTGCAATGTAAAAAACATATCAAAAAAAAATAAAAAAAAGATCTGCAATACTTGACTCCCAGCTTTCCAGAATACTGAGAAGTATTTCACCCTGCCACACACTCACGCACACGCACATACACACACACACAAACTCTCTCAGCAACTTCCAATTCATAGAACTTGAAAGTGCAGTTAGACTGTTACACAGAAATGTTGAACATCTTGTTTCAGAGAAGAAAGCGTGCGGAGATGAGGTCTGTGGTTTTATTTGGTGCCCGTGGGTTCACAAGATATGCACACATGGAGGAAGTGAAGGTGCATGGCACGAGGCCCAACATGGCTCTGACGGGAGATAGGAGAAAGTGTTGCGTTATATAGCATTGTGGAAATTAAATGTCAAACCTTTGATGTGTGGATGAATCATTGACACAATTCTGTTTCTCAATCACCAGCCACCACATTAAAGACAAAACCACTTCTGCTTGCTAACTTAGTTTTATCCTGAGAGGTTTGGCTGGTGCAAGTAGTTTTATCTGGGGAATGAACATAAGATAGATAAATGTGGATCAACTTAATGTTTTGTGATCTGTAGGTACACCATGTGGGTGTGCAATGACCTCTTTTTGATCCACAACAATTGTTTGATGGTGCATAAAAGAGCTGTACATGTACACATGGAAAGTATCATTGTAGTTACATTAACCGTACGTGTTTATACGTACTTATAATACTTGTGTTGAGTACAATGGTCTATATATCCAGTACAGTGGATTATAGATGCCGGTACAGTTCAGATGTCTATAGACGCATTCACAGTAGTTTAGACTCAGGTATACTGTAGATGCACACAGTGTTTTAGAATAGATACAGTGGAGTGGCCCTGTCCAGCTATAGATGAAGTACAGTGGTCTAAAAATAGATACAGTATATTGGTATTTACATGCAGAAAAGTGTGCATCTTTAGATAAAGCACAGTGGTGAGTGAAACAGTACAGTGGTCTCATATAGCTAGCAGTATTGTTACAATGGGCAGAAATTACACTTCGTACTGCATGTATAAAATGCCTTAGTTCTTGCCCAAAACAGCACGTGTCTGTACAGGAGAGGCTTGAGGATATTCATGTAACCCATTTACAATCACCTAGATTTTAGTGACAGTTAACAGGACCTTTTGTAAAATGCCTATGGTAGTTTTTTTTTTAACTCCAAAACTTAGATTTTTCTTTTTCTTTTTTACAACAAAGTATGGATTTAACCCCCTCCCCAACAAGGTAGAATAACTGTTGGTTATAACCTGAGGTTGTTTAGAATCAAATGGGATCTCTATCTTTGGTCTATCTAAAATTTTGAGGTTGCAACATTCTCAGAAAGACTTCCAGACAGCAGTTCCTATAGGTTCATAAAAATGCTAATCTAATTTTAAAGCTGACCCCCCCCCCCCCCCCCAAGACTGTACTTGTCCCACATACCCACAAAAGGGCTTAAATGAAAGCCTCTTCAAGATGATTCCAAACACTATAGTATTATATATGACATATGTGATGAAAATGAGCTAATATCGTAGTATGTCTTTTTTCAGTGGGGGAGGCTATCTTTATCAGCTGGTAACACCAATTTAGCTACCACTTAGGAAGGGTTATCATATCAAAGTATTATCTATAGACATGGAGCTTCTCAAAAATCATAAGTAGCCTTTGCCACCAACAGTGTTGTCATATTGTCATATGGCCCATGAACTGCTACAGCTTTTGTGCAAATCTCTCTAAAAAACAACAACTGTGCATGTGATCTCTGGACCTATCCGATTAAAACGCCACAGGCAGAATTCTCATAGTGCATATTGTTCAGCTGCAATCTGCTTCCAAGGTTAGTGGGAGGGGCCTGTATTTACCAAAAAAGTACACAAATCACAAACTGAATATCCAATCCACAAAGACTCCAAAGTAATTCTGTTTTCAGCCATAGGGGTGCCACAAATGAAAAGTTTTAACAATTGTTGCAAAACACATCCTTTTTTGGCCGGTTTGGCTTTTTGGCTATGTGTTGTATAGAGATGCGCAGTGACGTCACCGCCCTGTTCCACTAGTGGATTCCCCATTCATTTTTCTCATAGACTTTTCGAAAATAATTTATATCAAGACGATTACGCCGCGGACAAAGCCAACTCGAGCCGTGACGAGTCATGATGACATACACAAACTTTTGGGACAATAAAATAATTTCTAAGATGAAAAACGAAACAAAAAGTCTTGTATCATGCCGTTTTCTACTTCTTCCTAATTATATATTATATGACGATATTGTGTTTGTTGTCATGATTTGTCACAACCCGAGTTGGCTTTGGCCGCGGCGCAAACGTGTTTTTATTAACCATTTTCGAAAAGTCTATGAGGAAAATGAATGAGGAATCCACTAGTGGTACAGGGCTGGTGACGTCACTGCGCAGGTCTATTGCCGTGTGACACAGGACAATTCCCTCCAAAACAGTAATGTGACCCAATCACATTACCCACACTGTACACATGATTTGGTGTTCATATTTTCACAACGGATATGGTCCTAGTGCAGTATATAGTCTCTAGACAATTTCAGCTGGCTCGGCACTGTAAAGCTTTGTGCACCTGCTTGGCGTATAATCGAAATGGATGGCTGTGGACCAGCGAAAGGTCACTAATCGTCGCCAGTCAAATGTGGTTATGATACAGCTCACTTAGGTCACAATGAGATCTTTCCATGTAGACAAAATGTCACCTGCGGGTTAGGAGCCTGCTGCAGTTCATGGGCTGCATTTCATGCTCCATTAATTTTAGAGCACAGAGTTAAACATCTCTCACCGTCCGGACAGTATGCCAAAAAAAAGAGAGAAGAAATACTTTTTGAACTCTCACTGAGAGTCTGGAGGCTCTCTCAGAATGAAATGCTGTGCAGGGGTTCATTACTTCTGGTATGTGCCCCAACCCGTTGTAAAATTGACCCCAACGGCAAGGGTTACATCGGTACTGAAGGTTGTATTAGTTTGGCAACTTTACTATTTAAGTTATAGAGATGTGCCACCCCCTCATATTGGTCACCAAAAGCATCAACATCAAACAACAGTGGTACAAATAAGGTTAAGGTGTTTAGGAAAGCCACACTCTAGGAGTTGTGCTTTTTGATTTAGTCTTTTGAATAACAGACATTTAGTCTTTTAGTTCTGTTTGGTCTTCTGAAATAGTTAGACTAGTCTTAGTTGGCGAAATATCAAAAATAATTTTAGTCTAGGGCTAGTTTTTAGCCCCCTCATTTTGCCTCATGTTGCCATGAATGGGGCAACAATCACTAAATAAATTAAATACTCAAAAACCTACAAATGCGTTGATTAAAACTGAGCAACAATAAACACAGAATAAAAACAATATTAAAACTTAACCTAGTCTTAGTGGTTTGGTCTTAGTCTTCAGTCTTTTTAGTCTTAGACAAATACATTGTAGGTACTATGCAATACATTTTTTATGAAGTAAGTCTTGTTTTATTTCTTATCAAATGACTGAAATGGTAATGAGTAACCCCCCTGAAAATATGACATTCATTCAAAAATAGAACCACAGAACACATGACTCTGAAGTCTGAAAAAAGAAGATACAGTAGGTAAATACTTATGTTTATTAGTCTTATTTTATGATTTTAGTCTTAGTCTTTTGAAAACACATTTAGTCTGTTAGTCCCATTTAGCTTTCTGAAATCATTTTTGTTACCTAGTCTTAAGCCCTTTTCACACCAAAGGGTCAAGATGCTGTTGGCGCATGTTCCTGTGGTGTGATATCTTTCTTGCACATTGACAGAGGTTGTCCCACACGTTTCTACGCATGTACTGTAAGTCAATGGACCATATAGTGCAATAAGGACCGATTTAGCAGTTAACTAAATATAAAAAAAAAAATAGTTGACTTAAACTTTAGTCTCACTCTTAGTTGACAAAAACAACACTGTTCTCTAACCCCCTCTAAAAACCTGAAGCAACGCCAATGGAAAATTGATTTAATGTACAGAGAGGTATTGATATGCATAACTACACTTTATTTCTTATCAAATGACTGAAATCAAATGACTGAACTAATGCAGGCTAGTATGTAGCCTAGCCTGCATTAGTTCAAGTAATGTAAACATGGAAGAGGGCCGAGGAGCCAAACCAATAGCTTCTAGCTATTGGTTTGAATTTGACATGTCAACCGTGAAAATGCATACGGTTGGACGGGGCGATGCATAGCGTCTCATGGTCCTGCGAGTTGACGGGTGTGTGTGACATGAAAGGTCTTAGGAAATTGAAAGTGACGACTCAGCGTGGGACTCGCATGGAAGTCACTTCTCAGAAACGTGACCTTTTTCTGGCGGGTGATTCAGGGGAGGGACGGGGAAGGGGAAAAGGCGGGGAGGGGGTGGGGGGGGGTCAAACTGATGCAAGGGGGAATTGTACAATAGTCAACGGGCGCACAACTGCAGTCCATAGAAGAACACCCCAGAAGGCATATCGTTTTAAAGGCACCCTTGTGGTATAGAGCAGCGGTGTGTTTGTGAAACTAAGTGGGGATGACTTCTGGTGTCCACAACATGCCTGGAATTGCCAGCATGGTACCTCAAAATGTGCCAAAACAAATTAGATTTTTTTGTTTTTTATTGCCACATTTGATTTCTATACAAAAAAAAACATCCATCACACTTTCATGTTGGGCATCATGTACAGTAGATAAAATAATATACATGGTGGAAGATATTCAGATCACACTAAAACCAAGCATTTAGTTTATAAGCACTAATTTGTAATGCTTTTTAAATGTGCTATGGTGTTTAGATTCAGTGTTGTTGGTTAAGAATATTTTGATTTAACCTTACTATTAGTCTTTTGAATAACTCACATTTAGTCTTGACATTCATTCAGAGCAAGTTGATCTACAATGTTCTTTCAAAATAGATCCACAGAACACATTACTCTGAAGTCAACACCATGTGTTATTAGTTAGTTTATCATGAATAGTCTTTTGAAAACATATTTTAGTCTTTTAGTCCCATTTAGTTTCTGAAATTGTTTTTTGTTAGCCTAGTCTTAGTAAATCATATATAAACTTTAGTCGACTTACTCATTTAGTCTTTTCGTCGACACTGTTTAGATTATAAACGCAGTGCATGTTTAATTGCTTGTAACACTTTTTAAACACAAACGTGTTTAGAATTTGAATACTAGGTGTTCTCCTTTGGTGTTTGAGATGACTTGTTTTTTTTTAGTATACTGTATATTCACAAATGAACATTTGGTGATTAGTTATTACACACTAATGTATAGGTTTTAAATGTGTCACATGTCTTATAGATGTATAGTGTGCAGTTGTGTTGAGGAAATGCTTAGTGATTTGGAACATGAGCACTCACTCTTTTTTGTGGTGTTATTTAGCCTCACTGGATTCAAATTGTTTATTATTTTTGATACTTACCAATTAAGTACTACATTCACGATTACATTTTTAATTAGTTTGTGTTTATCATTTTCTCTTCAGAAAAATAGCTTTTCAGTGTTTGCATTTCTCGGGGTGTAGCCTACAGTAAAAACCACTGCTATCAAACAAATGGCCACTAGAGGGTGTGCAATCATTACGTTTCAGTGAAAGGAGGCCTGATACAGTTCCAGACCAAAAAATGTTATTAACAAAATATGTTGGCTCTAGCCACTCTACTATGCATTGAGCAAGGTGAATGAATGAATGAATAAATGTTTTTATGCAGCTTAGGAGATTTACACTACATTTCAAGTACAACTACAACATACAGTAGCTGATAACTGTCAATGGACATACTGTATAGTGTACACTTTGTTTGCAATATAGTGGCCATCTTGTACATTTCATTAAAAAATTATAGACACAAATATTCACTGTTGTAGGGTCAGAAGCAGAAAATCATAGTGGAGGTAAAAGGGAAAATAAAAAACACAAGGGGGGGAAAATGGGGGTGGGTGGGGGAAACATCTTTTTTTTACGATGGCCAGTTACGAATTGGATTCGTCCGTATAGATGCCCTTTGAAAGTGGTTTTGAAGGAGTCAAGGGATTTTCATGGTCCCTTGTTTGTGCCGAATCTGGGTTGCACACGGTTTGTTGAACTCCCTCTGGATTTGTGGGAATTTTGGAGTTTGTTGACTAATATTTAGGACATATTTGGACAGGTACATGAGTATTTTGGTAAATATTCATATATATATACATATACATATTCATGGATATAAAAAATATATATCATTTCTGTCATTTCCTCAGTTAGTCCCTATAAAATGACCTATAAAAATGGAACACAAATATAATTTTTTATAATTTATGATCAGTTTGGTTCTTATAAAATGTGTTGGCATGTGT
Organism: Benthosema pterotum; assembly: GCA_039105355.1. Classification (NCBI taxonomy): domain Eukaryota; kingdom Metazoa; phylum Chordata; class Actinopteri; order Myctophiformes; family Myctophidae; genus Benthosema; species Benthosema pterotum. Next base: position 35,272,561 of record CM076978.1, on the reverse strand, counting down.
AAAACGGTGCTTTACCAAGTGTGTGTGTGCGTGTGTGTGCGCGTGTGTGCGCGCGTGCGTGTGTGTGTGTGTGCGCGTGTGTGTGTGTGCGCGCGCATGTGCGTGCGTGCGTGCGTGCGTGCGTGCGTGCGTGCGTGCGTGCGTGCGTGTGTGTGTGTGTGTGTGTGTGCGCGTGCGCAAGTTATAGCATCTGCATCCTGGGAAGTCCAATGGTGAAGTCTTGATTTCCTAAACAAGAATGAAGCAATTAATAATGAGGGCCATATGCCTTCATTTTTACTCTATTCTTGTTTAAGATGATTGATGATTTGATGTAGCCTATGTTCAAATCATTGATCAATGATTTGAACATAGGCTATATTTGAATGCACTTACCTACAGCTAAGAGGCCTATTAGTTGTTTTGTAATGCACTTTATCTGTCCCTGCACCAGAGACTTTCAACCCCACACCAGTGGCTTGAGAGGGTTTCAGGTGGTCCCCAGATAAATGATGGATGTAACTCTTTGAGAGCATAAAACTGATTTGGTTTCATATTTACACTCTCCAGAGTTAAAATATTCATCATCTGAATTGGCCTAAGTCTACACAACTAGAGAATGTCGAAGATTAACGGTCACTTTGATCTGTATGTTTGACTGTTTGGTTTCCCAAATCCAGCCTGATATTATGGACAAAAACAAAATACATTTTTAGTTTTGGCATCTGTGGGGGTGAACATGTAATCAAATGGTGGTCCGCGGTTCAAATGCTGAATAAATTTGCACCAAAAAGGTTGAAAACCACTGCCCGCGTGTGTGTGTGTGCGCGCGCATGTGCGTGCGTGCGTGCGTGCGTGCGTGCGTGCGTGCGTGCGTGCGTGCGTGCGTGTGTGTGTGTGTGTGTGTGTGCGCGTGCGCAAGTTATAGCATCTGCATCCTGGGAAGTCCAATGGTGAAGTCTTGATTTCCTAAACAAGAATGAAGCAATAATGAGGGCCATATGCCTTCATTTTTACTCTATTCTTGTTTAAGATGATTGATGATTTGATGTAGCCTATGTTCAAATCAATGATTTGAACATAGGCTATATTTGAATGCACTTACCTACAGCTAAGAGGCCTATTAGTTGTTTTGTAATGCACTTTATCTGTCCCTGCACCAGAGACTTTCAACCCACACCAGTGGCTTGAGAGGGTTCCAGGTGGTCCCCAGCTGAATGATGGATGTAACTCTTTGAGAGCATAAAACTGATTTTGTTTCATATTTACACTCTCCAGAGTTAAAATATTCATCATCTGAATTGGCCTAAGTCTACACAACTAGAGAATGTCGAAGATTAACGGTCACTTTGATCTGTATGTTTGACTGTTTGGTTTCCCAAATCCAGCCTGATATTATGGACAAAAACAAAATACATTTTTAGTTTTGGCATCTGTGGGGGTGAACATGTAATCAAATGGTGGTCCGCGGTTCAAATGCTGAATAAATTTGCACCAAAAAGGTTGAAAACCACTGCCCTACACTATTCTTACCTTGAACTATACTCTGCTGCAAGATGGTGCCACTCCCGCCTCTCAAATGAGGCCGTTGTGCGTTGTGAAGTAAAGCGTGCATGCACAAATGTGTCAGTGTTATGTGTATTACTCTTATGTTGCACACGTGGCTGCATGTTTAAGCCTCATGGATGGGCTGCGGGGGTCTCCTGCCCTGTGTCAGGGGGCCTCATGTGGCTTGTGTCTGTTCTCATCATCACCATCCCCCCCTCGCGAGGATCAGCCGGTGTCTGCCCGGATCGAGGCCCCTCATGCCCTGTCCCCCATGGACCACACTATGCTACTTTACTACGTTGGCGTGAACACTCTCCGTTCACACTTTTGCGACGCGCCTGTCACATTTCTGATTTGGCTGCTGCTGCTGTAAGCGTTTTTTTTTTTTTTTTTTTGGTCCCTTTCAGCTCCGAGAAATGTATATGTCTATGTAGCCTGTAGGCCCTTCTTTAACGTTGGAAAAGAGCCAGCAAAAATGTGAGAAGGGTATTATCATGCCTCCCGAGCTTTTGCTTTCTGACACATGAGACAGAGTGCTAAGCTCACGAGTAGATGTTTGTGTGAGTGTGCTGTGTATGCGTGTGCATGTACACGTTTTTTGTCACAGGTGTTCTTTCTGCTAACTCCCATTGGGGTCTCCACAGAAGATCAGTTCTGTGTATCTCCATGCCTGACAGCAGATATGTCTTGAATAGCTCAATTGTACGCCCATTTGCTACTCCAGAAAATTGGTGTGGCCAATCAGGATTTTGAATTCAAATATTGCGTACTGTGTCCTGAATGATTGGCCGTCCCTATTTTCTGGAGTATAAGGTGAAAATACAATAGGCAGTGTTTTGGTCGTTTGGATGGATGTACAGCTTGTATATTATGTATATATATATGTTCAAACCCATTTACAGAAAAAAGAACATTGAATGTCAAATAGTATAGCCCCTGAATATAAGACTACTCCATTTTGGGATATTTCCATTGGGGAAAAAAACATAGTCTTATATTCAGGCCAATAGGGTATATAAAAAATCTAATTCATTTGAAGCATTGCAATTTAATAAAACACAATTAAACAAATTGATATTTGACTGTATCAATGAGTGAGTTTTTCAAAATCAAATCAAAATTTCCCTATCATCCCCTGGGCCAAGCACAGCATTCTGATTGGCTTCTTCTTCCATTGGGCGCACCGATATGATCGGTACACCTGAAACTTGTCCAGTTAAAAGGTTCTGTGGTGCAAAATATGTGTGATTAGAATGGGCTAATTTTGTTAATTGAGTTATTGTAATGAATTAATCTCAATTAATCAGGTAAAGTCCCAACCCTAATTCATTTATTATTGACAAGTATAATTATATCGAATAGCTATAAGAAGTAAAGAGTATATTTGTGTTCACCCACCCCTGGACCAACATACTGTACACACAATGACATGACTCAAAAGACAAATTAAATCATAAACCATGAATTAATCAATTCATATATAGTATTAATCTCTTTTTGTGTTAGCCTGGGGCTTGCCAATATGTTAATGGTAGTTGTCTTGTGCAGTCTTAAAACATGCTTAATCAGATTGGGCCCCACAGATTGGTGATATACCATTCCAAAGACAGCACATGTTCCAAGCTTCAGCGTTTTTAAATGGTAGGCCAGTCCCAGGCCAGTGAGGGCATGACAAAAAATGAATTCTGTCACGTTATTTGAAAAGATACAGTACATCTATTACAGTATGACATCTATTGCAGTTATCTGATGCTGTTGTAGAAAGTTGGAAATTGGTAAAATAATTGTATTAGGTTCAGCCTGGTGTAGTAAAAGTAAATATACAACTTTCCTTTTATTGCCTTCTTATACACTGTAGGATAAACAACCACTCAGATAACTATTTTTTTCATATTTAATCTATGCTATTTGGGTGCAGTACCAGAAATATCCACAAAAACATCCCCCCTTCCTCCTCACTGCTTCCCCCACCCACCTCATTGAAACCAGGCAGATCATGCATAGTCTAATGAGACAGGGAATAATTGTCACTTTCACTGGGCTTCTTTGAGAGGTGGTGTGGATTCCATGTATAATTGTGACTTAAAGGGTGTGGCAAAGTTAAAGGGTGGGACTATTAAAAGTATTAAGTATAAGTATAAGTATAGTATTTTTAGTGACATCACTAAATACGAGAATCTGAGAGTGCCCACTCATGCGCAACCATTCAGTCACACACAGAAAATCACAGATATTTCATTATAGGTCTGATTGTTTTGGGGTGTAACGATACACAGGGGATGATGAAAAGAATCAAATCTTGAAAAAATGTCAAATTCATGGTGCGTCCCCTTTAGAGCATCCTCCGGACTTCATTGTTTATAGTACCACAATTTATTCAGTTTATGTTCCTTATTCTGTTTCAATTTTGTCCAAAGAAATTACTGTGTAAGTGTAAAAACTTGAAAAATGAGACCTTTTCGAGTCACAGAGTGAGATCTAAGAGATGTGTCTAATATAAAAAATTATGGCATCTCAAATCTGGAAGCACAATGGGAACAGATGAGAATTTGGGAGGTTAAACGTGTGTCACACAGATGTACACCATCTTAACGTGTCATATTGTACTACGCTCACCAAATTCATGGTGATCTAACATGTCAGAGCGTTGACACTACTTTAACCGGTTGTGAAACAAACGTCTGTGCTTCACTGTTGGCACCGATCAAGCTTTCATTTGAACTGCTCGTGACTTCACAGTTCACACCCATGATGAGCGCATCGCTGCGGTTCTCACCTCCAACTTTCTGCTGTTGAGAATGTAGAGTAATGTTCCATGGTACATTTAGACGCCACATTGCTAAGAAAACCGTCGTGTTAGTATAAAGAAATGAGTCGCATCCACAGACTGTACCCGCTGCCTGCTGCTGCCATCGTTTCTCATTTACAGTAAAAACAAGTAGAAACAGGCCCGGATGTAACATTTCCCAATTGGTGGGGCAGGCGAAAATGGCTTGGGTGCAACTTCATTGCCCGTGTCGTTTCGCCCCACAGGGCGATGAAGCTGCACCCATAACATTTTCGGTTACAGGACTTATATTAGGCAAGTGTGAGCATCAATAATAACATCAGTTGTTGAAGTTGCAACAGGCACGCAGCATGCATAAAGCTAAAAGTCTGACTCAGAGTTTTCTGTTTTGATTGATGAAATGGTGTTGGTTTAGTGGTACGACAATTGTATTTGGTTGGTAGCATAGTGTTTCAAATAATTTTAATTATGTCTTTGAAATATCTCTAAAAAATATCTTTGAAATTTGGGTTGTTTGCATGACATCATGTTTGGTGCAGGGGCAGTTAGGGCATTTAAGGGGGCATTGCCCCCCCATGCCCAGGCCGAGATCCGGCCCTGAGTAGAAAGCAAACAAAAAGCAGACAACCCTCAGCTCCAGCGGTGTGACACAAGGTTTCTATGGTATCTCTCTGGGGCAAGCACCACTTCAACACTTTTCAACCTATCTTCATATGAAAAAGATGAAAACACAATTTTTTGGCTTCCATTTTGGCTTTGCAACTTTTCAGGAAGAGAAAACTGATGGTTCAATAAGCTTGGATCCTCCATTGATGACACAGACTGAGTAGAGTAAAAATCACACCCGTGTGAAGTGAGGGTCGCTCTTATATATCATTACATAAATCCTCTTTTCATTGATAATGGAAATATTTTGTTTGTCTCTGTGTGTGTGTAAGAAGAACATCTGCTGAACATTTGTGAGGCCCAGTTATAATGAAGATGAAGTTATAAACTAGTTTAGTTAATGTGTATTGCTGCTGTTGATTCACAGAAAATGTAATAATGCCTATCATCGTCTGCTAAATTACAGATACATTGCCAACAACAACAACAACAAAGCAGAGAAAACATTTAAAAATCACGCCTGTGTGAAGTAAGGGTGGGTGCTCTTATCATACGTCATCATGCCAGTACATCATCTCATTCTCAACCAACGGCACCCAATCACACGTTGTGCTTCAGTGTTTGTGTAGGATCAAAGCTGGACATATAGAAGGGGCTAGCGTCCCTCAAAAACGTGCTTTGTCTTATTGTGTAAGAAAAAGCAGCTACAATACACCCTTCTTCACAAATGGAAATTAACTGCATTTCCACCTATTGTGCCTGGCTGAGTTGACCATGTTGTTGCCAGTTCCCAGTTACAGCCACATGAACCCTATATAGCATCCTTATTCTGGACAAGGAGATCCATATAGCACATCATGTTGTGAGATGTTAAGAAATGGAGGAGGGGACCACCAAGCATACAGACCCCCATGGCTGGTACACCGGTCAACCGATATGTATATAGGGTTCAAATGGTTAAATATACAAACGTACAATAGCATTGTCACGATTCATTAAATAGAGCAATGAAATGAACACGGGACCATGGCCACTTTCCAAAATGACAAACGTAAAGGATCAAACCAGTCACCTTGGGAGGGAGAGGAGTAAAAAAACAGGCCAACGAAAGCTTTTCCAACTACATTGTGGGGTCACTGCAGGGGCGGATCTAGGCATGGGCATGGGGGGGGGCAATGCCCCCCTAAATGCCCTGACTGCCCCACCAAACATGATGGCATGCAAAACAACCCAAGATACCCAAGACATTAAAGGTAGGGGAAGTGATTTGAAATTCATGGTGTAGTACCAGCCTGGTGCACTAGGGGCCCAACAGTAGCTACACTGCTCGCTCCTGATTGGAGGAGAATTGGTGGTGACCTGGGGAACTTTTATTAGCTCCTCTGCTAACGTGGGGGAGGGGGAAACTCCATATGTGGTTTCCACACCTTATAATAGAGCATTTTAACAGAAAAAAAATATTTTTGGGTGATATCTGACAAAAGTGAAATCACTTCCCCTACCTTTAAAGTGCTTATATTTAAAATGATTTGAAACACTACTACTGCTACTAACTAACTACAGCTGTGTCACCACTAAACCAACAGCATTTCGTCATTGAAAACAGAAAACTCTCTGAGTCAGACCTTTAGCTTCATGCATGCTGCGTGTCTGTTGCAACTTCAACAACAACTGATGTTATTATTGATGCTTTACCTGGCTAATAAAAGTCCTGTAACTGCCCCCCCCCCCCCCCCCCCCCCCCCCCATTGGGAAATGTTACATCCGCCCCTGGGTCACTGTCCCTCATGCCATGCGTGATGTTAATCCAGCGTGGACATATAATGCCAAAACAAAGCCTACATTCATCTGCGGCCCGATGTCAGGTGGCATTTGCAAGCGTTGGTTCCCGTTCAGCAGGGTTTTCAGGTCATCCGAGGCGACGGACATATTTCACATGTCCTCCTCGGCCGTCGTGTTATTGTTTTATTCACAGGGCAGGGACTAATTATTCCAACAGCCACCCTCTCTCCGTTTCGGGAGGAGTGACAGTTGCCATCATTGGAGTGATCAGTTCCCCGCTTCTTGGGACCGGGGCTGAGGGCTATTTGATGTATATTAACAATAATTGGTGCCTGCCACTGCAGCAGCCCCCACAATGATGTTTAGTAAACCTTTGTGCCATTTTTCCAGGAGGATGCCCACGAGGAATTCATTTTGGAAGGCTCAAGCTGGTCCGCGTAGCTGCGGAGACGGACGCCTTTGGAGTGGGGACAGATGGGGAGGACTGCTGTCCTCCTGTCTGACTGTCCTCTAGCAGGTCAGACACGCCACCATGTAATAATAATCATCATCATCATCAGCATCAACATCATTATCGTCATCTTTAAGTACGGGCCGTCTCTTTCATTGTCTCTTCACATGAAGCCTATAGTTGTCTGCACAAATATCACGCATACTCTAAGATGTGCACTCCTTTCCCCTATATACAGTACCTGTATACAAGACGCCATCCCAATGACCTGCACTATAAGTGAATTGTATACTGTAGTACTTTTACAGTACAGTATGTACTGTGGTGAACATTGAGCCATACCCATAATGATTTTTGTGATGCATCATTAGTTATAATGTACAGCTGAACTGATATGAATGAATTTGATATTGGTTTATTTTGTGGTTCCGTCGAAAGACACATGCAACCCAGATTCAGCACAAACAAGGGACTTAATTCTTTTCGCTCCTATGCCACCAAAATGGGGGAATGTCCTTTCAACAGTCATTAAAGCGACATTTCACCGTATTTGCAAGAAAATATATTTAGACCACTTTCCTGGTGATCTTTATCTCTGTAATTTGTGGTTTTATATCTTTTAGATGTTAACAGTGAGCCCCAGTGTCTGATGTCAGTGTCTCTGATATCATTGACACTACTTCCTGGACTACATGTTGTTGTTGTTTTTGGTGAAATGTCCCTTCAAGACATGCAAATCCCTTGACTCCTTCAAAACCACTCTCGAAGGGCACCTATGGACGGCGCAACTGGCCACAGTTACTGTATCAGTTCTGTTGCTGGTGTACTTGAAAGTTGTACTTGTAGATCTCCAAGCTGTCCATTCATTCATTCATTCATTCATTCATTCATTCATTCATTCATTCATTCATTCATTCATTCATTCATTCATTCAGAAAATACATTGTACAGTATACATGTCTGCTCAAGATCATTGAGGATACAGCATATGGCAGTTCTAGAACGGACGAGGGAACACAACCGTTTTGCGGTTATAATCCATATGTGTTGACTTCACACCAACTTTGGCCACAGTTACACACAGTTTATTTGTGGGGTTGTTGCTCCGTTGGAGTGGTATAAAGCAGCACATATTTTTCTCCTTTCTGCGGGGAAAGGGTTGCAGTGTATTAAGTTCCAGTGTGCGTCTGGCAAGTGAAGTGACTCCAGCAGCAGGTTATGAGGCTGCCAGATTCTACAAGTGTACGTGCTGCACAGATGTGCGGTGACAGCGCTGCGCTCATTAGGACGAATCAGCGTCACGCTGTGACAACTGGCCAACTTTAGGGCTTCTCCGGGTCCGTCCAGCCGGTGTTAGCTATAACTCCAACACCAGCACGAGATCCATAGCCCTCCCTGAACAAGGATGGAAAGCACAACCAGTGTTGCCCACATCTCTGGTGGTGCACTTTATTCCTGTTCGCCTATGGACCTACAGTATGTTGTAGAGACGTTGCCTAAACCTATGACTCTCCTAAACCTATTTCTTAAATCCTCCATTATTATCTCCAGCCATAACATTGATGCCAAATCCTAACAAATCCCCGACCAAGGGCAGCACCCCCAAATCTCTCATATAGAGCACACTATTCCCAATCTTCTCCCGGCTAGACCTACATAACGTCCACCACTCACTCCTGGTATATCCCTTGTGTCTCGTCCCCAGCTGTGTGGTCAGCTCTGACCCCTCAGGTGACCATAAAGACCCCCAGAGCCCCGAGGTTGTGATATCTATTTCAGTCGGAGAGACCCCGCAGCAGACCAGACAACGCCGCGCCGCCACCACCACCACCACCACCTCGCCACCGTGGCTCCAGAGAATTCCCCGTCCGGTGATTATACCAAATGGAAGTGCCGCTCTGCTCATATGCTTTAGCATCTCCCCCACGTCCAAACCGCTTAGTGTCCGAAGAGGTCGCTCCGAGCCATTAAGAGACCGGCTCGCAATTATGGATGTGTGGCTGCCCAGTCGCAGAAACAGATGTGCTTTGATCTATTTACGGTAGGGTGGACAAGGGGGTCGTAACAGCTTACTGCCATGAGTGGGTCAGAGCACGCACCTCTGACATGCCCTGTCATTCACTTCACTTGACATGCACTTGTGAGTGTTTTTTTATTTTTTTGCATGCCTGGATGGCTGCATTGTTTTTGGGTTGTCTTTCCATAATGTAAAGTACATGCATTGTCCATACCATACCATGACAGTGATATCTCAGGAACGCCTGAAGCAATTGTTTTCAAATTTGATATGAAAGTCCAAGTTCAAAGGTCAACTGTGACTGTCAGTCACTACATTCTATGTAGATGGAGCCTAGTTTCAGCCACACCCCTACACTTTTCACCAATACGAGACACAGTCCTCATGTTCATCATGGCCGAATGTTGAATAGCTGGTTTACTTTAGTCTAAAATTAATGTCTTTCAAAGTCTGAAAATATGAAAATACAATAATTGACTGTGCCTTTGCTAAATATGGATCCCTTAGTTCTGGTGCAACATGAATATGGTCCAAATTTCTTCCAAAATAGCATAACATTTTTACTTTTATTACTCTGAATTTGAACCAATTCGGCAGAATGGCTTGTATGTGACAAGTTTCTCTCCGAGGCTAAGTGATTGAAATGTTCTACAATTTAGTATTTTATGTCATGAATTAAGCAGTTTCAAAGTGACATTGATTGACGTTACATAACCTTCCAGTTTTGGAGATAGAGTATATGCCTAATGTCTTAATTGCAGATAACAATAAGGACTTCAGAAACAGGCTTGAAAGTTTCAGGTTGTGGGTTTGATTCCCGATTGAGGCTAACGGCATGCAGTCTCTCTCTTTCTCTCTGCATCTGCATTAAAGCAATAGACCTTCCAGTAAGCCCCTCCCCAAACTGCTATCGTCCAATCGCAGCTAAGCATACTGTATAACATGTGATAGACAAACCTCTCCACCGTTTGGAATCTCCCCTCCTACTGTTTGGAATCTCCCCTCCTACTTTATTACTTCCTAAATATAAAGCTCACCTGGTAGCCTTTGTTACTCTTATAGCTAGGCGTTTAATTTTGATGAAGTGGAAGTCCTCCGTTTCCCCATCCCATCTTCACTGGTTTAGAGATGTACTCCATTTTATTAAACTAGAAAAAATCAGGTGTACCTTGAGAGGCTCAGTGTCCAAATTTGAGGACACTTGGACCCCTTTCCTCGCACTGGTTAATGACTTAGATTTCCAAACTATTCCAAATTAATTATAGTTGAGTTGAGTCTGAGCATACTTGATCTCCCATGCAGCTGGGTTGTCTTATACTTATCATGGGAGCACTATGTATGGATGCAAAGCTACGTCCGCTATATTTCATTCTGTGGTACGACCAAGTCATGTGTATTGTCTTGTCCTGTCTTGTCCTGTGTCTTGTCCTGTGTCTGTCCTGTCTTTTTTCTGTTTGTCTTGTTTTGTTTACCTTAGACTCAGGTTATACAATTTGTAATTATTTGATTTCCCTTTAGCGTAGGTCCTTTCCATGTTATATATTTTTTGTTACTATTTCACTAATTCAACTGGTGAATTACTGATAAACATTATTGTAACTACCTCTATATGGGTGCATCACATAATGTTTTTATTATTTGCTTTGATGTATGCCCTGAAATCTTTAATAAACAAAAGTGTGAAAAAAAAAAAAAAAACTCTCCACCAATACTTTTCCTATAGGATAAACCTTTTTTTTCCAGTGCATACGGCAAGCCTTGTTGAATATGTGTAATGTCTGTGGAATGCTTGAGCCCAGCTGGAAAGTGTCCAATCCATGGTTGGACACTTGGAAGAGGGCGGAGTTTTTGGAAAGAACTGTTGTAATTACCGTATATGAGCATAGGCATGCGTGAATGTAGGCCTACTTTTTTCCCCCCACGTTTGCCCATGTGTTTACGTTTTAAAGACTCATGTACAACCCCAACCACAAAAACCCAAGCGTACATGTGTGCAGGCGAGAAGGGCCTGTTGAATGGAATGCCGGACCAATCGACTTACACTAAATAAAAAAAGAGAGAGCCAATTCAGAAACCCCATCTGCGAAGCTGACAAAATCCACCAAAGGGCAAAATAGTAAGTGTCGGAGAACATTTTTCGCGCCTTGTCCCTCCTTATTCCCGCCGTCTGAAGTGCTCTGGGGTGGTGAAAAATGGAAAACAAATGTTCTGCTGACAGCTCTCTTATGCCCAGGGTGTGTGAGTATTTATATCATAAAGGTGCCAACACATCTTGATTTTTTTTTTACAGCCTGACCATTGCTGGGGTGGAGGAGGGGAGAGGGTGGGGGTGGTGGGGGCAGGATGGGTTTTAATGGGGGTTGGTGTGTGCGTGTGTGTTTGGGGGGGGTATCCTTTGGGCTCTTTCTGGTAATTACTACAGTATATGAATGTGATGAATAGGCCTTGATAAGCCAGGGACAAATTAGCTTACAACTAATTCTGCTTGCGGTGTGGTGGTGGTGGTGGTGGTGCTGGTGGGTAATTATTTGCTGTGAACTAACAAGACTTCTGGGTCCAAATAGCTTACCACCAGCGTACAGCGTTTTGCACACAAAGCCCTAATCATTACAGCTGCTTCGTTCACATTAGGCTCATGGCGGGTGAGACTAACGGGGCTCTCTGGGGTCTGGAATGCATGTGTCATAGCGCCAGAGTTTATGGTCTATATACCAATGGTTTTCAACCAGTGGTCCGTGGACCACCAGTGGTCCTTGAGGGTTCCAGGTGGTCACCATGCAGGCTAAATGATGGAAAGTTGCATTAACCGGATGTAACTCTTTGAGAGCGTAAAAATGAAACCAAATGGACCCAATCCATCTCGTAATTATAGATAAAAAACAGAAGAAATCTTTGGGTTTGGGATCTGTGGGGCTAAAATGTCCTCGCATGGTGGTCTGTGGCTCAAATTCTGAATAAATAGTGGGCCCTGGTATCAAAAAGGTTGAAAACCACTGGTCTATACAGTATGACCATTGACCAAGGCATCATTCTGGATGATACTGCATGAACAAATGAATGAATGAATGATTTTTTTTTTTATTTTTATTTTTACAGAATTGGAGATTGATGCTACAAGTACAACTACAACTACAACAAAAGCGATAACAGCTTAGAGATTACAGTAGTACAATATAAGTACTACTAGAAAAAGTGCCCTTCTGGGCCCAGGTCTCCACCAGGTCAGGCTGTGGCCTCCTGATGGCGCTATAGGCCAATGTGAAAAGGATTCCATTCTTTCTCATGCCTCTGATGGCAATTGGATGATTTGAGGCTTTTTTAATGTATTTATGTATTTACCCAAAAATGTGTTTTGCTAAAATCCAATGTTGTTGGTGCTATAACAGTCCAATGTGAAAAGAGTGTGGTTATATTTGTCTGCCTAGTTGGAAGGTGCTCGCTAGAGTTCTCAAACTCTGCCCGAACCTGACCAGGACCGAACCCGAACAGGCCCGACCCGACATTTAGGGCCGGGTAGGGCCGAAAATCTATCCTATAGGGCCAGGTAGGGCCTAGGGCCGCATGAAAACATAATATATATTGAATTATTTTAATATAGTAAGAATAATAGTTATTTTCTGTATTTACCTATTATGAAGATGGTGCTGATTGCATTTCAATTTTAATCTGTGGTGAATTCTCAAATTTTGCCCAAACCCGACAGTTTAGGGCCGGGTAGGGCCTAAAATCTATTCCATTTAGTAGGGCCGGGTAGGGCCTAGGGCCTGAACTGTTAGGGCCGGGTAGGGCCGGGCCTTAATTTTCAGGCCCGTTGAGATCTTTAGTGCTCGCTGCGTTCATGATTTGATGCTTTTTGTTTAAGACGAGCCAATGTTTGGCATCGGCCAGATTAACAGTGCCGGAGATTAGCTGCACGCACGCACGCACGCACGCACGCACGCGCACACGCACGCACGCACGCACGCACACACACACACACACACACACACACACACACACACAGGTTTTGAAGGAGGTTGAGGGATTCGCAATGTCTAAAATGACATTTTGGTGGCATAGGAATGAAAGGAATTAAGTCCCTTGTTTGTGCCAAATCTGGGATGCAAATTGTTTGCTGCACTCCCTCTGGTGTTGTGAGAGTTGACTTCACATATACTTATACTTTTGGGGTTATAAAATGTAAGAGGTGCATGACCAGACCTTGAACTATTGAAGCAGATTATGCCGATTATTTAGTAATATTGGGTTCCCCGGTCATTTTTCCTTCCTTGCCTCTTGTCTCTTATTGCCACTGCTTTTTGCTTGTATTAAAAATTCACGGGTCAATCGCATGGCATTTAGTTCTTGTCTCCAGTGTGCCGGCCTGCCCTTGCTAACTAGTCAATTGTGACCACTTTGCGCAGCGGCGGCAGCAGCGATGCCTTTGGGCGAAGTGTGATTTCATAATGTTTACGGGTGTCAGTGCCATGCCTGACAGGAGGGGAGAAAAATGGTAATAACATCACCCGGCAAAATATGAATAATGAATGAACTCATATCATTTCATGAATCGGAAGGGATGTACAACATATGGCAACAATCGAGCATATTCTTGCCTCTAGACTTCACCCATCAAATAAAAGGAGCATTTTTTTTTTAATACGGTTGCTGCTTTTGTTGTAACTCGCCTGCAGCAGGCCATGGGAACACTGAGCGCTGGGGTAAGTGTACCATCACAGAGGAGAGGTGTTTTCTTCAGTGCACACACATGGGGAGTCCTGGATTGACATACAGGGGCGGATCTAGGCATGGGCATTGCGGGGGCAATGCCCCCCTACATACCCAGTCTGCCCCCCCCCAAACACGATGCCATGCAAAACAACCCAAGATATTTCAAATTAAAGTGCTTATATTTAAAATGATTTGAAACACTACTACAGCTGTGTCACCACTAAACCAACAGCATTTCATCATTGAAAACAGAAAACTCTCTGAGTCAGGCCTTTAGCTTCATGCATGCTGCATGTCTGTTGCAACTTCATCAACAACTGATGTTATTATTGATGCTTTACTTGACTAATAAAAGTCCTGTAACCGAAAATGGTATGGGTGCAACTTCATCGCCCGTGTCCCGACGGGACACGGGCGATGAAGCCGCCCCCATACCATTTTCTCTTGCCCCTCCAATATGTTCTCTTGCCCCCCCAAACGGGACATGTTAGATCCACCCCGTGCAGGGCACATTGTGCCGCGTGCAGGGTCTATCCTGAAGTGAACCACGTGTACACAGCTTTAGGTCCTCTGTGATGTTGCGGGTTCCTTGTCAGTCGGCCATGTGTCACGTCGCGAAAGCTATACCGCATACCCACTGCGTTCTGTTCCAACAAACGTCACAGTCCCTGCCAGGCCCACATGCTCCAACCTGGAGTTGGTACAATTGAGAAGCAATGCATGTATACAGTATAGTCATTCATAAACTCAGGGTGAGCAATCACTTCTCAGACTACAGTAAAACTGAATATGCGTGCCACCTGCCCTATGGCTTTTCTTTGTGCAAGTGCAAATAACATTACAAAAAAAGAGATTGTAAAATTAAAGTGTATATATAAGTAATAAATCTCAGAATTTGAATGGCATTTTTCTCCTATTTTTTCTTCTTTATCTTAGACCGTTTCATTGATAGATCACTTCCTAAAAATATCTAGTATCTATGATATGCCATATGGCATAGGAGCCGCAGTGGCCCTTTAAAAATCATAGTCCTCCTCCACCTCCACATTTGACTCCACCAGTGCTCCCTTTTTCCTTAATCAGAGGCAGCTCGGCGAGGCTCTTCCTGAGGATCATACAAAGTATGGTGCACTGATGACATCATTATGAGGCCAAAATCAAACGAGCTGTTCCTGAGAGCAATTTCCATTAAAGCTCCTATATGATACGATTGTTCAAACCTGGTTATTTGTGGGGATAGAAAACAAAACAGAAAAACACAGAAAAACAAAAATAATAATACAAATTTGAATTTCATGTTATTTCAATTTGATCGTCAACTTTTTGTCTTCACAGATCCAGGTTTTCGTGTCCAACAAGATCTTTGAAATCCACATTGATTAAATTTGTTTTGAAAGGTAAACTGAACTGAGTGTATTTATTAAGAAAAATCTAATTATGCCCATAACCCTTCATGCAACCCAGACCCCAACCGCTGGCAAATGACTGGTGCCCAAGATGATGATTCTGTGTCTTTTTAGGTCTGGCTGGACCTGCTCATTAATTCAGTTAAATGAAGTGAGAAAGGAAAGGGGGGATCTGAGTGAACCGAACAGGAAAAAAGCCCTTAGAACCGTTTCCTGTGATTTGACTAATGCATGGAGAAGCCATGCAGTGGCCGAGTCAATTGTGTTTCCCACTCTTGTATGTCTTTTCCTGTCCGTTCTTGCATCCTTTATGCATATTATGTTCGATCTTGTACTTTCACGTAAGTTCTGTCAGTAGCAACTGTATCTCCTAATCTACAGTAGACCTTATATGTCTCTGTCTATTTCTTTCCCCATGTCTCTCATGCTACCCAGGCTTTATTTTATCTTGTCTCACTCAACTCAACCCTACTTTACTTTGACATCACAGGTTTACCGTTTCATAATCTTCAAGTAAATGTCTTTGTTGTATAAACTATTATCACTGCAGTTTAAGAAGTCCACATGACGTCTGAAGAATATCAATGGAATAAGCAGTTTAAGTGGCACCTAATGTAGGCTACCCTAGGTGCGTGCAAAACATTCTCTCTCTCTCATCATTTTTCTCTGTCCATTGCTGGGTCAGTGAGCCGGGCGGAGGGCTGGGTCACTCGGTCTGGTTTTCTCCGGGGCTGTGAGGGCTTAATGCCTCCTGACACCCTGGGTCTTCATCAGTCCATGGCTGCATCATTTCAGTAATGCAGGAGGAGCCATCGGGCACGCTGATCGTGTGAGGGTTTTCATCTGGAAAACAGAAAGAAAAACTAATTACTGGACTGGAAGTGTTGGCTCTGATATATGGGGCAATGCTATGAGAGGGGAGTCAGTCAACGTCATCAACAATGTGTACAAATTAATGCTAAGAGCATGCATTAATAAAATACACATTTAAGTATTGCATTTAACACTATACTTTGGTTAACAGAGTGCCCAGAGGTCTGAAACCTGCACTTTTGTTGCAGAATAGTCACCTGTTTCCACTGGATGTACGCCTTTGGATAATAGTGCTTCCACTTGCCAGGCATTATTACAGTCTGTTGTAACTTCTGTCACTTTAGGAGTTCTCGTGGGTGGATTTAAATTAAATTTTAGAGACATTTCACACTTTTTACGACATAAAATGTATGTTAATGACGTTTAGAAGATTTTGCACACTTTCCTGCATAGGGATTCTTATGTCTGTAATATGTGGTTTTAAGTATTTTAGCAGTGATTCGAGTGTCTCTGTCATGGACAATACTTCTTGGAGCCTCAGTAAGATGGCCCCTCACCCTATCCATGAAGAGGCGCAGTGCACCAAATAATTGTGGGAATTGTAGTCCAGGAAGTAGTGTTGATGACGTCAGAGACACTGGGCTCACTTCTAAAATTTAAAATATCTAAAATCTCAAGAGTTAAATTATATTCTGAACATCTGAATTACATAATTTTCAAGAGTCCATACGATTAGAAAATGGAGAAACTAATTGTTACTTTGACCAATGTTTTGCCAGTTCTCTTTCCCAATTGTGGACAAGAGAAATTCCACATCACGAACTGTCAACTCAAACCCCAAATAGTTAGTATAGTAGTAGCATATACAAGAAAACCTTCCAATTCTCCCCCTCCATTTTTCATTATAAGTGCATTATTCTTAAACACTATAACAGTAAGAAACACCATCACCACTATTTCAAAGTCAAACTTTCTTGGTGGCCTTTAAATTGATTTTTTTCCCTTTTTTAAAAATGTGTAGATCTTGTGGAGCCGGTCATTTTAGTAGCTCTCAAGTCAAAAAAGTGTGGGCACCTCTGGTATACGTGATAGAGTTCCATGTGGTTAAAGTTCTATTCTTTGGCCCTGCAGATCTCTAACTGGTGTGCTGGACCATCTGAACCATGAGTTATATTCCTCGATTAGGAGCACCCGTCTGAATTGTTGCTTAACCTGCGCAGTGACCCTGCCACACGCCATCATCCTCTACACATATCCAACCCAAAGCACTGTTCCTTCCCCCTTTGGGGCAAATGATTCTCCAGGGCATCAACCCCATCCCCGGCCTTGCAGATTCAAGAAGGGGATCCCACATAAACGCTGTTAACCCATTACTCCCCTTCTATACAGTATATGGCAAATAGTGGGGAAGATTATGTGTGATTTTACAGGAGCATTGAGCGATTTATTTATTTTTTTAATCCCCGCTCCCATCCCCCAGTAACAAGATATGCACATGCACGCACTCTGCATGTGCACAGCGTGCGGGGGGGGGGCAACAACAGGCCAACAACATGTACACCAAGGCCCACCTCCACTCGATCCTGCATACAATATAGTAGAGAGGATTAACCAAAACAAAGGAAAAAAAATGTGTGAATCACGTGAAATCAATTACAGTACTATACCTTTTAATGTCTGATTTCTTGAAGATCTTGAAGACCTATGACGTGCACAGATAGGGACGCTGTGCATGTTAGAGAAAAAAAAAACTAAAAAGACATGCACCAGTGCTTACTCATCTGTTAAAATGCGGACTGATCTTGGAAAGTTTGTATGGGAGGGTTTTTGACGGTGCCCTGCTGCTCCGTCAGCGCGGCACATGGCCGCCAGGCACACTGGCATCCCCTATTGCCTTCCGGGTCATTGGCCAGCCTCGGCGGGGGGGGAGGAGGCCGGGCTTCTAAGCCCCATGACACGTCCCTGCTTCACAGCTGGATCCGTAACAAGGTATCATAGCAAATGAGTCGGTAAAACATCAGTGGTCTGAAGAGCGTGAAAAATTGTCATGATATCATTTGTAAAAATCCTGATCTGGACTGCCGGTGGTATACACAGGCGAGCGTGCATGCATGCATGCAAGCGGTGGGCGGCACGCGTTAAACGTAGAGGAGTTCCTCTTCGCCGTCGTCGCCACCTGTCTTAAGCATACATGCAACCGCCACCCCCCAACCAACCCCCGAAGGGCGGAGATCCGAATTAATCTAAGGAGGCAATAATTAAACATCTCATGCTCCTCGGGGCCACGGGGCTTGTACTGTGCGTAGGTGTTGCAGCCTTAACGTAATGTATTTGTGACGTTTTTGTTTTGTAAACGTGGCCTTTTTGGCCTTCGCTAAATACAGCTCACTCACGGGCAGTCACAATGATGTGCCTGTCTGGTTGAACCGCCAGTAAAGGATGTGATGATGTCCAAGTTTAGGTTAGTAGACTTGTCGAGGTTGTCCTAGCAGCCTATTACAGCTTTGTCTTCCTTCCTTGCTTGCTTGCTTGCGTCCTTGCTTGCTTCGTTCTTTGTTGTCTATGTGAGAAGCAGGCTGCAGTCCATGGCTTGAGCTTTCTTTCTATAAAGTCTTTCTATTAAAGGTAAATTCAGTGGTTTCACTTAATTCAAATGTTTTTTTTCCCTCTTTCTGGCTAATATTCCCTACTACAGTGCGGTGACCATATAAGGAGTTCCTCCCTGTCCCCAGTGAGCTCCTGGGGTCAAAAAAAAAAAAAGTTTCAGTTTAGGAGGATGAAAGGGGCCATTCCTCCAATCAGGGTTGAGTGAACGTTAGCCTTGGTGCATGTGCTGTTGGCCCGTTGCACTGCCCCTCCCCCACACACACTATAGAGTGTGTGCTTGTGCATATCTTGTTACCAGGTGGACCCAAATCACTGAATGTTCCTTAGTTTAAACTCTAACAGTATCCTATAGTGTATTTAGAAACTACAGGGCATGCCTCACTGCATGTCACTTTGTTTTCATACATTCATCACCTCCAAAAAGACAAGAAGAGCTGTGGTATTAAAAATATATGTATATACTGTACAGACTAGAAAATTAATTCATTAACCCCACAAATCTTGGCGGATTCCGACCTCAGCCTTTTGATCTTTTACGGGTGCCGTTGGATGTGAGAGGCCCGTGTGTGTGTGTGTGTGTGTGAACTGTGTAGGTTAGACGCAGGATGCAAAGAATGGACACAAACATCAACTCCCTCTAAAAACCCACAATGGAGACCTTGGATCTAAATGTCATGGTTTCATAACAGATCCACTGACATTTGTGTGATGGGATTTAGCCATGGGTTAACGTGGCCAACGCTGGCACACTGCCTTGATGTCCATCTCAACCCAGGGCTGTGAAGTCTATCTCACCATTTTTGGGCAACCATCCCCCCCATAGAACGGTCCTTCAAAAGGGGATGAATTGGATTGTACGTTTGTATTAATGCCTGTCCAGCCTGTACATAAGCAATTAATTTATCAGGAAAGGTTGTTTGATATATAGGTTTGTTTTAAATAATGTGAATGTGCCTCAGGAGCTGTTTTAGATCATTCTGCCTTTAGTTTATTTTTTTGCTGTGTGTGTGTGTGTGTGTGTGTGTGTGTGTGTGTGTGTGTGTGTGTGTGTGTGTGTGTGTGTGTGTGTGTGTGTGCGTGCGTGCGTGCATAGTGGGGGTGGCAGGCAGGCGATCAGCATTAAAATCAGAGCCATGTAAATCAAATCAATTATACAGTTTTTCAGATAAAATATTGGTAAATCAAAACACATTTTCCAAAAGTCACAGTATAATGAGAAATTCAAATTGGAAACAGAGCCCATTTGTTTATTATAAATGCCAGGGCTGCAGTTGGTGACTTGCCATCCATAAATTGCGTTATTCTTTTTTTTTTTCATATTCTGTTTTATCTCTTGACTCCAGCTCTGGCGCTAGTTCAAGATTTTTAATGAACCGCGCACATCTGAGGCACGATGGAGCCCCACCGATGCATTGTCCATTTTGGATCGGGGGAGTGGATCGCGAGGGGAGACAAAGACAACCAGACGTTTGTTTGCCTTTGACATCATATTTGTTTTTTAATATCCTGTCACCTCACATGGTGGTCATTAGAAACATGCTGCATTTTACAACATGAAAGCACGTCTTCAATAAACACTAATATGTAGAAATAACTACCTACCTACGTAGCAACCAACCAACTGGTGAAGCACGGGAAAGTGTGTGTTTGTGTGCATTTCTGCATCCGTGTGTGTATGTGTGCACCCACGCCTGCATGCATGCGTGTTGGAGCGCACGCGGCAAACATGGCTGACTGGAATCGAAAAATAATTTTCTGTGCTTTATGTGGCCACAGAGAAACCCTCCTGCCTCCGACGCGACCCAGTGTCGGCTGCTTTCGTGGGGCTCAGAGGTTCCTAGGGGAGGCCAGAATGGAAGTTGAGCATCTTGCTGTGCGGCAAAGAAAGTGTGCCAAATGCTATCAAAACTGGATTAGTGGACGACAATTGTGTTCGATGAACAGGAGGGGGAGGGAAGAGGTAGTTTCCAAGAAACCCGCGGATGGAATTTTCCAACTGCACAGCCTTTATTTTTCTTTAAAGTTATGGGAATAGTTGGTGGAGTATGCAAAAGCAGTGTTTAGCTGCAAAGCATAATCATTGAAAAATAAGTTAATAAGTTAATAACCATTGCAATTTCACATGACCGCATTGTCCCGATAAGACGACCCCCATTTTTCAAGACTGCGTATAAACAACATTGAATGTCATTGAATCCCCAAATATTAGACGACTCAATTTTTTAGGACATTTACATTGGTAAAGAACAGTCTTATATTCAGGCCAATAGAGTATGTATTGTGTAATTTCGGTTAAAAGCATCCCTAATAAGACAAATCTTGCTTAAAAATATTTTTTTGCTTGACCTCTATAAATGAAATAAAAAAGGAAGACACCTCAAATATTTTAGCTCTTTCATAAATAGAGAATCTTTCATGTCTCCTGTGTCCGTGTGTGGTCTGGTCCTATGGAATTATGGAATGCATATGCTAATAAGAAACAATTTCATACTCCTAGTTATACTCTGAGCATTGAAATATATAATTTCGATGTACATATGCGTTTCATAATTCCATAGGGTTTGATTACACATGGAACTGCAGACTCACTCCCTATATCTTCCACTGCAGTCTGAAAACACACCTCTTCAGACTCCATCTCAGCCCATAGCACTTGCAGTACCAACCTAGGTAGCATAGTAAGTTGACTGCCTATATAGGATTTCAGTGTTATTACCATGTTTTATTGCTTAAACTGTAAATTGTAAATTGAAAATTCTGCTTAAATTGTAAATTGTATGGACATATGACATCATCAACTTGCGACAGGAGCAGTCCCTATTGAGTGAAATAAATATTTAGTCAGGGACCATTTTAACATAAAATGTATTTGACATACAGTATGTTATTTATAAATATAGCTGAAAATTATTGCATACAAAATATAAAATTGTATTTGACATTGTGAAAAGCCTATGACCGATTGGGAAGCTGCTTATATATATGTATTACAAGTTTTGGTACTGTATATATTTCTGAGGGGTCTAAGCATGACAAAACCCTTATGTTTCAGTCATGTGATGATTGAAGTATGCTTTTGTAAGCCTGTCATGTGGTTTCACCTGTATGGGGCAAAAGGGGCAAAAGAAAAGTCTATTTAACACTACATACATCTGACACCAATGCCCCCAGAAAGCGACTCATGAGAAATCCATGATCCATCATTATTATTACAGTCATTTCAATTCCCAGCAGATAATACTTCTATCAATACGCAGCTGCTGTTTAGGCCCCTGGATTGATGCTGCTGCTCTTTGTATATAATAGGATAGTTGGATAAGCCGTTTTCAATGCAAGTCATCGACTGAGTTTACATTTCTGACAATGGTGTCATGTACCCTAGTACGATATTTTTTTCCTTGTTTCATTATTTATTTGCCATGCACTTACAGTCAGTAGTCACTACAGACTGTCAGTCACTACTGACTGTACTGTAAGTGCATGGCAAATAATTAGAAATTAGGGATGCACAATATTAACGCCAACATAATCGATATCAGCCATAACGGCAATAGAAATCCCATATCCGTATTGGAATGGTATCATAATAATACAGATTATTTAATCTGACAAATTGAATTGAATTGAGGCTTGTTTCCATCCTTGTCCTCTGTATAATATTGGAATTGGTCGGAATCGTTGTCGGCATGACCATGCAAATGATCAGGTACCCTTATTAGAAATATTTTTTGAGAACATATAGTACACACTACTGTTCCCTCAAAACTATTTACATGTCCATTCAAAATATCCGGTAGAAACGGGTATGAAGAAAACAGTTTTAATCTCAGAAGTTGCATTTGTATATACAACCCACAAATTTGTTTTAGCTTCATAGCTCTGCCTCCTCCTTGATAAAGTACAGTGAGATGAGCAGCACACACGCATGTGTAGTCCGATGGCCTCCGAATGCTGACATTTGGAGCGAATCCCCTGCTGACTTAATCATGGCAAATATTGCGTGTCATTTGTGCACCACACTTGGACCTGGCGGACGGTAGTGGTAGTAATTCACCACTGCTGTGAGATAGGACACCTGGGGAGCTGTGCCGTGCTGCTACTCTAATCTCTCTCTCTCACTCCATCTCTCTCTCTCACCCTCCATCTCTCTCTCTCTCTCTCTCTCACTGCCTCTCCAGGGGCGGATCTAGGCATGGGCATGGGGGGGCAATGCCCCCCTAAATGCCCACTCCGCCCCCCCAAACATGATGCCATGCAAAACAACCCAAGATATTTCAAATTAAAGTGCTTATATTTAAAATGATTTGAAACACTACTACTGCTACTAACTACAATTTTTGCACCACTAAACCAACAGCATTTCATCATTGAAAACAGAAAACTCTCTGAGTCAGACCTTTAGCTTTATGCATGCTGCGTGTCTGTTGCAACTTCAACAACAACTGATGTTATTATTGATGCTTTACTTGACTAATAGAAGTCCTGTAACTGAAAATGGTATGGGTGCGGCTTCATCGCATGAAGCCGCATCCATACCATTTTCTCTTGCCCCTCCAACATGTTCTCTTGCCCCTCCCCCCCCAAATGGTACATGTTACATCCGCCCCTGTGTCTCTCTCTCGCTGTCTCTCTCCTTCTTGCCTGAATTCTCTCCTTTCTGTCTTTATTTGACTGTAATGAGCAGAAGGGCACTACAATGCTCATGAGGAAAGGTTATTGTAGCAATATTCCACCTTCAGGTCTTCTACGTGTCGTGAGATATACTTGTATTTGGGTAATACTGGAACCGTTCCCCATTTTAACATTGTAAAACCATTAGTGACCTGCTGACAATTAAACTGTTGTCCACTGAATGCTTACTTACCTCTCCATAGGTGAACTATAGCATTTAGAGGACAACACAATCCTCCATAATGATTTCTAACACTCTAGTTGCTTCATAATACATGCTACCGGAACACAGGTGGCAGGCAGGCAGGCAGGCAGGCAGACAGACAGACAGACAAACACAGGATTTGCACAGTTTTATCACTCTTATAGTGTCCTTATTCTGGGATGAACATAAAATTGAAGATACAAGCTTTTTGCAAGCTTGTAAATTTATACTATTGTAGAAAAAAAAGTAGGGGAACAAGGACAAACCTCTGAGTGATCTAGGTTCCAAATAGGATAATTTGAATGTTATAATGAAAATAAATTAGCTCATTAGCTCTGGCACAATTAAAGATATACTTACTATACAATTATATCGTTAAACTTAAGGTTTGACTTCGCAAAACGTGTCAGTTATCCTATTCCTAACTGCATGATACAGAAGTAGAACCAGCTGTGCAGTGAGTGGACAATAATAGGCACAATTAGGCTATTAGGAAGAACAACTTGTTCTTCACCACCTTTCAACCTGCTTTTATGTGAATTGGTCCTCACTACTGTTCATGATAAAATACCACTTTTTCCCTTCTCAGTCTATGTCTCATATAGGGGTGGGGCAATTAACAAACCCTTCCAACATGTGCATCATCGATGGAAAATCAAAGCTAACAAAGTGCAGACTTTCTAATCCTGAAAAGTTGCTATATGATAATGGAAGCCATAGTTCTCTTGATAATAAAAATGTAAATATATTTGTAGCCCATCTTCTTTAAAATGAAATCTGCATAACGATGATGGGCATGGTGGACAACAGGAGTGTGAGCTTCCCACAGCTCCCATGAGAATGAGGAAGATAAAGGTGGTATTTTATCATGAACATTAATAGAACCAATTACCGTATATGAAAATAGGTTTAAAAGTGGTGAAGTGGTCCTTTAAGTTGGACTATATGTTTTGATCTAGACTATAGCCTACTTTTTCCAGTGTTGTTGTAGCTTACATTATGATTCAATGATAGTGAATGCTGAATATGTTGCCAATGCCAGTTGTAACTCTAAAGTATAAATTTGAAAATGTGAGAGAGCAGAATTGGGTCATATTTAACTAGGAGTATGAGCTTCTATCTATTCATGGGTCTCATCTGTAGTACCACTACCTACATGGCTGGTGGAGGACTACAGATGAGACCGATGAATACTTTTGACAGTTGTCAATTTTGGGGGTCCTTGACATGAAAAAAATAGTGGGAACCACTGCACTATTCTATCTCTTAGCAGTGGTTTTCAACCAGTGGTCCCAGGGAGAATACCAAAATAAAACCAAGAAGTTTCATTTTACACTCTCAAGAGTTAAAATATTCATCATCCGAACTAGCACCACGTAATTAATAAGTTTACACTGTTTTCTTGGCAAAATACAGCCTGGAATTGTGGACAAAACGAAAAGAATTCTTTAATTTTATGTATTTGGTGTGAAAATGTAATCAAATGGTGGTCTGTGGCTCAAATGCTGAATAAATGGTGGTCCCTGGAGTCAAAAAGGTTGAAAACCCCTGTCCTATACTATTATTTACTATTTACCATGCCATGTGCTTACACATGTGCATGTCCGTCCCACGCTGTGTCGGCAGCCTATCACGGAGCTCGGAGTGCGCTCCACAGACACATTCTCAGCCAATCGCGGCTTCCGTCTCTGTCACATGATCGTCAGAGGAAAACCAACATGGCGCAGCACATCAGCCGTCGAGTTGTCAGCCGACTTGCAGTGAAGTAAGTCACGCTCTGTTTTCACATGTTGGTCTTCTTGACTGCGTCTGTTTTTGTGTTCCGACGGTTGCACTTCTGTGACTCTTTGCGTTTAGTCGTGGTGCATTCCCAGACACTGAATGACTGCAGCAAGTATGTATTGCATTTGCTGCTAATCCCAGTAGTGGCAGCAGCAGGTCTTTCAGATGACATTAAAGGGAATCTGCGACATTGTGCCCAAGTACATTCAGGGTTTATTTACATGGCAATGCAAATTGCCATATGCAACATTATGTGCATGTCAACAACGCCCATTTGAAGAGATATAGTATACCAGAGACCACAATAAAACCCAATTTTATGGCAATGATTATTTTTGGAGTATTTAGAATTACAGAACATTTAAAGTACAATTTATTGTGTGTTTGTCGACAACCATTGCCAATACAAACATTTTCATTCTGGTCCCGAAGGACATCATTTCTAAAGTCCATTCCTTTAGGTTTTATCTGTCCTCATTGTGGTAGTGGTAGTATAACTGCATATAGTAAGCTATTGCAACATTGGAATAAATATTGGCACATGGGCAATTCATAAATGAAAACTGAACATATGGATTTGGTAATTATTGTATAGGCTACAATCACTGTTTTTATTTTCTATTAGTAGCCTAAATGAAAACAGCTTCACCAAAACAGGGTTGCAAAATTTATTAAAACAGGGAGGGTTGGTGAATGGACAAAATAAATGAAAACAGGTCACCGGCAACCACCTGAGGCGTCAGGTACTATTGTGTTCTGTTAGAAAGACAGGTGTGTCTACACACGCGCGCGCATTAGTCCCACAAATCGCATTAATTCAACTAGTTCAATTTGAAGTATACCGAATGCACATCCTTGCAACTGTTTGTCTAACACACTACAGATGCTGAAGTTGTCATGTTGTCATGTTTCTCTGTGATTGTTGTGTGTCCACTGGGAGAAACAGCTGCAGCAGCTGCAGCAAATGCGGCTGATTGTACACCACAATTGTAGAGGTTCTGGTCCTTTTTGTTTTGAAAGGAAAATCCACATAGTCTCTCTACGGAGGCTACGGAGCAACAGGTTGCTGTTTGTTGTCGGATAGCCTTGCTGAGTTGACGTGAGTGAATGATGTATCACAGGCATTGAAGCCTGAAGAGCATGCAGTGTCCTTGCTTTCACTCATGTGTTCTCTGCATAGTGCACACGTCACAGTCTACAGTGCATGTCTTTGAATAACTGAGTTGTCCACCTGAACTGACAAATTTGTGCGCTACTTGGCGGACACGATATTGGGCCAAGAAATGTCTTGCTGTTGCAAGGCGAATAGGGCTGAAATATACAGTAGGTTGTGATTTTTGAGGGGCACTAGAAAATACATCATACTGGCATCCATTGGCAAAGTTTATGGACTTTTTCCATGTTTGTTTAGACTATTTTGACATCATAGTGCCAGCCAAATCTATGGACTTAATGTTCAAAGTTTAAGTTTACCAGATGCCCCTCACTTGACCAAGTGTGATTTTGCCTTAGTAGCTGTTTTCGCTGCTTGTTTCTGAAGTGTAATTGTCTAGGCTTGCTCCCAAATTGTTGTTTTTAAACCAGTGTTCCTCAAACAATTTCATGTCATGGACCCATTCAAGTTTGTGGTTAACCACTAACTGCTCATGTGGCCTATAGTGACTTCTTTTGGGCTTGTTTTGTGGTGTCACGTTCATTTATGGAGTTTAGAGACTTAAACTATGCCTTTTGTACAGTAGTTTGTAGTCGTTCTCATTAGTTCTCATCAGCCTGGCTGAGAACTATTTTGCTGTTAGCAAAATAATTGCCTGTGACAACTAAGCATATTTTTGTCCAACAGCTCGTTTGGTTTGGCTTTAACCAGTATACCTTATCATTGCAATAACCACCACACAGTTGGATCCCATCAACATTAGGGAAGAATTTCCTCAATCTACATTGTTCTCTTTACCAGATCGAATGTTGCAGCAGTGGCTCAGGGGTAGAGCGCCTGAAGAATGGCTGATGGAAAAAAACCTGAGGTTCACAGTTCGAACAAAGACTCTTCCATAGTTTGTGTCTGGACTCTCCAGTAACATCTATATACAGAACCATTCGTAAAGGTTCAAGGTTTTATTTGTCACTCCAGTGTATGTCGAGACATACTGTAAGGGATGAAATAACGTTTCCAACTCTTCCACAGCGACACAAGGCAATAGACAAATGTAACGGCAGTGCAACAGGTGAAGGCAATAAAGTGCTAGCTATCTGAACAACCTAGTTGTACAGTGAAGGTGATAAACTGTATAACCTAAAAATGTAAAAAATGACGCACTTCCAGTCAAGATAGGCATGGCCTAGAATGCAACCTTACCTTACATGTCAGTGAAGTGGTAAACAGGTGATTTCTGTCATTATATATGTATTACGTAGACGGTCAGTCATGTTCACTTGGTGGAGGAAGTGCCCTACTTGTTTAACTTCATAAATTGCACTTGTCCTGGCTTTGTATGTACGTAAAACGCTCACACACAACAGCTGTCTGTTTTGAATTTAGACGGTTGTGCATGTTAGAGAAGTACTTTCCCTGCAGGGGATGTTGGATAGAACGCTAGAATTACAGAGAAGCCACTTGAAAATTTTTTGATCAGCCTGATGGCTGATAATGGGCTCATATTTTTGAAACGAAAAATAACAATGAAATATTTTTTTCCACATGAAACGTGAAACTTAAATTTTAATTTGCGCATCATTTCACTGGATCATATCAACATTACATTAGCCACTGAGGTTGAATGTTTTGTCATGCTTTGTAAAGAATATGCCATGTGAGTGGAATTTCATCTTGTTTTTAACTGTGGCTCAAATAAGTCAGTCTCCTTTTATTGACCTGTTTGAACATGTAATGGCCTTGTAGTTGATGTTTTGTTTTTTATTGGAGAATATGATTGCTACAGTATGGTTGGAGAGTGAGAGAGTGAGACGGCACATATAAACAACACACTGTACGTAACACATGTTGGACTGGTATAACACAATGTGCATGCATATATGCACACCACAGCTGACCACATGACCAAATTGTTAAGCTGACTTAATGGCTAGCAATGTTTTCAAAATATTAGGTAAACAGTCCTTTATTCCTTATTATTTCCCAGTAAGCACAATCAGCATGAATAAGCACAACCGGGATGAATTAGTGACATCTTAATTGTGTCCAAATCAGGAGAATCCAAGACTAGTCAAATCTGGCCCAGCAGATCCCCTGATTTCAACCAACACAAATCCTGTCCACTAAAGATGGACGTCCCTGGATGAATCGGAGAGAGTCGGATCGAGGCCAGGGTAACTTAAATCAATCATAACTAGTCAGATCTGGCCCAGAATAAGCTTTGTTATTTTAACTGGTTAATATGTCCTGGAAATGATGTAAAGATCATCCCCGTATGGGGCTGTGATCTGGCCTAGTCTAGAACCCCACAGGTGTCCTTCAGTAACGTCACGCTGACGTCTTCCAGCTCTGAAGTTGTTGCCCCTGTTCCAGAAACGCGTTCCCCCTTCATTTTCCTCATAGACTTTTTGAAAATGATTGATATAAAGACGATTACACCATGCACAAAGCAATTTGGGTTGTGACAAATCATGACAACACACAATGTTTTGGACGGACAATCAAATAATTTCTAGGAAAAACAATGAAGCAAAAAGTGTTCTACCCTGCTGTGTTTTTCTTCTTGTTAATTGATTAGATATTGTATGGTAATGTTGTGTTTATTGTCATGATTTGTCACGACCTGAGTTGGCTTTGACCGCAGCAAGTAATCATCTTTATATAGATAATTTTTAAAGTCTATGAAGAAGATGAACGGGAATCCTTTTCTGGAGCAGGGGCGACGTCATGAGAGGGGCAGCACTGCTCAGCTCTATCTATAACTTCCTTCACAATCATTATCACTATCCACTAGATCAGTGTTTTTTAACCAGTGTGGTCCGGGGACCACCAGTGGTCCTTAATGAGGTTCCCCCAGCCAAATGATGTACAGTAAAGTTGGTTAACCAGATGTAACTCTTTGAGAGCGTAAAAATGAAACCAAATGGACACGTTCATGTTCACACTCAAGAGTTAAAATATTCAACATCTGAATCAGCCCAAGTCTGCGTGGTCATCTTGATCTATGTTTGCCCGTTTTGTTTCCCAAATCCAGCCTGGTGTTGTGGACAAAAGCAAAAGAAAACTTTAGTTTTGCTTTCTGTGCGACTAAAATGTCCTCAAATTGTGGTCCGTGGCTCAAATGCTGAATAAATAGTGGGCCCTGGTATCAATAGTTGAAAACCACTGCACTAGATTAATGTTTGTTTTCATATTTGATTGCTGGCCAGATACCGGTGTTACATTGAGGTGCAGACAGTGTGTGTGCATGGTAACAGTAACATTGTGGCCTATACAGTCTCTGGTGGCTGCCAGTGACTAGCAGAGGAATGCGTGTGCTGTTTTTTTATGAACAGCCTAGAGCCCCCTAGCATTGGCGGCAGACTGCTCTTTGTCACAAACACCCTCGTGTCAGAGATGCAACAGCATCCTGGAGGAAACATGGGCTGCCGCTATGAAGTCGACAAGTGATGAAAGTAGCCTAGAGGTTGTCAATTAGGGAGCCGAGGCCTGGACCTCATAACTTAATGAGCAGTTTCCCCCCCTCTCAGGGGCCTGCCAGGGCTTTATAGCACAGCTTATAAAAAACCCCTGAGTGTAATGCACCCCTATAACGTTTTCAATTAAGAGAAGCAGTGCAGACACTTGGCAATCACCTTAGAAATGTTTCTAAAGTGGCGTTTTGCATAAATTGGGAAGTGCATTTTCGTCGATCACCCCAGTTGGTTAAATGTGACGGCTACCGTGCGGCATTTTATTTTCATGGCGCCTCATGCTGATTTTTAAGCACTAAAGACTTCCTGTTGTCCGACTGCAAGGATGGTCATGTGGATGTGCAGCTTGAGATTTAGAACCCACTTAGTCAAGTCAAACTAAACGCTTTCCGCTGTCTCTTATGCAAACATTACTTTGCAATACAATTTATGATTTATCCAACATTCCTTGCTAAGGGAGGATGATAATATAATAATAAGTAATTTATGATCATTATTTTTTTTGCCGTTGACCTGTGGCATCATTTTATAACACAGTAGAAACACATGCCTTGCAGTTTTGGAAACAAAACGACAAATATCTCAAGTCGGGGCTTTATTACACTTGACTGCAAATGCTTCCAAAACCCACACAGATTTGTTTATTGTAAACATAATCTGTTATTTCCTCCCTCTGCCTATAGTGCCGGAAGCTTATTTGCAATGCTAATTAGAAAAGCAAGAGATGATTCTGCGAGCTTAAAGCAGATCCCTCCCTCTCTGGTGTCTGTCTCTCTTGTGGTCGGGGGGCTTGAGCTGACTTTGGCTTCCGGTAGTAGAAAAATAAATGGCTGTTGAATAAACACCAGTGTGTTGACACCTCATTTCCTCATTGATTGGTTGTGTGAAGCCGGTGCCAGAGGTGTGTGTGTGTGTATGTGTGTGGCCGTAATCCAATCAAGCAAGAAAACAACCTTAAGGTGACTGTGTAAACCAAATGCTGTACCCAGGGCTGGGCCCTGGTGCACAGGGCCGGCCAAACTAGAGCTGTGTGCTCTGTCCAGGCCTCTCTTGCCGTAGTCCTAATGACTTATCTAATCTGTTTACTGCCCACATGCTCGGCCACTGCCTGGTGAGAACCAAACCGATGTAAATAGGTTTTCAATCGAATGAGTCCCGGGATGCAGGGGAGAGGATCCCAGGGTCACTTGATGAGTCCCACTTCACGTCATATTTTGTCATTTTTTACAAATTGCAGCATTTCATTTTATATGGTTATAATACAGCGGTTTTCATACAGCGTGGTTCAAATGCTGAATAAATGGTCGTCCCTTGTATCAAAATGGTTGAAAGCCTCTGTTATAACGTGTTTATATGCATGTGGAAAGAAATGCAGATGGTGATTAATATTACTGTACATGCTGTTTGCAGCAGTGGGTCCACCTGGATGCAGAGCTTATACACTCCAAATGCGTCTCTGGATCTATAAATCGCGTATTTGGACGCAGAATGCAGTGGATCTACGTCACTGTCCCAGCATGTCCGGCAGGGTTTGATTGATTCTGTTGAAATATATATATAAAAGAGAACCTTTATTTTTTTCCAAGCCCATCTCCCTCTTTTTCCCCTTGTAAAATATATTAGTCGTTGAGCCTCTAACTCGAGCAGGAAATCATTTATTTTGTCTAGTTGGATTTAACAGTGCTGGCGAGAAGGCACGATGACGACGTTGGCTTAGAAAAGTAAACCTAAATCGTCGCGCGTAACTATGCACGTGTAGGCCAGCTATCTATACGTAAGAAGACCTTTTTTTTTTTTAGGTTTCTTTTCTTTTTTTCCTTTTGAGCCAGTACATCAATAAATCGCTCTATTACCTGTTGTTGACCCAGCTAAGCTCGCCTTTGAAATTTGTTACAGAGCATTAAGTTAACACATGTTGCTGTTGTGAAAACAAAGCTCTGCCGAAACCGCCGCGCGGACCAGCTGAGTAAACGCAGCGCGAGGGGAATAGGGTGGGGATGGGTGAGGGTGGGAGGGTGGGAGGCAGGCAGGCAGACAGAGAGACAGAGAGGCAGAGAGAGAGAGAGAGAGAGTGAGTAAAGCCTAATTTATATTGTCGCTCAACAGTGGCCGCTTTCTGAAAAACTTAGAGCAGGGGATTTCAACAGGTGGTCCGGGAACGACCACCAGTGGTCCTTGAGAGGATTCCAGGTGGTCCCCATGCAGGCTAAATGATGGAAAGTTGGTTAACCAGATGTAACTCTTTGAGAGCGTGAAAATGAAACCAAATGGATGGACCCCTGTGGGGTTTCATTTGGTTTCATTTTACACTCTCAATAGTTAAAAATATTCATCATGTGAATTAGCCCCAAGTTTACACAACTAGAGAATGTGGAAAATTAATGGTCATTTTGATCTGTATGTTTGTATGTTTTTTTCCCAAATGGAATCGTGGACAAAAGCAAAACAAATCTTTATAGTTTTGGCATCTGTGGGGCTAACTAAAATGTCCTCAAATGGTGGTGCGTGGGTCAAATGCTGAAGAAATAGTTGGCCCTGGTATCAAAAAAGGTTGAAAACCATTGACTTGACGGATCCATACGGCTAACAGATGGACGTGTTACCCTAGCCTGGGTCCCAATAGACAACAACATTCTGCCCCCCTGAACCCCCCACCCCCCCACCACAACAAGTGCTTCTACTCATGGCACTGGCTGGCCTTTGATCAGCACATCTTCTGGCAGGGGCGGATGTAACATGTCCCATTTGGGGAGGGGGGGGGGGGTAAGAGAACATGTTGGAGGGGCAAGAGAAAATGGTATGCCATTTTCGGTTACAGGACTTTTATTAGTCAAGTAAAGCATCAATAATAACATCAGTTGTTGTTGAAGTTTCAACAAACACGCAACATGCATAAAGCTAAAGGTCTGACTCAAAGAGTTTAGTGCAGACAAAGCTGTAGTTAGTAGCAGTAGTGTTTCAAATCATTTTAAATATAAGCACTTGAATTTGAAATATATTGGGTTGTTTTGCATGGCATCGTGTTTGGGGGGGGGGCAGACTGGGTATAGGCTCATTGCCCCCCATGCCCATGCCTAGATCCGCCCCTGTCTTCTGGGCTTGAGGAACTAGGCCTCCTTCACTTCAGAACCCCCCCGGGGTTGGGGGGGTCTTGCACATGCGATCGCATCTGTATAAACATAACCGGAGAGGAATGTGTGAACAATGCAACAAAAGAATTTTGTTCCCGAAAGACGACGTGTTGGGGGTTGGTGGCTAATGGCTGGTTTATGTGGTTTTGGAGATTGAACATGGTGGTCAGATTGAACGAGGAGCTGGGGGAAATGGTCTCGTGTTTTTAATGATAACAAGTGGGGAGACCTGTGTTTGCTTTTTATACACGACGAGCCAATAGACGTGGTGTGATGAAATCTTCCTATTCGAAAATGACCTAGCAGGAGATGCTTGAATTGCCAAAGCCTTTATTTTTAATATAATTTATTTGGTACCACTCCTTTTGTTCATAATTCTATTCTTATGGGGAATTTGCAGTGGATTTTGTAATGGATCTGGTACACAAAATTCAATACTGCCTGTCCAAATTCTTCCCTAATGTAAACAAAGTCCACTCCCACAACAGAGCAATTTCAAGAAACCATATGCAACCCAGATTTGGCACAAAGAAGGGACTTAATTGTTTTGGCTCATACGGCACCAAAATGCAGAATACCCTACTACTAAAGACATGTGAATCCCTTGACTCCTTCAAAATCACTCTCAAAGGGCACCTACATAGCTGCAATTCCACACTGGCCTTTGTAAAAATACGATTCCCCCACCTTCCCCCTTTTCCCCCGCCTTGTATGTTTCTCTTTTCCCTTTTACTTCCACTATGATCTGCAGTTTGTCCATTCACAGTTATCAGTCTTGTATAGAGTTATGCTAGAATTGTACTGTAACCCCCCCCCCCCCCAAAAAAAAAAAAAAAAACAACAACAACAACGAACAAATGAATAAATAAATCAATTAAACTGGTAACGACAATAACAAATAAAGTTGCAAATCCTGCCCAGTTGGTAAAATAAAAACGGTTCATATTTTCTCTCAAACATTCTTCACGTCATCGTTATAGCTACCCATACTATACCTTATGAAACGTGCATATTTAAACTCATAACAAGGGACCACCCAGCATTTCTTTTGGTGGTCATATAAGAGCCTATCCCTCTTTAGTGAACTGTATTGGAACATTCACTGTGTAGGCATGATTAACAATTCCTAATGGCCCCCTGAAAGAGAGCACTGGCCCGCTCCAGTGTAGCCCACTTAGCATTAATTGGGTACCAGTCAGAGTTGTGTGTGGGCAGGATATTGCTTCCAGGTTCGGAGTCAGCCTCTCTGTCAGCCCTCCACAAGGGGTCCCAGTTGCTGTTAAGTAGACACAGGCCTGAGTTCAGGTAATACTTCCCCTAAACTCAATAACTCATATATAGGTGAATGCGTCCGATACGTTTACCTAAACGTTAGATCCCTAGTACATATTAATAATTACTGGAAACAAGTTCGTTTCGGCCACCTATTCAGTATATTCTCTATAGTTTGTTGCCAAGGATAGTGCTCTGCTAAGTGCTATTCTCACGACACCTGCGTTGGCGCGCTGCCAAGGTGACGGTAAAGCTCGTATACAAGGGCAACGAGGTGCAATTTTACCCAGCGTTTCTGTCTGATACACGCCACCCTGAAGTCAAGGACGTCTGCTTCTCCAGCAGAGTGTTTGTTAACAAGACGCTCTGCACATATACGCTCGTGTTGCGCACAGCGAGTATAAAGGCACGGACGCATTTCTGCAGTGCTCTGTGTCTTGTTGGAAGGTATAGGCCTGCGACAATAACAGGGGCGGATCCAGGCATTGGCATGGGGGGGCAATGCCCCCCTAAATGTCCAGGTTGCCCCACCAAACATGATGGCATGCAAAACAACCCAAGATGTTTCAATTAAAGTGTTTATAATTAAAATGATTTGAAACAATCCCACTGCTACTAACTAACTACAGCTGTGGCACCACTAAACCAACAGCATTTCATCATTGAAAACAGAAAACTCTCTGAGTCAGACCTTTAGCTTTATGCATGCTGCGTGTCTGTTGGAACTTCAGCAACAACTTCTGTTATTATTGATGCTTTACTTGACTATTTACTTGACTAATAAAAGTCCTGTAACTGAAAATGGTATGGGTGCGGCTTCATGAAGGCGATGTAGCCGACCTCTTACCATTTTCTCCTGCCCCCCCCAATTGGGAAATGTTACACCCGCCATGGACAACAACAGATGAGCAGTGTTTTTGCAGCATGCAGTGAATGCTGTGGTTGCTGCAATGGTGGTTGCAGTTCCCAGTGTCATCCCTTGGTGTCAGTGTTGACAGTGCACCAGACATTGATGAGGATCTCTCCTGTAAAGTCCTGACTGGGTGATGCTTGCATCTCATGTCTTGTTCTCATTAAAAGAGATTCCCAACCGTCTTCGATTGGGCTATCTTTGTGATCCAAAAGATCTCAAACGGATCAAGTGGAATTTCAACACTTCCCGATTCCCTTTTTTCCCCCCCACTCCTTTCCTCTCTGGAATTTCTTATTTTATGTGAGATATAGGCATCACTTTCAGGCGTTGGGGACGGGGTGGGTTGCTATAGTAATTACTGCTGTAGCAGCACGCTCATGCGTTAAAGTGTTTAATGTGGCGGGGGATGCATATGAGTGATTTGAAACGGACAAATGCAAATTAAATATTAAAGATACATAAGCAATAAGGGTTGTGCTAATAATGGGAACTAGATTACCCGCGGCGAGGCAGATGTAACCCAGGGAATTAGACCCTGAGGACTGTAGGGACGTGAAGAAGTGAGTTAAAAGGTGTTGCACATGCATGGGGGTGTGTGTGACTGCGAACAAATGTGTGGCACCTGATATTTTATTGTGCACGGCACCACTAGAGCATTGGGGTTATTATCATTGAGCAACATTCTGGAAGCATCTACAGTAAAAGAGTCTTCAGTCTCTGTTATATAAAAAAAATCAAAGTCGTGTAACATTATAGCAGTGGTGTAAGTAGGTTTTCAATCTAATGAGTCCCCGAATGCAGGGAGGGGCATTTGGAAGAATCCCTGCAGGGACATTTGGAGATGTTAGGAGTCATTTTTACAAGCTGCAGCATTTATCTCCCACATAATGTGGTTATATTCATGTAGAAACGAGGGTCATCTGAAAGAAAAGAACATGGTGGATTAATATTACTGTACATCAGGGGTGCCCACACTTTTTTGACTTGAGAGCTACTTTCAAAATGACCAGCTCAACAAGATCTACTACACATCAAAAATGTGATTATTCCATTACTGAAAATCAATTTCAAGGCCCCTAGAAAGTTTGCGCTTTGAAATAGTGGTGATGGTGTTATACTTACTGTTATAGTGTTAAGAATAATGCACTTAAAATGAAAAATAGAAGGAGAATTGGAATGTTTTGTTGTATATGCTACTACTGACATTTGAAAACAGTATTTGGGGTTTGAGTTGACAGTTTGTGATGTTTAGTTTAGTTTAATTTCTTGCACCCAACTAAGAACTTTCACGCTTTTGTCCACAATTGGGAAAGAGAACTGGCAAAACATTGGTCAAAATAACAATTATTCCCCATTTTCTAATTGCGTGGACTCTTGAGTGTGTAAAACGAAACCAAATGGACCCTCGCGGGTCCATTTGGTTTCGTTTTACACTCTCAAGAGTTTCAGATCTATGGGGACTGTCGTGATCTACCTGCACGGTCTGTGTGATCTACTGGTAGATCACAATCTACCTTTTGGGCACCCCTGCTGTACATGCTGGATCCACTACATCAGGGGTGCCCACACTTTTATGACTTGAGAGCTACTTTCAAAATGACCGGCTCAACAAGATCTACACATCAAAAATGTGGTTATCCCATTACTGAAAATCCATGTCAAGGCTAGCCTGGCTCAGGCCTGAATCAGCACCTTAAAAAATACTACCTTATTTTTTTCCTGTGATTCAAAGACTGGCTTCCCTGCCTTTGGGGCCGTTTGTGCCGGTTGGAATTCCAATCCCAGCACCTGATTGGCCAACAGCCCTGTCAATCACGTTTCATTTCATTATTCTTTAAAGAAGCGTCAGGTTTTAGGTTTTATAAACATCATCATCATCCGACATGTTTTACTGCTTTGTTCACATGCTAGTAACACTCATCGGCTGTTTGTTTTGTTAGCAACCAGGCTAACACGTTAGGCATAATAATGACAACAACATTGTCTGCTTTACTAATATTCTTATGGGTTGGTATGAACCAATCACTGTGAAGACTGCCGGTTGGTAACACCCATCCCAGAAACTGTTGTGATGAAGAGGGACTTCAGTCTGAATAATATGTCCAGGCCCCTAGAAAGTGGGAGCTTTGAAATAGTGGTTATGGTATTACTTACTGTTATACAGTGTTTAAGAATAATGCACTTAAAATAGAAAACTCATGAAAAATGGAGGTGAAAATGCTACGACTGACGTTTGTAAATTTGGGGTTTGACAGTTATATGTGATATACCTGCATAGCCTGTGTGATCTACTGGTAGATCACGATCTACCTTTTGGGCACCACTGCACTACATGTACAGTAGTGGGCCCTTGGGATGCAGATCTTACTGTCCAAATGCTTCCCTGATCTATATATTGCGTATTTGGATGCAGTGCATCTGCATTGCTGGCTCTTAGATCATACTTACTGTATATCATATGTCAACTACCTTGAAAGCTTGTAGAACATACCTGGGCATTATGCGGCCCGGGGGCCAAATGCGGCCCTTTGGCTGACTCTGACCAGCCCGTGAAAGGGTACTGTGGTTTTCAACCAGTGGTCCGGGGACCACCAGTGGTCCTTGAGAGAATTCCAGTTAAATATGGAAAGTTGGCTAACCAGATGTAACTCTTTGAGAGTGCAAACACGAAACCATTTGGTTTCGTGTTTACACTCTCATGCAAGAGTTAGAATATTCATCATCTGAATTAGCTCAAGTCTACACAACTAGAGAATGTAGAAGATTAATGGTCATTTTGGTCACTTTTATCTTGAACTTAAATTAATATTACGCAGACTTTAGTTGAGCTTTTAGCCTTGGCCCTCCACGATATTTTATGTATCTCATTTGGCCCCTTGGGAAAAGTAATTGCCCACCCCTGTTGTAGAATATAGATGGATCTACTATTTTCAGTGGCGTGCCTAAAAATCAGGGCTCTCTCTCTAGGGTTCATGTATTTTAATGTCCACCAAAAAAGAAACAATATAACGGGGGGGTAGGGTGAGTTTCTGAAAAAGAATCACTTGCGGTGGAAGTTTTTTTTTTTTCAGGGGGAGAGAGAGAGAGAGACTGAGGGGCTGACTAGTCTCTGTTGGTATTTTGCCTCATTTGGAAAGTGGCTCATAGGCTTTCTCATCACATCATTGGCACGGGTTTTTGCCAGACAGACAGCCTCCTGTTAGCACTACACTTCATTAGAACCAGGTTTTTCTAGGGGTACACCGTACCACACGCGCGCGTGTGCGCTCGCACGGCTGCTTTTTCAAGCAGCCAAAGCCCAGTGCACACCGTCGTCTCTCCACCGCCATCAAAAGATCCTTTATTCAAAAAGGGACAGGGGTGTCTCTGTCTGTCTCCCCATCAGTCTCTGCTAATGATGCACTCGTGTTTTAGCATTGACACCCTCCCTCTGCCTATCATTCGTTAATGCTCTCTCTCTCTCTCTCTCTCTCTCTCTCTCTCTCTCTCTCTCTCTCTCTCTCTCTCTCTCTCTCTCTCTCTCTCTCTCTCTCTCGTGGCAGTGTGTTTGTTTGGCTGCTGGGTTTTTGTTTGTTTATTGTTTCCAGATGGCAGACGCAGACTTCATTTGTGTGGCTTTCAAGTTTCCCAGAGAGCTTTTTACTGCCTTGGCTCAAGCGCTTATCCTGTTTCCTCCTCCTAGCCAGGCTTTATGATGGGCCCTTTTATACCTAGCAACTGGAAACAACTGTCACTACTAGTCTGCGTCGAGGAGAGCGAGAGAAAACACAGGGAACATGTCTTTTTCTGTACTCTCCCTCCCTCCCTCCGTTCCCCTCTCCCTCTGTCTCTCTCTCTCTCTCCCTGTCTCCGTCCGTACATCTCCGATCCGTATGTCTTCATTAGAGGCAGCGCTAGTTGATCCACAGACGAGGAGGGCTGTTTCTACCGCGTCCCTCCCTTGGGAGGGTTGAACTTTAACCCGGGGGCCTTACAGAACACCACCAACATCCCCTTGATCTTGTATCCACCATCGCTACCACCTCAGCTGCACCAGGCTGACGCAGGATGCTGTCGGCTGTGCGACTATGCAACGGTTCGACAGTCGGGTTTCGCGGTATCGCAATGAGGCCGGCAATCTGTCTTTCCCCTCTTTTTCTCTTTTTTCCCAGGGTCTTTGCTCAAGCCCCCAGTCTGGGCATCATTAAGTCACCTGACGTCACTTATTTACAGGAACCCAGGAGGGCTACTAGCTGGCCCTATAAACGTAGGGGGGAGGGAGGACCCAGAGCTTGTCTTTACTCATCGGATGCGGTTTTAAAGACAAGAGCGGTAATCAAAGCTCCCTTGCTATATAAAAACCCGCCCCCTTTCTCCCTTAAAGAGGGGAGGGGGGGCTTCTCTCCTGGCCCGCAGCTCGCTGGAATGAGTGATTACCCTGGAATTCCAAACTGCCCTAATCCCCATTTCTAGCCGTGGGTTAACCCCTGGTAGCTGTTGGTCAAGGAAGGTACAGCACCTCCCTCCGCCGGCTTATACCCCCTGTTTGAAAACGACCGGCTGAAGACGACATTGGACTTCGGGGCATCCCACGTCCCACAGCTGTGTTAGCCCGGGTTCCATCCATGCGCATTGGAAATGTCTCGTCGCAAATCAGTCAGGACAGAGTCTGAATCACATTACGTAGCCACATTGTTGCTGGTATCTGTAAGTCACCAGCCAGCGCCACTCTGTCCATGTCCTCACTGTTGACAAAAAGACTTGAGAGTAAAAAACGACTGTAAAAACGTAACGATTCGGTAGTCCGCTGTCAGATTTAGCAGTATAAACAAAGAGATGGGTGTGAAAGGGCTGTGAGTTCAGTGAATTAAGAGGACAGTACTGTAGCTGCACAGTGTGCATTGATAGAACAATGTGCTTTTCCTCAACCCGCACTACAGACCAATCACAACCTTCATATGCCTCACCTACCTGTGGGGATAGGCTCCTGGCCAGACTGATTTGTGAAGTGTCATTTCCAATGCGCAGAATGGAGCAATGAGGTTGGAAACCAGGCTACAGCTGTGTGGCATATTGCCAGCAGACAGACAGACAGACAGAACATTGTAAGTCGTCCTTAAGTCATGATTCCAGACAGCCCTGCCTGTTGAAAGTGAAAGTGCAGGCAGGGGGAGGGATACTGACGT
Organism: Benthosema pterotum; assembly: GCA_039105355.1. NCBI lineage: Eukaryota > Metazoa > Chordata > Actinopteri > Myctophiformes > Myctophidae > Benthosema > Benthosema pterotum. The sequence goes on along the minus strand of CM076978.1, from coordinate 35,232,092 downwards.
CAGTTGTAATCTAAACCTGTACATGGAAGTGTCCACGAAGGTCCTAGAAACGTATAGCTGTAGAGATGGCCGGAATCGCATCTCACGAGGCCGGTGGCACCAGTCCGAAGTGACACTTTAATGTACACACGGTTGGCAAGTGTCCATGCTTTTTTTTGTTTGTTTCGCCGGGCCGTGGTGGGCTGGGGGCTGACTGGGCTAATCTCATCTCATCAGGGCTCAGGGCTTCTGGCGTACTGGGGTGAGGCAGAGGACAGCACCAGAGTGACCCATATCTTCATCCATGCCAGGACGGAGTGTATGACTGAAACACTCTGGCTCTACTGTACTGTCTGTCTGTACAGCAGCAGCAGCGTCATGGTTTTACTACTACGCGGCCCCATGCCAGGGTTTTTAGTCGTGGTGGACTGTCTGGCATGAGCAGATAATGTCTGGTACTAATGTCCTCTTGTTGTGTGCAAAGCCTCTGAGTTCTCACTGAAGGAGGAGGGCTGGTTTCCTTCTCATCAAACCAGACTCTACCGCTGTGGAATGACGGGATAGAATACAGGGATGAGACCTGAACACTCGGGTCGGCACAGATTTAGGTAGCATTCTTCCTACCCCGTCGTTTATGTGTAATAACCAGGGCTGGCTGTCCCCGATTTAAGGATTAGGGGTGCACAATTATGAAATTATGACCGATATCCGATCTCCGATTATTTGTAGGGCCATTATCTGCCGATATACCGATTCCGACCGATGCAGATGATGACGAGCGAAACAAGTGTAGGCCCTATAGTGACTTGGCCCAAAGCCTGTTGTTAAACTATTCAATCAATCGATAAATAGCATAAACTCTTCTTCAGGTGTCTGTGTTCCAAGGACAATCCTAGTCGAATCTTAGTCGAATATAACATTTTTACAGTCCACTGAGATTCCACTATAGCATTGTGCCCTCAATTTATTCAGTATTTGAGCCACAGATCACCATTTGATGACATTTTAGCCCCACAGACCCAAAACTAAAGATTTCTTTTGTCCTCAATTCCAGGATGGATTTCACAAACAAAACAGGCAAACATAGATCAAAAATGATCATTCTTTTACATTCTCTGGCTAATTCAGGTGAATATTTTAACTCTTGAGAGTGTAAACATGAAACCAAATGGTCCATTTGGTTTCATGTTTACACTCTCGAAGGGTTACATCTGGTTAACCATCTTTCCATATTTAACTGGAACTCTCTCAAGAACCACTGGTCCGGCCCTTTCACGGGCCGGCCAGAGTCAGCCAAAGGGCAGCATTTGGCCCCCGGGCCGCATAATGCCCAGGTATGGACTAAGAGATTGATAGTGGGCAGCCCCACTAATAACAGAGCCATATTAACAGTATCCTTTTGGAATTCCCTGCCATATGGAGTAAGCCTGTGGAAAACCAGGACTAGTACACATTTTTCAACACTGGTTTTGTGTTTTCAGTGCTCCGTTGTTACACCTAGAGAGAGGCAGCCAGAATCAATGTCAGGATTGGACGCAAACAAAAAGTTTGCGGTTTAGTGGAGAGCTAATTTCGAGATTTTGTACAGATGGTCACTCGTATATGACTACGCTGTGAAACATTCCAAACGAGTGCGTAGATAAGGGGCGTAGGTGAGACTGTTGAAATGCCCCCATCATAACACAGGTTGTTGTTCTAGTGAATTGAGAGCTCTGCAGTCACTCGGCAGCGCCCATGGGAGGTGAGAGAAGTGATCAGAGTTCTCTGACCTGCCCCCCTATCTCCCCTCACCCCCACACCGCCCCGCCACACACATCCACACAACGTTATACACGGCAGGAAACATGTCAGCAGCAGAGCGAACGACGAGTCTAATTAAAACCGGTGGATATTTTTTGCCTGGTTGCCGCCGTCCCCTGACGTCCGTGCATGTGTGTGTGCGCTGGACACAGGGGTGTAATAAAGGAAGTACCATTGATGTGATGGATAGATAGTTTTTCCTATTTTTGCCTGTCCGGGGGCTGAAACTCTAAATGTTTAGCTTTCCATTTCATAACACGGCCCCTCGTCATTGATATGGATGCCAGGAACGGCTGCACCACCCTTTTGTGTGTGAGTAACCCAGGGGCGGATCTAGGCATGGGTATGGGGGGGGGCAATGCAGGCCCCAAATGCCCTGACTGCCCCACCAAACATGATGGCGTGCAAACACCCAAATTTCAAAGATATTTCAAATTAAAGTGCTTATAATTAAAATGATTTGAAACATGATTGACTGCTGCTACTAACTAACTACTAATTGTCACACCACTAAACCAACACCATTTCTTCATTCAAAACAGAAAACTGTAGCTTTATGCATGCTGCGTGCCTGTTGCAACTTCAACAACAAACAACTGATGTTATTATTGTTGCTTTACTTGCCTAATATAAGTCCTGTAACCGAAAATGGTATACCATTTTCACTTGCCCCCCCCCCCCCCCCCCCCCCCCCCCAATTGGGAAATGTTACATCCGCCCCTGGAGTAGCCCCCTCTCGGCTCAGGAGTTCAACATTTACTGATGTTTCCTCTGTCTCTGTTCTCTCTCTCTCTGGACTCCCAAGTAAAACACACACACTGATGGGCTATTCACAGCTAAAGTCAGATCCACCGCCGTCATGAAACACATCAAAGCGCCGCGGCGATTCCCCCGCCATCGCAAGCATAACAGAAAAAGCTCGAGCGGCGGCTTGATGGCCGAACCAGATGTGGTCATCTGTGGTCATTATTACCTTCCTGAGGCGAGTGTACTGTTGTGTTGTGTTCAGTGCAATATACTTACTTTACACAATGCTTCAATAAAGGACCACTTCACCCATTTTCAACGTGGCTTCACATAATAGAGCAGGGATGTAAAGATGCATGAAAAATGGGTCTGAAAGAAAAATCATTAACAAAGTGAAAGACATCTCGGTGATGTCATCAGATGTATTTCACCATGTTAATGATTTTTTCAGACCTCCATTTTTAGGAAATACAGAATTGGGGATTGGGAATTTATCATCATGTCCATGCACACAACATCTCTAAGGTATATTAATGACATATTAAAATGTTGAAAATGGGTGGTCTTCCCCTTTAATTTGACATTGTCTCAAGGGCCAAATAAAATTACACGGCGGGCCAAATTTGGCTCGCGGGACAGAGTTTGACACCCAGGTAATAGACCTTTCAGTAAGCCCTCCCCCAAACTGCTACGGTCCAATCACAGCTAAGAATAAAAATAGACAAACCTCTCCACCAATAGATTTCACACCTTTTTTTCACTGCAATACGGCAGGCCCTGTGGTCGGATTTGGAAGAGGTTTTGGTCTGAGTCTGGTACCAAAAACGAACCAGTATTTTAGTGTATAATGTCCATTATGTTCACATTGGCAGTAAAGAGCCTGTGTCAAAGGTGTCCATCCCATGGCTGGACATGGGAGAGGGCGGTGCTTACAGCACCTGGGGTCAGAAATCCCTAGTTTTAGTTTGGACTTTGGGAGAAAAGACTTTCATCCAATCAGGATCGACTCGAGTGGGGGTGGGCCTTGGTGTGTGTGCTGTTGGCCTGTTGCACTTCTCCTCACTGTAGAGTGTGTGCAGGTGCACATCCTGTTAGCGGTGGGAACGGAGCGTTTTCCAAATCACCCTAATCACTGAATGCTCCTTTTTAAAGTGAGATATTTTCCGACTCAAATAAGCAAATATCATTTATTTTGTCGAGTGACGCATAAGTATACAAAATGTAGCTTTATCCGGCGGAGGCCTGGCTGGTCTTTAAACTGGAATAACAATTAATCCTGGAGACACACACGAATCCATCTGGGAACAGTATGTTCAGATCAAATAGACCTTTTTAAAATGAGTGTAACTTCTCGTCTAGGCCCAATTATCACATAATCAGCGCAATGCTTGCAAACAACTAATTATTATCTCTTTTGGCCCTCTTATCGTCCCATAAAGTGAACGATAGCGCCTCTGCACATGGCGCTAATGGATTTTTATTTATGAAAATGGGCCCCAGCTGCTAAATGCCCATAGACCTAAATTGACTCTAGCATGTTCATCTCAAAAACATTAGTCTAGCACGTGTATAATTGCTGTATGTGGGACTCCTGTGTGTGTGTGTGTGTGTGTGTGTGTGTGTGTGTGTGTGTGTGTGTGTGTGTGTGTGTGTGTGTGTGCGTGTGCGCGTGCGTGTGTTGAATTAGCATGAGATGCTAGAGATCTCATTTCAACAATTGTTTTTTGCATACACGTGCATGTAGCTTATGATAATGACACAGTGACATTGTTATGGTACTTTCTTTAATGGCAAGTAAAAAAAAAACATGCCACCACACACCACTGTTATTATTATTATTAAAGTCCAGAATACAAACATGATAAACACCTAGATACACAAACAGCATGGTAAGTTGGCTCGTCTTTGATGTACCCCGATTGACAAAGGGAGACCACCCCCCTATCAAAGGATTACAGATATACTACAATGAAAAGACGGAGGCACAAAAGGTGGTCTGTGTTCTTCTCTGTGATTCGTATTTCTGGTGTGCATATTTTTTTTGTAATGCAAGTTTCCGCTTTTGATCTAAATGTACGAGCGCAATGGCGTCGCCTAGGCCTTAACACTGAATTAGTCTTACAGCGTATAGGTCCACTTAAGGTTTGGATTGTTAACTCGCAGCAATACCCAAACATTAAAGGAGAATTCCATCCTAGAAGTATAGAGCCCGACTGATATATTGGTAGGGGCCGATATATTAACATCGGTATTGGTGTTATTTACCGGATGTCCTGATGTTTATAAGCATCGTCATGACCTGCAAATGAACCGTTGAAAACCTTTTACACTAACTACAAACTTCAGCAAATGGCCAGCACCAGTCTTAGTCAGTTATTCATATTATATATACCCCATATTGGTTTTAATATTTTATATATTCATCTTGTCATAGATGCCTGTAACGGGGAAACACAGAAAGAAAAGCAAGGTATTGGCCATGTCCTTGCTTTTGTGGCCCCCATTGACTCAAGTAAATCATGACCTCACACATATGAATGTATTCAGTATGAATGTATTCTATTGTTAACTTGTTCGGTTGTTTTTCAAATGTATTTTTTGGTTTTTTAATTGATTACTAAACATCAGTCAAAAACATTGGTAACATTGTTTTTTTTTTCTCCAAAAATCAGTATCGCATCGGTCATGAAAATATGGCATCGCTTGGGTTCTACCTAGAAAGCTTTCTTACCTATACTTGCAGTTGATTAAAAAAGCAATCCAGTTGTTAGGTAGGGGAAAACCATTATTGGCTGTTTCCCCTATACCACACCATCAGCTTAGAATGGGGCTATGGGGTGTTGTTCAAATCCACCTATTTACAACTTTGAACAACATCCCATGCCCCATTCAAAGCCTAAAGTGAGGTAGGGTAAACCGCCAATAGGGCATTTTCCCCAAAAAACAACAACTGGACGCCTTCTAACACAGTAACATGAAAATCAGAAATATCCCACTACTCCCCGGATTGTCCTTCAGTGACGGCAGCGTTGACATGCTGCTGGTCCCACTGTGTCCTTCGTGGTCACACTGTGGAAAGTGTTCCTCGCCACGAGTGACAGAGAGAGAGAGAGAGAGAGAGAGAGAGAGAGGCAGGGACGGATCTAGGCATGGGCATGGGGAGGCAATGCCCCTCTAAATACCCACTCCCCCCCCCCAAACACGATGTCACGCAAAACAACCCAAGATATTTCAAATTAAAGAGCTTATATTTAAAATGATTTGAAACACTACTACTGCTACTAACTTACTACAGTTGTGGCACCACTAAACCAACAGCATTTCATCATTGAAAACAGAAAACTCTCTGAGTCAGACCTTTAGCTTTATGCATGCTGTGTGTCTGTTGCAACTTCAACAACAACTGATGTTATTAATGATGCTTTACTTGCCTAATAAAAGTCCTGTAACCGCAAATGGATGGGGGCGACTTCATCGCCCGTGGCGCGAAGCCGCCCCCATACCATTTTCTCTTGCCCCTCCAACATGTTCTCTTGTCCCCCAAATGGGACATGTTACATCCGCCCCTGGAGAGGGGTATAAGCGTAGGCCGGAGCAAGAGCAAATTGCCATGCCTCTTTTTTTCTTTTCTTTTTTTTAGTCGCATCTTCAATGATGCGCTACTTCCTCCTCCAAGGCTTTTGTCTCCCCGTTTCGGAGGGCCACAGCTGCCGGGCTTATAGGTGCTATCCACGCTCCTCCCTCCCTCCTTTCCCCAAAAAAAGAAAGAAGAAAAAAAAAACCTGGGGCCACGCGCCGCTGCACCCCAAACACTAAATAGGAGCATTAGACACACCATGTTAAAGGCGGCTGGTGTTGGAACCATGTCTGCGGATGCGTGTCCTGTGTCTTGCCTAGGGACATACACATCTCACACACACACACACACACACACACACACACACACACACACACTGAAGTGCACATCTCGTATTCTCTACCTTTCCACGGGGCCCAAATACATTTAGATATATTCTTTTGTGCCACCCCCACAAAAAAAACACACCCAACAACCAACACACCATTATGTCCCACTGTCCCCCGTCATTGACTTCTTCTGTGTCCAGTGGCTCTGCCATTTGATGTGCCATTACGCGGCCAGAGAGTTAGCCATGTCCTTGCTTTTGTGGCCCCCGTTGACTCCCACCCCCCTGCACCCACCCCACGCCTTTGGTCCCCCCCTCCTCCCAGCTAACATAGCTTGCACTGTGTGAAAATACCCACAAGGCCCTCTATCTAGCCCCCATATGTAGTGTTGCAGATTTTTGATTATGCACCAGCCGCATCGCACCCCAGCAGGGTATATCCAAACACGCAAATTAATTCGCAGCTAAATGCTGCTATATGCAGTCCGAGAAAGGGAAAGAGAGCGCGAGAGGAGAAATCAAACACAGGTTTACACCGGCGAACAGAGAGAGAGAGAGCCTAGAGGCTAGGCAGCGCTGTGTTCATTAATGTGCAAAGCAAATGGAATAGTTACAAAAAGAGGAGAGGAGAGAAAAAATACATACATAAACCCCCGCCATATCAATAGAAGGAAGAGCCCTTTGATTGCCGGGGAATTTCAATGGGCATAAGAAATTGACCCAAATAAAATAGATGTAAAATATTCCTTGAGCTTGATTAAAAAGCGAGTTAACGAACGAACGAGAATAAATTCAGCTTAATGAGCTTGAAATTATAAACACGGCGAGCTCTCGCAGGAGAGCCAGCATTGATCAGGCTTGGAACAAGACGAGCTGAACTTTGAGACGTGGCTGTCCGTGTTTTTTTTTTTTTACCGTCAAACTTGTTGCCGTGGCTTGTTTGTGAAGTTACAGCACCTCACCAGACATACAGTAGTTATCTTTTCAGTTGTTCGTTGCTTGAGATCTGAAGGGCTTAAAGTTCTCAGACCTGGAGACTGGTTTCCTTCCTGAGGGTTTGATTTTGGAGTGGGAACGCCTTTTGGTGTTCTCAGCATTATGTTGAACTTTAGTTATTGTAAAATATCAGATCTACAAGCTCATAGCATGCCACAAACTTGTAGGTATGATATTTTTGGAAAAATGGTGAAAATGTGGCACAAATCTTTGAGTATTCTGTCACTGTGAGAATTTTTAACTCAAATGTTTTGCTTCTGGGAGGTCCTTGGAAATATATATTTTCAGATGGAGGGGGGTCAGCAAAGATATATAGATTTTTAGGGGTCCTTGACATAAAATATTGAGGACCACTGACATAGAAATAGGCCTAATTCGGTTTTCAGAAAACTTAGAACACATTTGTAGAATTGTTTCTCAGATCAAAATGGGTTTAATCAGTGCAGATTTTCAAAACAAACAAACAAAACATCTTCAGTCTTGAGATTCCTTTTGGCTTTAAGCCCTGGATTATTGGATAAGGGATAATGTTCACCACAATCTAAATGCTGACCTGCTCAGCTTTGTATTTATGAAAACAAACTACATTTGCTTGACCTCTACCGATCACAGGTGAACTCTGAGGTGATCTTCAGTTGTGACTTGAGATGTTGTCCTAGTTGTGACTTAACTGCGCTGCACGCTGAACTTTTTTTTTAGTATGAAAGTACTTGCATGACTTTGTCTCAGAGCAATGCAAATGGAATTGCCCCCCAATGGTTTGGAATGCACCCAGCTGGCCTTTAAAAGGTGATAATTGGAAAATACAGGATGCAGCCGGAGTCTGAGGAGGGACCTCGTGTTCCACTGAGTTAGCCGTTGCATGGATGGAGGGAAGGAAGGTGGAGACAAGGAGAGAAGAAGGGAGGGAAGCGGGTGGCAAAGTAAAATATATAAAATATATGCATGTTTAATTTCTAATATTTTGTTTTTGCATATTCTTACTGAAATGTGCAAGTGCACCCTGACTTGGTAAAAGATGCTACTATCTGTATAGAGGACAAGCTCCTGACATCACCATCTTCATTCCCGGCCGGAAGTGATGCACGGTCGCTAGTGATGCGCGGATCGACACGTAACCCGCGGGTCCCCCGGGTTAACCGTGGGATGGGTTGGGTCGAGTCAAGAAATGTTCACTTTATTTGCGGGGCGGGCTGGGCCGAGTCAGAATATTCTAACATGCGGGACCCGCGGGTCATGAAAAACCCTGACCCGCACATCACTAACGGTCGACTACTGAGTGGCCAAAACTACTTTTCTGGCCATGACAGCTCACACACATCCAAACAGAAATGTCCTAATCTGATTGCTTCAAATGATTGCATCAGCTCTCACTTTTCCACTTGATTTGCCACTCACTTTTTTGCATGTGCACACCCTCTGTAGGAGTCTTTGTAGTGCAGTGATTTGCATGATATTATTCCTGATTTGAAGATGAAACATTAGCGATCGCAAGCACAGTAAATTCATCTTATACACTTTTATTTCAACAAGTATCAAAAATATACTTTGCGTCCACGGGTTCGACTCCGATCCCAACGGCCTTTGCTGTGTTTTTTTTTTTTTTCGTGGTGGATTATTTTTTACTGTACATGCACAGTACAGTAATGGCATCCACAGGATATACGGTAGTTTACTAGTCATCATAAACCTATAACTGAGTTTTTAGGTGCAGGATGCAGGCAATCAACATCACTGCTGTGCTATATGCGGTCATTACTGTTTATGAATCATTTGTTCATGGTCCATATGCTTCATAGTTCATGATTCATTCATGAGTCATTCTCATGGTATCAAACTTCCAACTGTAAACGTATGGACATTTCTCCAGTCACATACTGAAACAACATTGGCAATGCTCCCATTCCACGTATGTTCAGTATGAAAATCCATGACAGATGTCATGGAAATGAACACTTGTGAAAGTATTTGTACTTTGATATAGGCTAAGGTTTCTAACAGGGCCTGACAGTAAGCTCACAGAGGTACTTGGAAATATAGGTCTACTGTTCTACTTGATCAGAGCTTATGTCCACTTGCCTGAAAAGTAAATCATCCATTATTGGCAGGCAAAACTTTACCTCAATTTATGCAACAAATTCCTTTGGGTATTAGAGGTAAACGGTGCATTCAATTCCATTCCACAGAGCAGAAGATGGATCGCTCTGGCTTCATGTGTCAACCATTGGTCTGGGGACCACCAGTGGTCCTTGAGAGGGTTCCAGGTGGTCCCCAGCTAACTTGGTTAACCAGATGAAAAGTTGGTTAACCAGATGTAACTGGTGCATAAAAATGAAACCAAATGGACCCTTATGGGTCCATTTGGTTCCATGTTTACACTCTCAACAGTTAAAATGTTCATTAACTGAATTAGCCCAATTAATTAAGAAGTCTACACAATGTATACAAGAATGGTCATTTTGATTTACTGTGTGTTTGCCTGTTTTGTTTGCGAAAATCTAGCCTGGAATTTTGGACAAAAGCAAAATAACTAAATAAGTCTTTAGTTTTTGGTCTGTGGGGTGAAAAAATGGTTCAAAACCAACCTGTGTTAGACAGATACAGTATTTCGTCTTTATAGGCGGCTCCGTCCCCTCTCAGAAAGCAAACTCCACAGAAAAAATGTATTTATTTTCCGGGCGTTTCAACACCTGTAATCGTGATAAGAAAACTCTTTAAAATACTTTAAAAAAAAAACTACAACTGTCTGTAACTACCAGTACCTGAATCAAGGCCCTGTGGAATCCTCCAAAGCCTATTGAACACAGGGCAGGTCAATAGCGAGCCAATGTTATCTCACGGTTCCTCAGTGGCATATTTACTGCAGGCTGGTGGGTTTTTATAAAGCCTGACACAGCATTCCTTTAACTCCTGGGGAAGGAAGTGGAGTGGGGAGGCCTGCACAGGAGCTCTTTACAAGGCTAAATTCAAAGCATTTCTCCACTCGTCTCCTAGCATTAGCCTAACCTGGCGTAAGCCCCAGCATCCGGTCTCCATTACTGCTACGATCTCCTTGGAGAAAATGTGACAGTGATAAGACTCTTTTTAAGTCTTTGCTTTGAGAGAAAGACAGAGAGAGAGAGAGAGAGAGAGAGAGAGAGAGAGAGAGAGAGAGAGAAAGAGAGAGAGAGAGTGTTTTGGAGTAGACCAGGGGTTTTCAACTTTTTTTTTCATACCAGGGCCCACTATTTATTCAGAATTTGAGCCACGGACCACCATTTGATGGCATTTTAGCCCCACAGAACCAAAAACTAAACATTTCTTTTGCTTTTGTCCACAATTCCAGGCTGGATTTCGGAGAAAACAAAACAGTCAAACATGCAGATTAAATTGACCATTAATCTTCTACATTCTCTAGTTGTGTAGACTTCGGCTAACTCAGACGATGATTATTTTAACTCTTGAGAGCGTAAACATGAAACCAAATGGATCCGCAAGGGTCCATTTGGTTTCATTTTTACGCTCTCAAGAGTTACATCTGGTTAACAAACTTTACGTCATTTACATGGGGACCATCTGGAACACTCTCAAGGATCACTGGTGGTCCCCGGACCACCAGTGATATATAAAGTTTGAATTTGACTAATAATTGTGTTGCCATCCCTGGCTGCCCATCACACCATCTTCTCATGATTATACGCTTGCAATAAGTCCTTTTCCTTTTGTAAACTGACCAACCTATCGTGTTAACAAAACACCAAAAATAGCTTTGGGCAAAATATAACTTTTTCAAATAATATGCGAGGTATTCGGCATTGTTCCAGTTTAAACAGTTCGCAGCGTCACAGCCTGCGTGGCCCGTGTCAGTCAGTCAGAAATTTCCAGCGTCAATATGTCCATAACTCCCATTTCCACGCACGTTCCAGGAAGCTACTTTTACCAACTCCAAACGGAATATTTCTCATGGCTTCCTGAAGCCGTTAATGCTGTTTGGGTTTCCCGGCTACTGCCCAGGTCGAATACACTCCCCTGACCTGTGACATTATAACCTTTTTGATACAAGGGACCAGTATTTATTCAGCATTTGAGCCACAGACCACCATTTGGTGGTCATTTCACATTTTCAACCCACAGACACAAACATAAGACTTTTTTTTTTTTTTTTCCAGGCTGGATTTTTGCAAACAAAACAGTAAATCAAAATGAACATTCTTTTACATTGTGTAGACTTCTTAATTAGGTGGGATAATTCAGATTATGAATGTAACTCTTGAGAGTGTAAACATGGAATCAAATGGACCTCCTGGAAACCTCTCAAGGACCACTGGTGGTCCCCGGACCACTGGTTGAAAACCACAGTAATGGAGCATTGCTGATTCTACCTATATGACAGTAGCAGAGAACACCTCTGAACATTTCACCCTTATTAAGCACTATTCTAGTCACTATGTAGGATGGTAATGGTACTATTTCTGTCTCCCCCATTCTGTGTCTCAGAAGTGGACAGCTCTTGATTGTTTCTGCCAAGAATGGCATCATGGCATGTTTTTAATGCTGTGGCTACTATTTTAGCTCACTAACATTCAGGGAAGAAATTAGCATTGGTGATAATAATGATAAAACATTGGTAATAAGAACGATATAAGGGCAACCTAGAGGTTTGCGTAGTTGAGCTTCTGTTAATTTGAGACGAGCTTTCTGCGATGAATCACTTAGAGCAGTGGTTTTCAACCGGTGGGCCGGTGAAAACCCAGGTGGTTCCCAGCTAAGTGATGGAAAGCTGGATAACCAAGTCTACACAACCAGAGAATGTGCAAGATTAATGGTCATTTTTGCTGTTTATGTTTGACTGTTTTATTTCCCAAATCCAGCCTAGTATTGTGGACAAAAGTAAAATAAATCTTTCGTTTTGGGGTCTGTGGGGCTAAAATGTCATCAAATGGTGATCCGGGGCTCAAATATAGTGGGCCCTGATATCAAAAAGATTGAAAACCACTGACTTAGAGGTCTTCTTAAATGAAAGCCCGGGATAACGCATTGGAAGATCTTGCATAGAAGCCCTCGTCCTCGTAACCATCACTAACCATTAACAGTGCAGAGGCCAAGTGTTCTCCACTATATTATACTGCGGATGGGAGGAGGGGCGGGAGAGGTTTCCAGATTCAAGCTCCCTCTAGTATTGTGGCTGTGGGTGTCACTCACTTTTTTGAGGGAATCAATTAGGTCTATGCGGGTACTGAGGTTTCGTGACAATTTTGAATGTCAAACCCATTTTCAATTGCTTTAGTTTACATACTGTACATGCTGTACGTAGACAGACGGCCTCATTATTACGATAGTTTTGCAATGGCTTCACGGCTCAACTACTATAATTGGCACTCTGTTCTTACACTTTGATTCCTCTGCGTGATTCCAGGACAGCAGTTTTCTGTGCTGGCTTATACAGCAGAGCATCTGTGCCTTGTCTTGTCTTGCACAGTATATAGTTTGCACAATGAAGAAGAAGAAGAAAAAAAGGATCGAAATCTAGATTCAGGCACCACGTGATCTCTTTTTGTGAAGAACTGTGAAGCACTAGTTGGCTGTACGAATATATCTCTGTTACTCTTTTGTTTGTGTTACCCTTCAGCAAATTACACTATCTGGAGAAACTGATCTTTTATATCATTTAAAGGTAGGGTACGTGATTTGAAATTCAACTCACGGCTTGTGGTGGAACCAGGATTCACATTTGAGCAAGAATCATGCTGACCTATTGCACAGCATGCCTATTCTCCTATATTATTTTCGGACTGGCCATAGTCAAGATAGAAGGATCAACATCCTGGAATGTCAGTACAGCACATATATTAATTTACTAATATTGATGACATCAGCAATCTCCATATATGGACTTTATTGTGACAGCATGTCACATAGAACTTTTGAAGAACATAATCAACATTTTTATTTTGTGATTTTGTGTATGTTTTAGTCAAACGCTAAAACGGAAGAATATACTAGAGTGGTGGCCGTTTGGCACTGGCCCCCCCCCCCCCCCCCCCCCTGACTGTGTCTCTGTGTCCGTTTAGTCCAAGATGGAGTGTTGTGATGTCATAACAGGCCAGCTCTATACATGGACACTGAGCAGGGGGGCTTTGTGGTGGTTCTGGACAGCTGTGGGGGTGCATTGGTCAAATTTGATGTCGGTGAGGCGAGCAGGGTTCTCGAGTTACATTACAGACAGACGCACCTACAGACATACAAAGATGTAGTGCATTTATAGATACATAGTGGTTATAAAGGATTTTTATTGACGCAACGGTTAGGTTTAATTAAGAATATAAATAGGCACACTTACTGAATGAAGAAAAAAAAATTCTGTGTGTTTTTGGTTTTGTGTTTGTTGGGGAGTTGTGTGGGCGGAACGAGGGGTTTTTTGGTGCAGGGCTGATATTCAGGACACGTCCCGTTGTGTCGGGATCAATCGGGTCTAAGCCAGTCTTAATTAAAGGCTTGGGGTTGGGCTAGAAGTCGAGGGCAAAAGGCATTCCCGTTGCTTAAAAGAATGAGGTGTCCGTCACCAGAGAGCACCGGGGAGAATAAGCTTTTCGCCTGAAAAGAAGACAAAAAAACAGATACTTTGACAAATATCAGTGCAAAGCGGTGATGTTGAGATGCTTAGTGTGTAAAGTCAACCAATGTTGTTGTGCGATTTCATCAGCACCTAACAGAAAATACAGTATATGCAAAATTCATTTTATTTCAATGTTTCATTATTTCATTATTTTTATCTTTTTAAGCCAGGCAGTGTCTTAACCATGTTGTTTTGATCTTGTCAGTCGGTCAGATGGTCCATCGTCTATTTCTTGGAGATGTGTGGTGTTTCTTTTAGAACGCACAATCGCATGTCTCCTTTTTACAACACAGTCCGCTGAAGCATGGTTGGATTTTGTGATGTTTCTTGAATCACCGAAAGCATCTCACCGCATTGGGTACCCTTGTACTCTCAGTCTTCATTCATTTCAATTCAATTTCAATTCAAGAGGCATGAGAAAACGTATCCATTGCCAAAGCAAAAAGCACAATACAACAGTAGAACAATATACAACAAGAAAATTATGCACATTTGATGGTCAGAATATTCAATAGATCAATAGATCTATGTACCGGAATTCCACCCATTTTCTAAATTTTCCTGAGTGTGTACAAATGTTAATACACTCTCAGGAAAAAGAGGTCCTAAAAGAAACATCATTAACACGGTGAAAGAAACAGAACGTGATGACATCATCGAGTTGTGTTTCATCATGTTAATGATTTTTTTTCAGACCTCCATTTCTAGGAAACACAGCATGGGGGGGATTGTATCATGTCCACACAACATCTCTTAGGTATATTATTGACAGTAAAATGTTGAAAAATTCTCTTTAATGCAATAATACACAGCAGCTACAGCCACAGCAGCTCACAAATCTCGCTGCTGTGTTTGCACGTTGTCGTACTTCCCCCAACAGATATGGGAGTTTTGTTCATCTTCAGTCATGTTTTCAAACTCTCATTGAGTGTTTGTAGTCCATGGGAACTTATATGTCTTTCTCACATTACGCTTCAGAAGGCTTAGTATGTTCAGTTCACTTGCCCACCAAGGTGTTGGTGTCTTGCATGTCATTCACTCAACTTGTCAACCTTGTCAGCCATTAGGGCACAATTGACTTCACTAGTCTCCTTTTCTTGTGTCATATCTGTTGTGCCTGTGTGTGAAAACAGTGGCAGTTCTTCCTGTTCACCACTTGGGGGCAACAGGCAACTTACAAGGGAAAGGGAGAACTTGAGCCCTTTTTTCCCCTTTCTTTCTTTCTTTCTTTCTTTCTTTTTTTTTGCACCAGGGTGCAAAAAAGCAGTGAAGGGATTCAAGGGGGTGTTGGCAAGCTCCATTAATTAAACGGAATATGATCCAAAAAAGCCAGTGTTTATTTTATGGTCATGACACATCGGCGTCCCACAAGAAGAGGGGAATCAGACAAATGTCACAGATGTCCTTTCTGCCCACTCTGTTTTTGTGTGTTGTTTTCTGTGTGTGTATGCATGTGCGCGCGCGTGTGTGCGTGTGTGTGTGTGTGTGTGTGTGTGTGTGTGTGTGTGTGTGTGTGTGCGCGCGTGCGTGTGTGCGTGCATGTCTGCATCAGGACGGTTTATATCGGGTTATATAGTTCCCTTCCAAAAAATCCAAACAGACAGACAGTGCTCTACTTTGTTTTCGGTCTCCCAAGTGGATCTTTCCAGTTCCACCCATCTGTCTCCCCCATCCGATTTCTCGGAGGAACAAGGGGGAGAGGGACATGGCGGGATGGGGGTGCATCATCATGGCTATAACGGTGTGGGGGCAAGGCATGAGCCGCCAGCCCGCCACGGCCGATATCACGGCGCTACTAAGCCCCTCCGAAATCTTAATATCTGACCGATCCACCTGCTTGTTGTCGTTGTCTTTCTGTGCCGCCAGGGCCTGCCTCGGGGCCCTGTGGTCATTTCTGACGCGCTCGGACAAAGGAGATGTCAATGTGGGAACATCATTGTATTAGAGTTGTCCTCTCTCTTTCTGTGTCTCTGTCTCTGTCTCTCTCTCTCTCTCTCTCTCTCTCTCTCTCAGACACCTGTGGACTAAAAAGGCCATCCATCTTCGTCATGGCAGCCTGAGCTCCGTCCGTATCACTTTTTCACGGCCATCTCTGTACACAAGTTGAAGAAATGTTGCCTCGATGTACAGGCATTTCTTAGGGGGGAGGAATTCCAACCATTTTCAACATTTTACTATGTCATTAATATACCTTAGAGATGTTGTGCGGACATGATGAAAAGAAAGTTCCCCCATTCTGAGTTTCCTAGAAATGGAGGTCTGAAAAATTCATTAATACGGTGAAACACAACTTAATCATCATGTTGTGGTTGACCATGTTAATGTTTTTTTTTTCCCTTTTAGGACCTATTATTCTGACAAATGGAACCAAATGACCTGTTGGGGTTCATTTGGTTCCATTCGTATACTCAATACATTCACTGTGCCGTCATGAATTCAGTTTTGAGGCTTTTCTCAAGGTCCCACTTCGATCCTGCCCCCATCCTCGCTATTGGTGCAGGGTCGGACTGGCCATATGGAGTACCGGGAGCTCTCCCAGTGGGCTACGACCGTAAGGGGGCGCTAGGGGGTGCTTAACCAATTGTATTGTACCTGTATCAATGAGCGACAAATCAACCCTCTTCTATCTTGGATCCTTTTGCCAGCATCATTCTAGTGAGAGCAACAAAGGGTTGTGTGTCACACAGGTGTCTGTTGGTTTCTATCATTTATGTTCTGTAAAGTGGTGGTATGTGGCTTGTTTGTGTGTCCAGCCCTTGCATCGGTGTACTGTATGTATGAATGTGTGTGTGAGAGGGTGAATGTAATGCATGCATTGCAGTCATTGTGAAGCGCCCTGCAAAGCCGCTACTATATAAAATGCACCATTTAGCAGCTTGATTTGTTTGTGTAATATGTTAACCCGGTGTCATTTGCGCGCAGCGAAGGGAATAGTGTTGGCACTCTGCAGGCAGTGGATTTATACCTCTGATGATGCATTCATGACGGTTTTAAAGGTTATCTAACTTGCATCTTCGGGGGATTCGGTGACCAACTTGGCAACATTTTAATATGTTGACTTCAGATCTACCCCCACCCTCCCACACCTACCGTATTGCTTTGTGTTTTTGTCTGAATGTTTACATGTTATGTGGAGTCAGACGTGAGTGTCCATATGGCCAGGTGGGGACACATGTGATTCTCCTTGGCCCTCTGCCCGATGCTGTGTGCACGCTGTGCTCTTAATATATGCTGAATTTGTGTGTGTGTGTGTGTGTGTGTGTGTGTGTGTGTGTGTGTGTGTGTGTGTGTGTGTGTGTGTGTGTGTGTGTGTGTGTGTGTGTGTGTGTGTGTGTGTGTGTGTGTGTGTGTGTGTGTGTGTGTGTGTGTGTGGTGTGTGTGTGTGTGTGTGTGTGTGTTTAGGGGGGGTTGTGGGTGTGTGAGGGAATATCTTTTTTTGCTGTTCATAACTGGCCAATATACCTCTCATGCTTCATCCTTGTAAATCGTAGCCCCTCCTATGCCCCCGGCTTCGAGGGTCTTCGTGAACACAAACATTGATTGGCTGATCATCACACCCAAAGCGATGTTTTGATTGGCTGAGCAAAGTACTTGATACCGATACAGTTACAAGCGAAGGCAGAAAAGCGGAAGACGGCAAAAAGTCTTGTGACGATTTGACTGGCTGTGAAGTGTCATTGTTGACGTCTGATGATGATAAGAGCGCCGCTCACTTCACACGGGTGTGATTTTTGAGATGATCCATGTTGCTAATGTGCCTTTTGTAGTGTGTGCGTGTGTGTGCGTGCCAGGCCCGGATGTAACATTTCGCACCCACCATTTTCAGTTGCAGGACTTTTATTAGGCAAGTAAAGCATCAATAATAACATCGGTTGTTGTTGAAGTTGCAACAGACACACAGCATGCATAAAGCTAAAGGTCTGACTCAGAGTTTTCTGTTTTCAATGATGAAATGGTGTTGGTTTAGTGGTACGACAATTGTAGTTAATTAGTAGCGTAGCGTTTCAAATTGTTATAATTATTGAAATCATTTTAATTCTAACCACTTGAAATATCTTTGAAATTTCGGCTGTTTTGCATGAAATCATGTTTGGTGGGGCAGTCAGGGCATTTAAGTGGGCATCGCCCCCGCCATGCCCATGCCCAGTGTTGTAGTGGGACTTTTAGAAGAGGGGGGACGCCTCTTAAAGGGGAATTCCACCCATTTTCATTTTTTCTGAGAGTATACAAATGGAACCAAATGGACCCGCTAGGGTCCATGTGGTTCACATTTGTACACTCTCAGAAAAAAGGAAACTCATTAACATGGTGAAACACATCTTGATGATGTCATCAAGATGTATTTCACCATGCATGCTAATGATTTTTTTCAGACCTCCATTTCTGGGAAACACAGAAGGGGGGAACTTTTTTTTTATCCTGTCCACACAACACCTCTGAGGAATTTCCCCTTCAAGACATGTGCATGCACACTGGCATTTGTAGTAAGTATAGCATATTGAGAAAGATGGTTTACAGTGCCTATAATTGTATCCATAAAAGTAAATGACAAGACAAAAAACATAGGCCTACTTTTGCCTCGAAAATATTTTAGATGTGAGAAGTGGGGGGACGCTGTCCCCCCCGCGTCCCCCCTCCACTACACCCCTGCCCATGCCTAAATCCGGCCCTGGTGTGCGCTGTGCTAGGGTGTTGGATTACCTTATCCCACAGGTCTCTCAGCTTCCCCATTGGTTGAAAGGGCTGCTTAAAAGCAAACGCCAATCAATCCGTCCTTTACCCTCAATCCCCTACACCCCCCCCGCCCCCCCCCCCCCCCCCCCCCCCACACACACACACCCCACACACCCCTCTCCCCTTCTTTCTTTGCTACAGTGTAATCCCAAACAGTGCAAACCGCCCACCAGAGAACAAGTGTCAGCCTCAGAATGGAGAAGGGGAGTCAGTCAATCCCCTACCTTTGTCCCCTCTCTCTGGTTAGTGTGTTATAGAGAGAGGCTAATGTTGATGGAAGTGACAATTAACAATACAGCGATCACACCGTGATGATGTGCTTTTTTCTTTAAACCGATGCGTCTTACACAGGCTCCTGTCTCTCTCTCTCTCTGCTAAAGAGATAAGAGACTGATCTCAATGGGACCTTTTGGACAGGGTATAGATGACACCGATAAGACACAAAAAGGAACACAGTGTTCGGTATCTAAAGCCCCGAGTTATTACTTAAGTTGCCGAAAATAGTCAATCGATAAGCTCACATCGCATTAGCAGGGTGACAACACCTATTTGTCACTCAAGCTTCTATTTTCAGTGCACAAACCAAGGAAGTGCAAGCCAGACGAGACACTTCACTTTGTTGACTTGCATGACACTGGTGCTGTCCGAAATGACAGTGTTTATCACTTGAAAAGGAATCATATGATGGAAGTGTATATTACATGGTAAAGCCTGATCCTTGCACACACATAATACACCACTCTGCTTCTTTGACATAGCCTCTGATGTCTGCACACACTAGATATACAGTCTAGTTTTACCTCTTGTTCCCCTTTCGTTTGAAGGCCAATGAATACAGGCCCTGATTCCCTTCCTTAAATATGTACATTTTAGAACATACAGTAGATGTTTCATAAATTATTTATTTAATGATCTGTAAGCTTCAGACAATGACAACTTGGATGGCGACAACTCATAACTCGTGACAAAAAGCACAATTATTTGGGCCGAACTGATAATTAGAAAAGGTGAAAAAATGACAACAAACATGAACCAAAAATAGCTGATTCATAAAGCATAAAGTAGGGTAGGTAGATTTGTCTAGATGAGCTCCTCCACTTATAAATGTAGCGCTACAGCACAGCCACACACTTTTTTTGATTTTGGTCATACACATGCATGTATGCATGCACACTCACACTACACCGACTCCGCACTCTGTGCCAAACAACCCATAGCTGACGCTGCAAACCGGGGAAAACCTGAGCCCTGGGATATATATACAGTATATCGAGCGCCGGCTGTTGTCAACTTTGTGAAATTGACTTAAGAGAATATTTGCATGAAGTAAATGAGAATCTCTATCCCACGTGGAGGAGCTCTGCCAGCGGCCAAAAGGTGTTACTGTCCCCAGATGCAGGCTCCATCTGGCCGCCGGCTCTCCTCCTCCTTCTCCATCGTATTCTGTAACTGTTATGACATGCGCGCCATCGCAGGCCAGTCAGGGGCGGATCTATGGGTATGGTGGGGCAATGCCCCCCTAAATACCCTGCCCCACCAAACACGATGGCATGCAAAACAACCCAAGATATTTCAAATTAAAGTGCTTATGTTGAAAATGATTTGAAACACTACTGCTGCTACTAACTACAGCTGTGGCACCACTAAACCAACAGCATTTCATCATTGAAAACAGAAAACTTTCAACTGATGTTATTATTGATGCTTTACTTGGCGCCCGTGTTGCGAAGCGTCACGGGCGAAGAAGCCGCCCCCATACCATTTTCTCCTGCACCCCCCCCCCCAATTGGGAAATGTTTCATCCACCCCTGAGGCCAGTGCTAGGATGATGATTCAGGGCATAATATGGATGGAAAGAACTGTCTTCTAGTCTATACGACTTTCACTTTCCCGTTCCTACTTCTCGTGCTGCAGTAATCGAAAGTAAACACCGTTAAGACTTCAACGCACGATCGTGTTTTTTTATCGCCCCCCTTCGTGCGGCGCGATAACGACCCGCACGCAGCGCTTAGAAAAATAACTAAACCCGAAGCAGACGCCACCACCACCACCTCCTCCTCCTCCTCCTCGCCGCCAAAACGACCGTTACGATGAACCGTACCGACAGTATATAGTACCACAAGAAACGGAGCGACTGTCGTGACTGACCTGCCTCCACCAACCCCCTCTTCCCCCATCCCCCCCATAGCATCCCCCCCGAAAGCTGTGATCCTGCATAGCTGGGCCATAATGAAGCCATATAAGCCCTGTTATTGGCCGCTTTACGGCTTGTTTTACGAAGGTGAGCTGACAAGCGGCTTCCATAATGGTTCCTGTCACTTTAACTGACAGCGTTTTTTCAAGAGAAAGGGGGCTGGGAGGGAATGGGGGGGGCAGGGGATGTGGCGACGGCGGCAGAGGTGGGGAATGGGGGGGCAGGGGCGGATATAACTTGTCCCATTTGCGGGGGCAAGAGAACATGTTGGAGGGGCAAGAGAAAATGGATTTTCCATTACAGGACTTTTATTAGCCAAGTAAAGCATCAATATTAACATCAGTTGTTGTTGAAGTTTCAACAAACACGCAACATGCATAAAGCTAAAGGTCGGACTCAGAGTTTTCTGTTTTCAATGATGGTGCCACAGCTGTAGTTGGTTAGTAGCTGTAGTAGTGTTTCAATCATTTTAAATATAAGCAATCATTTTAAATATAAGCACATATAAGCATCGTGTTTGGGGGGGCAGACTGGGTATTTAGGGGGGCATTGCCCCCCCCCCCCCCCCCCCCCCCCCCCCCCCCCCCCCCCCCCCCCCCCCCCCCCCCCCCATGCCCATGCCTAGATCCGCCCCTGGAGAGAGGGGGAGGGAGAGAGAGAGAATGGGCCTTTATGATATCCCTGTCAGGTCTTTGATGGGTATATAGAGGGCTCCGCTGGCTGCAGGCTATATTATCACCGTCACATTTTATGTCTGCCACCCTTTTGTCAACTCCGGGTGACAATATTATTGACGTTTGACCTGTGGTCCTCGCATTCCTGACTCCTCTCCCACCAATCAATTACCACATCGATCCATTAATCAGACTGGGGGACCACGATGGTCCACTGGTCACAGGGTCCTCCAGTAGGTGTGAAGTACATTGTGCCGGATCGAGGCATGAGGGGGACAATGCCCCACCCCACCCCCCTCAATGCCCTGACTGCCCCACCAAACATGATGGCATGCAAAACAACCAAAATTTCAATAGATATATTACCAACTAACTCAATTTGTCATACCACTATATATATATATATATATATATATATATATATATATATATATATATATATATATATATATATATATATATATATATATATATATATATATATATATATATATATATAAGATTAGAATAGCACTCCTCATTCAAATGTGCACTTGGGCAACTCCAAAGCAAATTCCACAATTTATTTATTTACGTTACCTGCCATAGTGTCAACCCCTTACCCCTGTGTCGGATCTCTGGTTATACTGATATATTTACCAATACAGAATGTTCTGATGACAAATTAGGGCCAATACTGATACTTTTCTGATACCGATACAATATTTGCCGATACCGATATGAACCGATATCACAAAAAAGGGCCGATCCGATACTTTTCCTGATACTGATACAGTATTGGGACATCCCCAGTTATTATTGATACTTATACTTGCCTAATATAAGTTATGTAACCCGAAAATAGCATGTGTGCGGCTTCATCGCCCGTGGCGCGAAGCGTCACGGGCGATGAAACCACCCGCATACTATTTTCTCCTGCCCTCCCAATTGGGAAATGTTACATCGGGGCCTGTTGTGTCGGCGGCCTGTCCGCTGGTCCTCAGGGCTATAGTGAGGAGGAGGAGGGTCAGCCTCCACTTGTGGAGCACACCGCAGGTTCTCTTATAGCCGAGGATTAGCTGGACTGTGCAGGTGGACCATACGGGACGTCCTGCACAGGTGTGCTGCACTGCGCTGCCTGTGGAGAGGCCTCTCCTGCATCTTGTGTGTACTGCAGGTGCGCACGGATCAAGGAATCGATAACTTTGGATTGCGATTCATTCATTTAGATCATTTATTTCTTTAAAATTAGGATGACTTAGAGGAGAGGAGTTCCACCCATTTTCGATGTTTTAGTATCATGACATTGATATACCTTAGAGGTGTTGTGTGGACATGATAAAAATGTTCCCTCAATTCTGTTTTTCCTAGAAATGGAGGTCCGAAAAAAATCTTTAACATGGTGAAACACAACTTGATCATCAACTGTGTTTTACCATGTAAATGATTTTCCTTTAGGACATACTATTTTTGTACAAATGGAACCAAATGGACCTGTTAGGGTTTGTTTGGTTCCATTTGTGTACACTCAGAAAATATTGAAAATGTCTGGAATTCTCCTTTAAAGCCCCAGTGAAATGAAATCTACGGTTTTCACACTTTTTAGTTGTTTCCCGTCTCACAGTCACTTTGTTTACAGAGGAGTCCTATTCACAGAGGTCCTATAGCCTGGAGGGACGTGGCGCTCTGATTGGTTCTAAAACTAAGATTCTTCCTCTTTGAGGTTGAAACTTCAAAATAAAATGCCGAAACTAAAGTGGCATGCTACAACTGTCGATTTGTCCTAGACATCTTTTGAAACGGGCGACACAAACACACAGGCACGCACACACACACACACACACACACACACACACACACACACACACACACACACACACACACACACACACACACACAAACACAGGCCCTTGTTCGTTTTCGACTTTCTTTTTTTCCCCATTCCCCCAGCTAGTCCCGTGTCTGTAAGCCAAAAGAATGATAATTGGCAGGAAGCGTTGTCGTTATTTTAGCGCGGCCCCTCTGACACATTGGCTCGGACTCCTCTAATATTAGCATCCATTAGGGACCGTGGCAATAATAAAAAAACAGGGATGCATTTAAAGCGAGAGTATAGCGCCTGTTTTTGTTGGTCTTAACTGTTTCCATGGGGGTCAGGCTTGCTTTGATCAGGTTTGTTTTTTAGCGCTTGTGAGTGCGTGTGTGCATGTCTGTCTGCGTGCGTGAGTGCGTGTCTGTCTGCATGCGTGCGTGGGTGGACCAATGCCATCACCCCTATCATTGCGTCTGCCCATGCCAAGCTGTTTGCCATGCAGAAGAAGATTTAGGAAAGAAAGTGATTATCGGCCATGGCGGCGCGGACCCCCCATTACCCCCAGGGGCGGATCTAGGCATAGGCATGGGGGGGGCAATGCCCCCCTAAATGCGCAGTCTGCCCCACCAAACATGATGGCATGCAAAACAACCCAAGATATTCCAGTGCTTATATTTAAAAGTATTTGAAACACTACTGAAAATGGTATGGGGGCGGCTTCGCCCGTGGCGCGAAGCTGCCCCCTTACCATTCCCCCCCCCCCCCAATTGGGAAATGTTATATCCGCCCCTGATTACCCCTCCCTGTTAGGTTGATCTGGTTCCAACCGACAGTCACTCAAACCCCTTGTGGGTTTTGTGCATCAGGAAGAAAAAAAAAACGTCTTGTGTGGATTTTTCTTCTTCCCCGATTCTCGAGCATGTCACTTGGCCCTCCGGGACCGGCATTGTCCAGCCTGCCTCCTCTTTTCTCCTGGCCTGTTCTGCCGAGACGAGTCGTGTCATCCCCTCCGCGATCAGCACTTTTGTTTGCCTTTGTTTTTTTGGCCCCTTATACCTCCAGAAGTCCATCTTGTCTTTTATCCCCTCCTCCTCCCTTTGCCTTTCATGCGTAAGGGAACAGTTGTGGCCTGTTGTTGGTAGTCTGTTCCACTGCATTTCCACCAGTGGGGTTTCCTTTTCATGCGCTTTCACAGTTCCACAATGGGGCTCACACCAAGGCCCTTGAATGGCCGGTACAGAGTGGCCCCCAAGTCTTTAAGAGAGAGCCCCACTCGTTCTGTTTTTGTCGGGAGTCAATAAAAATGCAAAGTTAAAAAGCTGTCTGTCGTTCTCCCTCTGATGCTGCTCCTCCAATACAGCCACTAGTTTGACCTTTTTCCGCCTCTCAATTACGATTGAATGATGAGTTTATTATTTTTGCTTCTCTTTCGATTCGCTTCAAAATTGTGCGGCTGTGTTTTGTAGCGAATTTTGATCCCGTCTTAATGGCTTAATCTAGTGGTTTTCAAACAGTGGTCCGGGGACCATCAGTGGTCCCTGAGAGGGTTCCAGGTGGTCCCCAGGCTAAATGATGGAAAGTTGATTAACCAGGTGTAACTCTTTGAGAGCATAAACATTAAACCAAATGGACCCTTGCGGGTTCATTTGGTCTGTATGTTTGACTGTTTTGTTTTCTTCGAAATCCAGCCTGGTATTGTTGACAAAAGCAATTCTTTTTTTGTTTTGGGGTCCGTGGGGCTACAATGTCGTCACTGAAATTCTGAGTAAATAGTGGGCCTGGGTATGAAAATGAAAACCCCTGATCTATAGATTCACTACCTGTGTGGACTTGTAAGCCCGCCCCTTTACAGTTTAGAGACTGGTAGTCATGAAACCTTTACTAGGCCAAATGTTATGCCAAGTTATAGAGGTCTTCACGGGTTGTCCGAACCTGAAAAAATCCGAATCCGTCTGAGACCCGACAGTTCCGGTCGGTTCCGGCGGTGTGTTTTATCACAGTCACTCGGACAGGTCGGAATCGGACGTATCCCCGTCGGAAGTCGGACCTGTCAATCATTATGTGCAATACCCGAGAAAATCCGACAAGACCCGAGACTACAGTAAGACGTATTCTTTCTCTACGTTTTTTTGCCCTTTTAATGATAAGAAAATATTCTATCAACCAAGTGTGTGTATGATTGTATCTTTGTCACTCTGCGAGTGCGCTTCTGGACATGCACTGACATGTATGATAGGGGCGACAGTCTGTGCTGTGGTGTCCGTGTAGACAGCGTGTTACATAAGGGGGCAGGGGCAACCTCCCGTATGAGGGCACTTCTGTGTTTTAGACATGCGAAAGAGCTGGGGCTGCCGGCCCCTTTTTAATCTGTGTGTGTGCACGTACCTGTAGAGTGTAGAGTAGACTGGCAGCGCGGAACAGTGTTAGCGAGCCGAGGCAGCGTCGCATGCGAAATATAACTGATCTACAGGTTCATCAAACGTAGGCAAGGCGGGGGAGGGATTTGGTCAAGGCGGGTCTGTCGGACGGTCAAAAATAATCCGACTTCGGTCGGGCTCGGCGAAGCAATTTGGGGAAAATCTCGGAACAGTTCGGAAGCGGAAAACCATGCCACGGATCGACTCGGATCCAATTTATTTATTTGAAAATATTTTCGGAACAGTTCGGAATCGGTGATATTGCACGGATTTATTTCGGATTTCGGATGGCATTTTTGAGAGCCGTGAAGACCTCTACCAAGTTATGAAAATCTGGGAACTAAATTGTTATCAAGACATTTCTTCACCAATGTGTTCCTAATTGTGTCTAATAACATTGATTGAAATTCAACTCCTGTGGTCAAAGGTCAAAGTTGAGGTACTAATCACAACCTATAGAAGGCAAAACGTGCAAATTTCATCACACATTGCGTAGCATGTGATATGTCTAAGTAGGTAGTATTCATGATGCTGAATCATTCCAACTATTAGTTTTTTTTCTCAGAATACACTCCTGGGGATAAAAACAGACGTACCCGTCATCATAAATGTGCTTAGTCAGCACATTTGGACTGACTAAGCACTAAGTGTGTGTGTGTGTGTGTGTGTGTGTGTGTGTGTGTGTGTGTGTGTGTGTGTGTGTGTGTGTGTGTGTGTGTGTGTGTGTGTGTGTGTGTGTGTGTGTGTGTGTGTGTGTGTGTGTGTGTGTGTGTGTGTGTGTGTTTTCTTTTTTCTTTAAACTAATGCTTCAAATGGAATCACCTTTTGAATGTTTTGCTTTTTATAGGTTGTGACAAGTACCCTGACTTTGACGTGTTTTTATGTTTCCCAAAGGAGTTGAATTTCAATCTTTTAGACATAATTTTATTAGACACCTTTAGAAACACATTGGTGAAGGAATGTCCCCACTAGATTTGTCAAATATATGATAAAATGCCCTAACTAAAACTCTTGTGTGAATCATAGCTCTCGTGTCATTTCTAGTCTCCCCCCGGCCCTCCAGAGTTCCAGATAAAGACGTATATATCTCCTCTCCCAAGGAGTGGGATTTGACTAGTCCCGTGCGAGCAGAGAAGAGGAGAATAATAACAACAAGCATTCGCCGTCGTCTCCGAGCGTTAAAGCGGAGGGCGAGGTCTCTCGTGTAAAGGCATTGTGTGTAAGATTTGCGAGCGAGGGGGGAGAAAGCGGCCAGACTTTGAGAGGGGATTACACAGGTGTAGACGGGGCCCGTAGGCTGTCGGCAAGATAACCGCTATGACTTCATCCTCGTTGTGCAGATTAAGGCATAAAACCCAGACCTAATGAGCGCGGAAAGGGAAGAGGAGGTCATGGGATTGAAGAGAGGGAGGAGAAAAAGGGGTATTGTTGACAAGGGACATGGACATGGTAACGGGTAGGAGCTTTGTGAAAAGGGTGGAGGGGGGAGGTTGGAGGGTATCCGAGAGGTTGATGTTGAGGTGTGTTGAGTGGCTGACCAAAATCTCAAGGAAGTGAGATTCAAATGGTTTTATTCACAAGCACAAATAAAGAGACCATTTGCTCTTTTCCCTGCCTTGTGTTCCTGGAAACCTTCAGTGTTGTCAACTGCCAAAATCCAAAATGCACTAGTGGCACTTCCTAAATGCACTGGAATGCACTAGATGCTTGCCTGGAAGGGAATATATCTTATATATAACATGTATAACATAATATATAATATATAACATACAGAGCAAAATGACCATTCATCTTCTACATTCTCTAGTTGTGCAGACTTGGGCTAATTCACATGAATATTTTATCTCTTGAGAGTGTAAACATGAAACCAAATGGACACGCAAGGGTCTCAAAGAGTTACATCTGGTCAACCACCTTTCCATCATTTAGCCTTGGGACCACTTGTTGAAAACTTGAGGAAAAATGGTGAAAAATTAGGGTTTTATCTCTGGCGCCTGTCGATCAATTTCGCCCCAATTCACCAGCCAAAAAGCACTAGATTTTCCGCCAGGAGCTTTTCACTCATTTTGGCGCTAGGCAGAGTCTGAAAAAAAGCTAAATATATGTCGTCGAATGCACCAAGTTGCCAACACTGGAAACCTCTGCGTCAGGGTTAAGTTGTCGTGCTGTGCATGTCGACTCCCGTTTGTGTCAGTCAGACAAGAACAGGCCACGCACGGCCAGTCCTTGATGCTGTTGTTGTTACGGTCCCACGGTAGGGTCAGCAGCACCCTCCAGCTGATCTGGGATCTGCAGGGGGATGCATTGGAGTATATAGGCTAAGGCTAGAGTGTGAGACTTGCCTGAGGGCGAGGGAAAAGGGGAGGCAGGGGGCAAATGAAAGGTAGAATGCCTCCAGAAAGACCTGTTTGAATGTTGAACGTTTCTTAGCTGTCCAGTCATGAACGACAACAATCAAGTGTGTGTGTGTGTGTGTGTGTGTGTGTGTGTGTGTGTGTGTGTGTGTGTGTGTGTGTGTGTGTGTGTGTGTGTGTGTGTGTGTGTGTGTGTGTGTGTGTGTGTGTGTGTGTGTGTGGTTGTGTGTGTTGTGTGTGTGTGTGTGTGTGTGTGTGTGTGTGTTGTGTGTGCGCGCGCGCGCATGTGGGTGTGTGTGTTGTGTGTGCGCGCGCGCGCATGTGGGTGTGTGTGTGTGTGTGTGTGTGTGCGCATGTAACGGCTGTTAAGAACTCGGCTTCCCATCATGCACATGCGCACCTGCATGTGAACCTGTGTCATAGTCGGGGCATTTTATCAGGTTCTTGACCGTTATGCCGATATATGATGTATGGGCGTTTTAGCCCAAGGAATGTTTTCTGAGAAAATCTAATGCTTTGAATGGATTCATCATGAAGGCCACTTAGACATATTACAATCTATATAATGCATGATCAAATTCTGCATGTTTTGCCTATAGCTGCTGTAGGTTGTTACTAGTTCCCCGATTTTGACCTGTTTTTGTGAGGTTTCTCTTGAGCTTGAGCTGAATTTCGATCTTTTAGTTCATGCTAAAGACATTTCTTGGTAACGATTCAGTTCCCATGTTTTCATAACGTTCCCGTTGTAACAACAGAGATGCACACAGGGACACATACATAGAGTACATAGGGACACACATTGCTGTGCATTGGAGTGGCTTGTGCCGCTAAAAAATGCGGATATCGCACTAATACCGCATTGTTAACTCTTTTCTCATTCAGTGGGAAGGTTGAGTTGGGAAGGAGCCAGCACCACCCAAAAAAAAGATAAATATTGATGACCTTCAGAGCATTTTAGACGACAGAAGATCAGTCTGGTCTGTTTTATGCACGACTGCAGCATCGATTTACTCCCTACCCCTGGTTTATTTTCATAAAATCTAATCTGGAACCTCTGAGCACCGCGGAGCTCTGAAAGCAGTTTGCATATTAAAAAGAGATCTTGATTGTCGCGGCTGAGAAACACAGATCTTTAATTTTGTGCATTTTAGACACAGCTTCTGCCCTGTGCCGCCACACTGGAGATAATAATTGTGCAAATCTACATATTGAGAGGGAAAAGGCTGTTGTCAGGGTCTGCTGGGCAAGAAGGGACTCCGTTATCTGCTCCAGTACATGCGGTGGGACAATCGTTTTCCACCTGAATCAGGCTATTATGCTGCCAGGTGGAGGCCAATGCGGTTGTCATGTCATGTGAAATTACACGTTGACGCCAAATAGTTATCACGATTTGGTGATACCGAACCAATTACTACAGTGCCGGGACCGTGAGGATCAACGGCGGGCACCAACACCTCAGATTGAATATTAATTCAGACCTCATAGTTTTAACATTTGTGTTCCTCGGAGTTAAAGGTATAGTAAGTGATTTCACTTAATTCAAATATTCTTAGTTTTTACTTCTTTTTTGGCTAATCCTCACTACTATAAATAGAGCGATATAAGGAGTTCCACCCTGTCCACAGTGAGCCCCCTTGGGGTCAGAAAACCCTGTAGTTTCAGTTTGGGCTTTGGGAGAAAAACCTTTCCTCCAATCAGGATGTAGTGGGTGCAGACCTTGGTGTGTGTGCTGTTTGTCTCTGGACTTTCACCATTATTTTGTTCCAACTTTACATTACTGGTGAACTTAATTTATTTTGCTTTCATACAAATTATCTCAATACGGTTACTGTAATACAATCTTTGGTTCCTGTCAGGCAGTAACGCAGACTAAAGGGAATTGATCGGTTAAAGTCCAGATTCACCACTTCAACATATCTGCATACAATATGTCCTCACTAATGTACATGATTGTGTTTGTGTCTCACAGGAGGACATCATTAATGGGTAATCCAAGCTAATAAAAACTGTACATGTACTGTAATGTACATTAGTGACTGAGGACCTGTTATATGTTCATTGAAAAGTGGTGAAGTGGTCCTTTTAATAAATTGATTGTTTGACATCTTTATTGGCGATACGGATATTAATACCTATAAATCATTGGTGGAAAAATAGACAGCTAGTTTAATGATTTTTCTCACACTGAACGATACAATGAAAACACAACTTTTTTGTGGCCTCGATATGGAATTTTCATATAAAATTTCCGTCAAAATGCCTGTAGAGTTTGACATATCTTCCTACACCCCCCACCCTCCTCCATGGTCCTGGTTTCTAGCCCTCTAATGAGAAGCAGTCCCCGTTCCAAGCAGCAGCACATAAACCCACTAACACACAACCTTACCTCTGATCTCAGACCAGTAAAGCTAGTCACTGCGGCCAAGTCCCGCCGCTTTTATAGCCGCGCATGTAGCCACGCGGGCCCCGTGTTATCATAACCTTTCATGTAAAAAAAACACACAAAAGGGGGGGGGGGGGATGAAGAGGAAAGGAATTTGTTTAAGGCAGTTGTGGACAGTGCATTGGGGACCGTTAAACACATAATACAAAGATCATGATTTAACATTGGGGGAAAAAAACGTCCGCCAGATGTGGAGTGGTCTTAATAAAACGATCCAGATCGCATGCGGTATAGCGTGGCAGCGTTGCAATGTTGTGTGCGTTTCTGACGGCCGTTCCCCAACGATCCTGATTGGTTAACGGCACTACTGTAATATAGCCCTACCAATAATGTTTATGGCTGCCTGCTTTTTACTAGCAGTTCCTCTGGTTTGTTTTTTATGGGGAATATTGCGCTGTTAATATTAGCCACCAGATCTGCCATTTTGCCTATTAAGTTCCCTCTGCCTCGTCTAAAACCCGGGACCAGCTCCAGATGAGAATCCACTCAGTCGAAAAGCATATATAATCAAATTAATTATTCCAAGATGGCTCTGCTAGGAAGTGTGGCATTAGTTTGTATTTTGAAGTGATGTTTTAAATTGAAGCAAATGAATAAGATAATGAGGGTGGTGTTGTTTTTACATACGGTTTCCATTACACTACTGTATACTACGGTATTTTGCTTGTACTAGTACAAGCTCTAGAGTTACTTACTTAAAATGACCAAGCAAGATGGTGCGGTGGACACTGGTAGTGCTGTCATATTACAACTAGAAAGAGGGACAAAAGTGGGACAAATATGATCAGAAAAAGGGTCCCAAAAGAAAAATCATTAGCTTGGTGAAACTTGATGATAGAGCCGCCATTGGACTGATCCCATGAAGAGCACAAAGTTTGGGACAACATAACTCTGTCTATACTCTGGGCCGAGTATTATTTGGGCCTTCCACTTACCGTCTATTCCTATGCAATGCATAAGAAACTGAGATGTGGAATGATCGTGATTGTGTAACAGACATTGTGGCCTTGCTGCACTCACTGTTACATTTTGACACATCTACTGTATGCATTGGCTACAGTGGCACTAGTCCACATCACAACAGCAAGTAATCCTGGGAAGACGGCATCAAGTTTATTTATAGTCCTCTATCCCAGTCTGAGAAACCTGGAGCCTCCAGTTATGGCACCGATAGCAGTATTTCCCAGCAGCATATTTGTTTTCTTACCAAATGATGTCCCTTAGGGAGTGTGTTGTCTTGAAGCACACAGTTGGCTTGGCAAGCCCTTGTGTCTTATGATTCACAATTTCACTTTCAAGAAAAAGAAAATGCGACTAAATGCTATTAACAATTATTTCCCTCGTGATTAATTTATCAGTGCTTCTTAACTTTTTGGGGTACGCACTGCAAATTACCTCTAGTGTTAGTAACGTTTGGGAGATTTGGGAGCACTAGTGCCACCAAGAAAAAGTTGAGTTTTAGCCCTGTTTGTACTCCATCACATGAGGATGTGAAGTCGCTTGCCAAAGATAACAGATCTACTAATTAATGGTGTGGCGAAGTGTGTGAAGTATGTCTGTTTTGCTTTCGACAGTATACTGTATAAAGAATGG
Source organism: Benthosema pterotum (assembly GCA_039105355.1). NCBI lineage: Eukaryota > Metazoa > Chordata > Actinopteri > Myctophiformes > Myctophidae > Benthosema > Benthosema pterotum. The sequence goes on along the minus strand of CM076978.1, from coordinate 35,199,869 downwards.
TCAAGAGAGGCCGTTCGCAATCCAAACCCCCAGCTCTCACTCCAGTCAACTGTCTTCCCAAAGTCCCTGAGCAAGACACTCGACCTAAGTGCTCTGTCCCCAGGCAATATTTGTATTTGTAAAAAAAAAAAAAAAAAATGTAAAAAAAAAAAAAAAAAAAACAACATGCTTTGCATATAATACAACAAAAACAGTACCCCTGAGAGAAAGATGAAGCAAGAACAGAATATTCAATCTTTCTCTCTTTAACACGAAGGACCTATAGCATGAAATCAATGTTTTTCATTTTTTTTGCATTTTCTATCCCCACAAATAACCAATTGTGAACAATCAGTCTTTCATATCATATAGGAACTTTAATGGAAATTGCTCTCAGGAACAGCTTGACTTGTCCTTGTGATGATGTCATCAGTGCAACCTACTTTGTATAGTTCCTCTTCGGTTTCAATTTGCATTTCCACTTTGTTTACAATGCCCAAGCTGGTGTGGAATGGAAACAAGATTGGTTTTATCCATAGCATCAGTATTATAATTATTATTATTAGTTGGCAACTAATTTAGAAATTGATTAATTGGAGTGGCAATCGTTGTCATAGTGGCGTATTTTTTCCAGTGGTAAGTAATTACAATCAGTGATCATCTCTTTACACAACTCTTTACACTGATGATAGTCAGTGGCAACTGCAAAGGAAAATTGGTCACATTACTATGGTTATAGTGTCAAGAACAAAACTTAAGGTAATAAATAAAGTTAACAAGATTATCCTGTAACTCAGAAGATCCCTAAGACCCATCATCTAAAATACACATACACTTTTTTTGCTGCACTATTCAACTGGCCAGTATTGTCACCACAGTAGTGGTGTGCAAACGACAGACTTTCACCACTGCAAAAGTCACCTATAATGTCTCTGAAATGCAGGGGGGGGGCAGTGTAAGCCCCTCATCGCTGTATCCTGTTATTGATGGCACACAGCTGTTCTATAGCATACTATTGATCAAGCCCCTGCTACATACCTGGCACCGTGCCCAAAGCCCTAGCCGTTGGACCAGGGAAACGCTGCATATGGTGCAAAAACCTTTTTTGGTCGATAAAAAACAATATGAGTATATTTGAACAATAGAAGTAGTATGGGTGGTAAAATTCACTTACCTCATGATATGATACATTATTGATAATTAGGGTCCTGAATCGATTTATATTGCGATTCTTAGTTATGCTACGATTCCTTCGATATATCACATTTTTCCCCACAAATGACTGTGCTTTTATTATACTAGAACAAGGTGGATTCCACCCATTTTCAAGATTTTTTTCCCTCAGAAAAAAAGGTCCTAAAAGAAAAATCATTAACAAACACAACACAAATACAACTTGACGATGTCATCATCAAGTAAAATACAATTCTGAACAATATGGACTACGACAAGTTCAATCAAGTAGAACATTTTAAAGCAATTTTAAACAATATAAATAACAAAAAGTTCAGTCTTTCTGACATGAAGAAATTAATGAATAGACCTACATAATCATAAAAAAAATCGATTTTGAACCTGGCGATTTGATATTGATATCATGGCATGAAGAATTGCGATATATTGACATATCGATTTTTTTTTGCCCACCCCTAAGAAGTAGTGCTGTGTTTATGCAGTTGGTTGGTCGTGCTGGTATCCCTGATCCTCTTCTCAGAGATGTAGAGCTGTGTTTGGGTATAGGACAGCTATCAGAGGACAGGTGGTATTGCCCTGGAGCGCAATATCTCCCTTGGACAAACAGGCCGTCACGTGGGACCACCTGGGTTTTCAAACGTGACCACATTCTATCTCACAGCTGAGGGAAAACATGGATTGTGCAAGTGGTTATTATTACTACACATTAAATCAGTTGGTTTTCAACCTTTTTGATACAAGGGCCCACTATTTATTCAGAATTTGAGTGACGGACTACCATTTGATGACATTTAGCCCCACAGATCCCAAAAGATTTATTTTGCTTTTGTCCACAATTTCAGGCTGGATTTTGGGAAACAAAACGGACAGATCAAAATGACCATTAATCTTCTACATTCTCTAGTTGTGTAGACTTGCGCTAATTCAAATGATGAATATTTTAACTCTTGAGAGTGTAAACGTGAAATCAAATGGACTGCAAGGGTCCATTTAGTTTCATTTTACCCTCTCAAAGAGTTACATCTGACAGTTAATCAACTGTTCATCATTTAGCCTAGGGACTACCTGTAACTCTCAGTAGTTTTCAGTGGTCTACAGTGGTTTTCAAACAGCGGTCCCCAGACCACCTTTTGAAAACCAATGCATTAAATGGATTCTGACATTTAAAAACAAGGTTTTTTTTGCTTTATGTTTTGAGCCCAACTGCACCCCAAACACCTGTACTTGTCACATTCAGTAGCTGTAACAGGTGCTCTGATTTTCCTGTTGAATGTGATGTCGCATTCTGCAAATCCATATGTCAAAGGGATGCCAGCAGGGATGACAGCAGATGTCACTGTTTCCACCCTTTTGCCTGTTTTCATTGCAGCTCAAAAGCCTTCCAAACCCCACAAAAAATCCCCTTCAGACCAGGTTCATAAAACCTGAAGGAAAGACAAAAAATAAATAAATGAAAATGTCACGAAACCTTTAAATGAAATCGGATTTTGTCTCGTCTTTAGATAAAGGACAATATGTCCTCCTGATATGTGAGGGGCCGTGCTTTTTCATTTACTGTTTTAATTTATTTTTTAAATATTGTTTTATTTGTTGTGGCTGCAACCAGGGTTGGCATACCGAAATATGGAGGCTGCTACTTTTTTCCAAAGTAAATGTAAACTGTAAACTTAATTCCATGGCCCCCTCGTATATTAGGAAGACAATATCAGTCGCCAGAAAATAGTTTGGCTAAAAGATTGGGATAAAATGAACATCAAGTATCTAAATACTGAACAGAGTAACTTATAAACTGTATTGGGTGTTTGTTCACATGAACCTGAGTAGACCGTAAAATGACAAAAACATAGAAAAAAAAAAACATTAGCACCCGTGGCTTAAACAAACATTGATTTTGGAGGAGCTGCCAGTGCCCCTTGCTTCACACGGGTGTGATTTTTGTCTTGTAAAACAATAGGTATATAAAGTCTTAAACTACGGAGGCAGACTTTGCCACTGAGGTGTGCCAGCTATAGCTAACTAACCTGGCTATTAGGTTTTAATAACAAGCCTTTTTACCTCCGTATAAGTCCATGAAGGCAGGCCGACCTCCCTTCATATTGCTGGATATCTCTTTTCATGGTCACCAGTTTACTGTAAAGTGAAGGACCCCCCCTGCTGAGCTAAAAGACAGCTAAAAAGTAGAATGAAAGAGAGAGGGAAACGCTGATTGCGGTCTCTGTTACTGACCTTTTGCTTTGGAGCGTCAGCTGATTCGGCGCTAGTGTGCCACCGTCCGCTTTATGATTCTGCTTTGTGATTCCAGCCCTGACATCAAGGAGTCGGCCCTAACCCCTCTATTATACCCCAGCCCCCCATTTTCTTCTTTATTTAATGAAATCTATTATTTTATAACTGCCTGCCCGTCTTCTTGCGAGCGCAAACCCACTTGACTTATAATTTATTTGCCTTTCAAGTGGGGGCACTTTAGAGTGGCTTTTTAACATTCAACCCTGAAGCAGCGTCCGCTGAATAGAGAGGACTTCATTGGGGCGGGTGGGGGGTTGGGGGGGCTTTGCAGTCCCCTCTCATGCCACCCCCCCCCCCCCCCACCCCCTTCTCTGTCTTCCAACCCACCAGTATTTTCTTTTCTAATTTTCCATGTTTGCTTTTTTTCCCCTGCTCCCCGTCAGTATGGACCCTGCTGTAGCTTTTTGTCCCTCAAGTGACTCCCCCCACCCCCACCCACCCCCCCAATCCGCATGGCAAAGGAAACCCGTCGCATATTCCCAGCTTTTGTGATTATTTCTCCACAAAAGGTGCCCCATCACCTCCCCTGGTCCCCCTAAACACTAGAACATCAGGGTGCCCCCATGAAGAGGTATACTGTGCTACCTGGAAGCGCCAATTTGCCCCGGGGGCAGCTAACAGCAAGCAACAGCCACCTGACTTTTGTTTTGTTGTTTTTTTAATTACCTGTTACAGCCACCACCACCACCATCATCATCTCAGTCCCAGATTAGGGTTATACCGTGACTGTAAAGCATAAGACCGACCCCAGGGCATTTTGGAAAGCACAGTTGACAGGATTTGTTTTGGCTATTGAAAGGGACGTTATAGCTCCTTGAGAAAAGAATAGGCAGGCTTATTTAGCAAACAGAATACTTACAGTATGATGATGATGACTCCCCCTGGATCCCCCGACAATCCTTTTGTTTTTTTGAAGATGAACCATATCCCCCCTCCTCTCTCTCTTCCTTTCTCTCTCTTCTTCTTCTTCTCTTCCTCGGGGCTAAAGATGTGTGCCGCTATCTAAGAACGTTTCCCCCTCAGAGGGCCTGTGCCGAAAAAAAAAGCCCCGGCGAGACTTGGGGTTTTTGCAAGTATAGAGCCGTTTCTCACTGTAATTAGATCTATCCCGATCCTAATCATTTAGGCTATTCATTAGGGCTAATTGTTTCAGCGCCCCAGCACCGACAGAACAAATAATTAAAGACGCGTGTGCCGTGATTGTGATTATTGGTGTGTGACTTCTGTGTGAGCGCGCGTCGTGTGCACGAGCGTGCACGCCTGCTAAACGACATGCACGTGTGAACGCTTTGATAAGCGTGTTTGTGGTGTGAATCCATGCATATTGCACACACTCATTATGTATCTGGCGGTGCGGCGGCTTGTGTAACCGAGACACAGGCTATACAGTAGCCCGATTAAAAACGCGCTCATCTACTGTTGACTCGTAGCAATGCGAACTCCGAAAGAGAATGAGTAAACCCAATCAAAAAATAATAATTAATTTGAATAACTGTCGAATACTGTTCCATATTTATTATGCCATCTCTCTCCAGTTAGCATTTCCCTCCGTGCAGATACTGTATCTGAATGACACTGAATGTGCTTATCTTAGGGAAACAATTAGCATATGAGTGGCTCTGTGTTTTGGGTCAGTTTGTCGTGGGCAAAGCACAGGTCAAAGCACGGGTCAACGATGTGCTTCGTCCACTTCAATAGAGAGCAAAATGGGAAAACAGAACTTCACCCGTTAAACGCTTCCTGACTTTCACTCTGTATGAAGTGGGGATATGCAATCACCCCCATGTTTTACATACTGCTGCATTGTGTAATGCAATGCTCACTATAGTGCACTGTAGATTGACTGTGCGCATTGTTCTGTGTTTAGCCAGATTTATCTGTTCTCTTTTTAAATGTTCAGTATTTTATAATGTTTAAGTTGAAAACACTATACAGTATATAATTGATTCCACAAGTACTGTACAAGTGGTAAAGGGCTGGCCAGGGCATGCATGTCTTTTTCAAAAACAAACTGGACCCCACTAATGTTAATAACAAAATACCCCCCATTTTTTCTACTCTGTCTTTTCTTTTCTTTTTTCCCTATTCTGTGTCCCATGATACGCAATTGTGCATGGATGCCACCATGTGCATCATCGTTAAGCAGATCTTTTTTAAACAATATTTAAACATATACAGACAGTATACATTTTTATTATCATAGAATGTTGGCTATCATAAAGCCTGCGGTTTCTATTAGCTTGAATTCCCCATTGATGATGGCTGACAGGTTTCTGAACTGCCCACAGCCCTCCTGTGAGACACAGGCCGAGTAGAAAATACTTGTGGTATTTTATCATGACCATTATTGAGGACCTACATAATGTATTATATGAAGGCAGGTTGAAATTCTGTACTGTACTTTTGGTGTTTTAACTTTTATTGAAAAATAGCAGGCTTTCCATATGTTCTTTCAGAGTAAAATCTATAATGTCAGGTCAAAATGGGTGTATAGTCATAGTTAGCGCAGAGCAATTTAAATCTCACATATTACTTTCTCAAGGTACAACATAACAAATGACTTTTTTAATGGAACTCATTTAGGACAGAAACTCTTTTTGTGAAAATGTGATCCAAATCTTTGCATATACATTCTTTCAGAGCAAACTTTTTTTTTTAAACTCAAATCTTTGTTCCCAATTACCTATGATTCCGGAGGTTCTGAAATAGTTTGGGAACCAATGACTTTGCAACTGTCATGATTTAGAACATTGGTTTCCAACCAGTGGTCTGGGGACCACCAGTGGTCCCTGAGAAATAAATGATGGAAAGTTGGTTAACCAGATGTAAGATGTAGAGCGTAAAAATGAAACCAAATGGACCCTTGCGGGTCCATTTGGTTTCATGTTTACACTCTCAAGAGTTAAAATATTCATCATGTGAATTAGCCCAAGTCTACACAACTAAAGAATGTAGGAGATTAATGGTCATTTTGATCTGATCTGATCTCCGAAATCCAGACTGGAATTGTGGACGAAAGCAAAATAAATCGTTTTGGGGTCTGTGGGGCTAAAATGTACTGAAATGGTGGTCTGTGGCTCAATAGCCGTGCTCCAACCCAGCAAAAAGAGCCTAGAAAATGACTTTCGTTCCAATGTCTTTGGCACTACTGTTTCAATGCATTTTTGCATAGATAATACCCTTCTGGGCTTTGGGTTAAAAGTTCTCCGCATGATATCCTGCAGTATTTTGTCAGGAGCCAGATATGTACAACAAGTCTGTAACTAAAAAACGAAAATCGTATGTTGCTCTTTTTGCTTGTAAAATGTGATCTATTGAATTTGGCAACCCAAAATCTTTCCCAAATGTCATAAATACATATACCTAACATCTGAAACAATTATTGGTGCCATAGTTTACACATAAGTGTATTTAGATCATGAAATATAGCAAATTTGTTAAAAAACGCTTCACCTTAAGTGATTGTCACCCAGTACAATGAAACATACACATAGTAAATTTAGCCAAAAGCTTATGTTTCATGCATAAAAATGTTCTCAACCTACTGTGTAATGAAAGGCATTAAAGAACATCAACACATCTTACCCCAAAATGACTGATAATCTATCAAAATGTTACCACGCCCCTAAATTGGAATATTGCAAAAAATGCACAAGACTACAAATGAATGCACTGAAAGTCAGAATTATTGCAGCAAACGGTATGAAACATTTATTAAAATACCAGAAAGTGTCACAGCATCTGTCACCCCCCCCCCCCCCCACCACCACCACCACCACCTTCACCTTCACGTCCATCATATACTGTATATAAAATGAAATACAAAATGGCATACAAATTCAACATTATAAAATATGCTTGTTGGCTGTGCAAATAGGCTCTGTAAAAAGAGCTAAATGTATTGCATTAAAATGTATTTAAGGCAGTGCAGGACAGTTTTGCAGACATACAAGAACATCTACCAGTCTCACATTTGCTTTTCTTACAATTACAGTGAATTACAGTGGACTACCTGCAACACAGTGTCAGGGGCAGGATTTCTAGTCACCAATGTAACTGTTAACCCCCATCCTCCATGTCCCATCCATTGGCAATAGGTGAAGGAGCGCACACATACCATTCAGTGAATGTCTCATTACTTCTGCTTGGTAGTTTGCCCTTTTGCAGTGTTGGTGCAGGGCATCACTGGTTGGGGGAATGGACAAAGCTTTTTTGTTTTCTTCTCTTACTGTGTCTTTGAGAATCACAAGCTATTCTAGTTAATGCCTGAACATACACATGCATACAGTGAATAGACAAAGTGACTTGGACATATGGATTTGACCTTTAGATAAGATACCCAATGTCTTGACGAACAAAATATTTCACTTCGGGCACATTTAAATCCTCTCCTGTGGGGGGTACGGGCATGTCATACTGGGAGATTACCAGTTGTCTTTAATATCAATCATCTGTGTACACTGCCCAGGTGTACTATCATGGTTCATTGTCACTTTCTGCTTCTCTTACATTGGTTGAGTCAGTTTTTGTTGTATTAGATGAATGAGGTAGACTGTCTAGAAGTTTTATCTGCTGTTAATGTTTCAACACAAACATTTTAGAGATGATGTGCTTTGAGGGGCAGTGCAACACCAGTTGGGGGAAATCACAGGCCAACCACCTTTACAGTTTGCCCTGCCTGTAAAATAGAATGATAGGGAAAGATTAGCACAAGTGTAATAAAGTATTTTTTTTGTTCCTTCTTTTATTTCAGAAAGAAACATCCATCCATCCATTTAATTTAATGGTCCATAAAATTAACTATGGAGAGGTTCCAACGGTACTAAGGGCATGCTTCACGCAGGTTCATGAGCTACACAACCATTTTACTAGAGCCAGTATTGCAGATATGGTGCTGCCGTCTTTTAAAAGCAAGGTGGGCAAAGGCTCATTTATTTACATAGGACCCACACAGTGGAATAGCCTGGAAGCTAACTTAAAACTGACTTCTAATTTAAGGTCCTTTAAACAAAAAACAAAGGTATGGTTAATTGAAAATGTCCCACTATAAGTGGCCAGCATAGACATCCCCTTTGGGAGATGGGGGCATGTATTCTATGTGTCACTTCGTAATGTAAAAAATGTATGGTAATGTAATGTACCTTTCATATGAATCATTTTGTAATGTAAATAATGTATGGTAATGTAATGATGTACTTTTGTTAACTTATGTTCAGTGTAAATCAAATCAAAAATCATCCATTATGCATAGTCACGTCATGGTTAACAATGAGAACCAGTTCAGTTTAAACTAGCATTTTTTGCGACAGGATGAATGAATGAAAGAAAATCGTATTAACAGAAATGAGAGTTACAGTACAAGTCAACTACACACTGCTACAGAACTGATAACAGCTTGTAGAATTACAGTACAATTCAAGTACAACTACAGCAAATCTGAAAAACTGATTAACTAGTTAATACACTTGTTTACAATAGTAGCCAACTTGTTCATTTCATTAAGACATTCAAATACATACTAAACAACTAGTTCAGTAAAGTCAGAAACAGCAAATCATGGAGGTAAAATCATAGTGGAGGTAAAAAGGGAAAAGAGGAATGTACCTAGAGGATAGGGGGGTTTGGGGGGCGATTAGATATACATTTGTTGTTTTACAGAGGCCAGTTTCGAATTGCAGCCATCTGTAGGTGCCCCACGATAAATCTGATGTTTTTGTTTGTACGATAATGGTCAAAGACACACCACAGTTACCTAAAATCTGAAGCAACAGCATCCGCAGTCTTCCTCTTCTTCTGTGTCTACAAAAGTCGTTGTAGCTGACAGCAAAAGGTTGTTTCTGATAACATGTACACATAGACACAAATGTTGTTGGTCAATGCCTTACTTTTGAAATATGCACTGTAATAACTCACATACTATATAATAACTCACACTTGGTCTGTGTTGCAGTGCGTGTTTCCGTAGCGTTGAACATGAGGCAGCTCTTGTGTTCTGTCTATAGCAGGACTGATGGTCTCAGCATCCTTCAGCAACAGGCCTTTAAACAAACAAAATAACAATGATAATCTGCTGTATTGTCAAATCACAGATTTACAAATTTACAATTGTGTGTGTGTGTGTGTGTGTGTGTGTGTGTGTGTGTGTGTGTGTGTGTGTGTGTGTGTGTGTGTGTGTGTGTGTGTGTGTGTGTGTGTGTGTGAGAGAGAGAGAGCATTAAACGTGGTAAATGACAGTGGTCAAAACAACAGGCCTTGCTGTGACCTGCCCCAACATAACCTCCAACCTCCAATTCCATTTTGTTATTTTATCCCCTCAACTGTTAATATATCAATTAGCTGTAGGTGTTTTAGCCACACATTGTTCTTTTAATCAATGATAATCAATATAAAATAATTTCACTTCATCACCAAAGGCTTTACTGCTTCCCAAAAATACATGAATATGGACATTAACATATTATGCTGTTGAAATTGACAAAGGAACTGACACATTTTGTCTTTCTAATTCCCCAAAGCCTGGGAATCAAATGCAGATCATCAAACACTTCTGATGTAATGGAAACATTATGCAGTGTAGTGCTGGGCACATTTGGCACCAAGGATCACTGGTTTAAGTGCAAGCCTACGCACAATTCAACATTCGTAAAACTCTGAACTATGACTGCATGGGGACTGGGGAGAGTCATTATTGCTCACAATATAATATAATGTATAATATACACTAATCAAACAATAATGTGAGACAACATTTTTTTTAAAAGGAAGCGATGTGTGTTATATTAGTGTACAATGAACATAATTATGTTGGAATTAATGCTGACATTGAAATCGCACAATATAGCTGCCTATTTAGAAAATACAAACATTGGCACATTGTTTCCAAATGGGTGCAGAGCCCTGATATGCAGTATTAGGCTACAGTAATAGCACCATGATCAGCAGGGGTGTAGTGGAGGGGGGACGCGGGGGACGGCGTCCCCCCACTTCTCACATCTAAAATATTTTTGGGTCTGAAAAAAATCATTAGCATGGTGAAATACATCTTGATGACATCATCAAGATGTGTTTCACCATGTTAATGACTTTCTTTTTTCTGAGAGTGTACAATTGGACCCTAGCGGGTCCATTTGGTTCACATTTGTACACTCTCAGAAAAAAAAAAAAATCAAATGGGGGGAATTCCCCTTTCAGAGGCGTCCCCCCACTTCTAAAAGTACCACTACAACACTGATGATCAGTCATACAATAACAAATCAATACCAGACAGTCAAAACCTGGAAAGCCAGTTTTCTTTAAAATCTCTCAAAAAACTGTTTTAGTTTTGTGTAAGTGTGTGTGTGTGTGTGTGTGTGTGTGTGTGTGTGTGTGTGTGTGTGTGTGTGTGTGTGTGTGTGTGTGTGTGTGTGTGTGTGTGTGTGTGTGTGTGTGTGTGTGTGTGTGTGTGTGTGTGTGTGTGTGTGTGTGTGTGTGTGTGTGTGTGTGTGTGTGTGTGTGTGTGTGTGTGTGTGTGTGGAGGGGGAGCGCTTACCGTGAAAGATGATCTCCAGCAGAAGCAAACAAAGCCACTGTTTAGCTCAGGATCTAAGTGTCCCACCGTGTTGCTGCAAAACCTGGATGTCCTCCTCCTGTACTGATAAAAACGTGCATATAGCACCCTTTGGATTCCTCTGTATGCACTTTTCTTTCTTTGTTTTGATTTATTTTGCTCCTGCTGCTCGATGTAGCGGTAGCCATTGTTGTTATGATGGGGAAGGGAATAAAGCTGCCACGCGATTGGAGCATGTGACCAAAACCGCACCACTCCCCCTTAAAATACTAGTACGCCTAGTAAGAAATAGTCCCGTCTTTGATTGCCGATTATAAAAATACTGCAGGATGGCACATGGAGAACTTTTTTATTTGGGCTTTCTACATATATCTCTCTTTTATGAAGCCAAAATTATGTAGTGCCACGCGGGTCGATACGAGAGTGAACGAAAATCGCCTTGGGAGCACGGCCTACAAATGCTGAATAAATAGTGGGCCCTGGTATCAAAAAGGTTGAAAACCACTGATTTAGAATCCACTGTGTGTGGTTGTTAACAGTGTTTGTGCCATCCACAGGGACGGCGGCTGGCTCCTGGCTAGCGGCGGCTGGCAGCGGCCTGCGTGGGGGCATCGGGGCCACCATGTGGCGGGTACGGCGCTGCGCTACGTGCCGCGCAGGGCCGTCCTCTACTGCCCCGGAAACGACGAGAGGAAGCTGCGGAAGCTGTCCTCGCTGGACGTGGACTGCGCCGTGCTGGACTGTGAGGACGGAGTCGCCCTGAGCAAAAAGGTAACCGATGGGTTCGTCACCTCTTTTAGTCTACTGGAGCCGTACAGTATGACATGTCTTGTCTTTTTATTATTATCTTCTATTTTATTCATACTGTATATACACCTGGGACTTGAATATTGGTTTATGCAGTCTATGCACATAGGGGCATTAAAGGTAGGGGAAGTGATTTGAAATTCATGGTGTAGTACCAGCCTGGTGCACTAGGGCCCCCAACAGTAGCTACACTATGTGAACCTGCTGCTCGCTCCTGATTGGAGGAGAATTGGTGGTGACCAGGGGAACTTTTATTAGCTCCTCTGCTAATGTGGGGGAGGGGGAAACTCCATATGTGGTTTCCACACCTTATAATAGAGCATTTTAACAGAAAATATTTTTTGGGTGATATCTGACAAAAGTGAAATCACTTCCCCTACCTTTAAGTGGTTCTGTAGGGACACTATTTCATGTGTCATGAATCTACAATACATAAGAATGTAACTTGTAATGTTTGTCCCTGTATACCGGTACTCAAAACAACGACAAAATTTAGGTTATTTTTTGCCTTATATAGGATGTTAATGGTAAGGTCGCCTATTTTACTAAATCATTGGATAATTACCACGGTTCAATGCCTAAGGCCAGTGGTCCGGGGACCACCTGTGGTCCTTGAGAGGGTTCCAGGTGGTCCCCAGCTAAGTTGGTTAACCAGATGTAACTCTTGAGAATGTAAAAATGAACTCTCAAGAGTTACAATATTCATCATCTGAATTAGCCCAAGTCTGCACAACTAGAAGATTAATGGTCATTTTGGTCTGTATGTTTTGCCTGTTTTGTTTCCCAAATTCAGCCTGGAATTGTGGACAAAGGCAAAAGAAATCTTTAGTTTTGGGGTCTGTGGGGCTAAAATGTCTGTGGGGCTAAAAGTGGTGGTCCGTGGCCCAAATACTGAATAAATAAATGGTGGGCCCTGGTATCAAAAAAGTTCAACCCCCCTTTTCTAAATAACTAAAATTGCTCAACATGCAACTTTTAGGAACCAAGCTGAATATATCAACATTACAAATGTTCGATTTACAAAGCTCGATTTGGCGCGCCCAATCAGAGGGGGTGAAATGAGCGAAATCGAGCAGAGGAGCAGCAGCGGCGGGACGCGTCCCTCGATGCGACAAAATAGAGACGTCGCAAACCTGTCACGATAAAGGAATGGGCCCGAGAGCCTCCTCAGAGTCTACATTCCTCTCGGCCCCCCTGAATGGGCCAACACGACGACGCTCGCATTCCACTCCACATGGACCCCCTCTCCCCACACCCCCACCAAACACATAATGAAGATAGAAGCTCTGCTGACATCCACCAACTCCTTCTCCATCGAGGTCACAGTGCCTAAGCCCCGTCAGTCACGCGTCCGTCAGGCCCTCGTCTCATTGTCTTTAGCGTTTACCGCGGCGGGAACTAGCCTCGGGGCCCGTATCAATCGTCTTTATTATCGCGACTTTTGCCCCTCTCCTGCCCCCCCCCCCCCTCCCCAAACCTCCAATCACAATTTCATGGGCAGTTTAGGCAGGGGCCAATGGGGAGGCTATAAGGCAGGCAGGCTGGTTGGGTTGTAGGCGGTGTAGGGAGGAGAGAGAATGCTTTTTAACCTGGGCTTGCATCTGCTGCTGTCCCGCTGCTCGGCCCAGTGGGACCCCCGGTCACCTTGTTTTTAAAAGGACTCCGGCGGGGGGTCCGCGCCGGCCTTTATGCTGGACGACAATAGGGGTTGAAATGCTTGCTTGTTTTAAAACATCTTACTTAGGTAGGATTTCCTTTCTTGGTGATTAATTCTAGCACCTGTCTTGAGGGAGGGATGGAGGGGAGACGGAATTATTCTTAAAGGCCCGTTTTTTTGGCTGACACAGTGGTGTGTGTGTGTGTGTTTGTGCGTGTGTGTGGGTGCGTGTGTACTCCATATAGACCAGGGGTTTTCAACAGGTGGTCCGGGGACCACCAGTAGTCCCTGAGAGGATTCCAGGTGGTCCCCAACTAAATGGTGGGAAGTTCGTTAACCAGATGTACCTCTTGGAGAGCGTGAAAATTAATGGACCATCTCAGATCCATTTGGTTTCATGTTTACACTCTCAAGAGTTAAATATTCATCATCTGAATTTGACCAAGTATTTTTATCTCTATGTTTGTCTGTTTTGTTTTTACGAAATCCAGCCTGGAATTGTGGACAAAACCAAAAGAAATATTCAGTTTTGGGTCTGTGTGCTTAAAATGTCACCTGGCGCAAATGCTGAGTAAATAGTGGTCCCTGGTATGAAGCTTGATATAGACAGACAGAGCTTTGATATCTCTTCAAAAGGGGGTCCGCGGGCTAGTTGGTGTCAATTTGGGGGGTCCTTGACATGAAAAAGTGTAACTGAACATGCAGGATGCTGTTGTCAGCCTCCACCCCTGGAGCCCGACAGCCAGGGACGCATCTAGGCATGGGCATGGGGGGGCAGTTCCCCCCCTAGATGCCCAGTCTGCCTCACCAAACACGATGGCATGGGAAACAACCCAAGATATTTCAAATTAAAGTGCTTATATTTAAAATGATTTGAAACACTACTACTGCTACTAACTAACTACAGCAGTGTCACCACTAAACAGCATTTCATCATTGAAAACAGAAAACTCTCTGAGTCAGACGTTTGGCTTTATGCATGCTGCGTGTCTGTTGCAACTTCAACAACAACTGATGTTATTATTGATGCTTTACTTGACTAATAAAATGGTATGGGTATGAAGCCGCCCCCATACCATTTTCTCCTGCCCCCCAATTGGGAAATGTTACATCCGCCCCTGCCGACAGCTCAGAATGCCGATGATCAAGAAGTGGAAAATAGAAATGTACCACTCTCTCTCTACCCCCTATAGCCTCCTCCTCTCCTCTCCGATCTGGCTAAGCCTGCACTTCACTTCACGGCACAATTTGTAGATTCAGGGGAGGAGACCATATGTTGGCTTTAAAAGAGTCCTGGCACAGTGTGCTGCGAGGGGGAAAAAACCCTGTGATCCATTATGTATTTGCCTGCTCGCGCTGTGTAATATATAAATGAGTTATTAACTCCATAATAAAAAATGCACCTTTCCTACCTTCACCTCACTCTCTCTTCACTCCTCACTCGCACTTCTCGGCTGCCTATACTCTGTCGTGGCAATTGGAAAACCGTGGGGGTCACTTTGTATGCTATGCCTTTAGGTTACGCACACACCACACACACACACACACACACACACACACACACACACACACACACACACACACACACACACACACACACACATGTTTTCACATGCACGCACATCGTGTATGCGTGCCAAAGGATACTAAAAAACTAGATTGTGACTCGTCATAATGGGTGTGTGTGACTTTTGTTGGTTTTTAAAATGGGCTTTCTTTTGCCAGTGGCGGTTTTCAGGGGTGAAATGTTCCCTGGTCATTGTCCTAGTTTACGTCTTGCCAAGATGCTCACCTACCAATGAACCCCAGACAGTCCATGTTGTATCATAATGTTGTTCTTGTTCTTTGTGTGCGCATGACTCGGCTCGCAGCTTTGCAGGTTGACTCGGTTCGCAGGTTTGCAGGTTGAAAAAGCCTTTAGCGCTGAATTCGATGGAATCTGCACCTGGCATTCATTACACCTTTGTTAAACAGAATCAAATATTAAAGGGACAGGATTGTGACATAAAAAAAGGTTTTTGTAATTTTTTGGTTTCTTTTTTGCTCAATTCCACTCAGGGAAAAAACAGACATTCAAACATTCAGTAGATTTTGTGGTCTGGGGTTTTCTCTCCCCGGACCCCAGTTTGGGATGCACTGATCTATACAACGCATTCGAACTCCTGCTTATTTTTGCTAGGCCTGCACACAGTAGAGTAGAGAGTACAGCAACATGCGTTGGGCCTGGGCAACAATGCACTAATCCATGAAAAGATACTTGCACAGATATCAATCACAACACCAGAGGGAGCTTAACCAGCCATGTTCAACCCAGATTTGACATTTTTTAGTTAACCGTGTAACTGTACTGTAATGTCCAGTGACACTAAAATCACATTGTCGTTCGTTCAGTTTCATTCATCATATTGCACGATTGTACCGTGATTGGTGTAGGGTATGATAGGTGATTAATACATTATTCTGTTCTTGATTAAGCTGACCAGCACAGTGTTGAGTAACCACATTTATGATGACGTGTATGGCCGTTTTGAGCCTAAGGAATGTTTTCTGAGGAGGACTAATCCTGGAATGGATTCAGCATTAGCACATGTACCTAGACAACATTAGAAACGTCTTGGAATTTATTTAGTTCATATTACTTTCCCTTAGCAGTAAAGCAGTGAATTGAAAGACAATCCTGCCTCTGCGTGTTACAGTATTGAAATATGTACTTGGTGAATATAAAACTCAGTGTTGAAATATGTACTTGAGTCTTCATGGATTGTACCCGGCCTATACTCCTCTCCTGTACTTCACTACTACTTTAATGAAGAAGGCAATTCAGTTGGATCTGTTTTTTTTGTTTGTATGTTTTTTTTTATTGTGTGCGTCATTTATCATGCAATCGAGTCGGTGACGAAGAAATCATAGCCTCTGTGTTTATATGTGTTGTTTTCTACCGTGGCACCTAACACACCCGTTCACCACGATTGCGTTCACCATGACAACGGCACAGTAGGGCCTGTCGCCTTGCCAGACGATGCCAGGCCTTCTGCACACTGCCCCTGCAATGCCTGCCTGCTGCCTCCCTGTAACAGCCAGGGGCGGATGTAAAATGTCCCATTTGGGGGGGCACGAGAACATGTTGGAGGGGCAAGAGAAAATGGTATGGGTGCGGCTTCAAGCCGCACCCATACCATTTTCGGTTACAGGACTTTTATTAGTCAAGTATAAGCATCAATAATAACATCAGTTGCTGTTGAAGTTGCAGCAGACACGCAGCATGCATAAAGCTAAACGTCTGACTCAGAGAGTTTTCTGTTTTGAATGATGAAATGCTGTTGGTTTAGTGGTGACACAGCTGTAGTTAGTTAGTAGCAGTAGTAGTGGTTCAAAGTATTTTAAATATAAGCACTTTAATTTCTTGGGTTGTTT
This sequence comes from Benthosema pterotum, assembly GCA_039105355.1. Lineage (NCBI taxonomy): Eukaryota > Metazoa > Chordata > Actinopteri > Myctophiformes > Myctophidae > Benthosema > Benthosema pterotum. The sequence continues at coordinate 35,182,986 of CM076978.1, read as the reverse complement.
TGCATGCCATCATGTTTGGTGGGGCATTCAGGGCATTTAGGGGGGCATTGCCCCCCCATGCCCATGCCTAGATCCGCCCCTGGTAACAGCTGAGACAGGCAGCAAAGAGCTCTCTAAGAGTCCATCCATTTGTTTATTACACCACCAAAAAAACGCCTTTAGCTATTGAAAAATATCAGATCTACAAGCTCATAGCGCGCTATGAGCTTGTAGGTCTGATATTTTTGAAAGATGAAGGGTGAAAATGTGGTGCAAAATCTTTGAACATTCTGTGATTTGATTTTAACTCGAATGTTTTGCTTCTGGAAGTTCCCTTGCTGGGACTAATGTACATATTTTCATACAGGGATCAGCGGACAGATACAGACGGTTTTGGGGGGGTCCTTGGCATGAAATATTGAGCACCACTGACATAGAAACTTGAGGTTTATCAGAAAATTGTCAGGATTTACAGTATGAGAACATTTTGTCTGAATCTAGTGTCACGTCAAAATGGGTTTAATGTGGACTGATTGGTAGACCGTTTTCTTGATTCATACTTACCCTCATGAGACATGAACAGGTATGTCATTTACTCGCTCAAGACTCTGAAGGGAGATTTATACTTTATGGTGTGCTGGTATCATACCCCAAAAGATCACCACACTTACCAGTGTTGGGAAATATTACTTAGGGGAGTAATAATAAATTATGTATTACTCATTACCCCTTTAGAAGAAGAATATTACTCTACTTATTACTTGGACTCAAGAGTAATATGTAACCTATTACATATGTTACAAGGAGCAGCATGACAAAAGTAACTAGTAATATTCATAGAAGTAACTGTAAGATTACTGTGTTTTCTGCAGTGGAAGGCGCACCTTCAATAAATGGCCTATAATGGTCTGTTTTCATATATAAGGCACACCGGTTTATAAGGCACATAGAATAGCTACTGCAGTCAAACAATCCATACCCAAGGTGCTCAAGCTTATCGTCCGGAAAATACAGTATTGTTTCGTAGGAACGTAATCTCGTTACAGAGAAAAGTAATACACTAACTTGTCACTAGTTGAACCCGTCTCTGGCACTCTCACATGCGTGTAAATGGGCTGTAATTTGGCGGCGGAGCACGGCGCGCAAACCAAGCATAAATGCAGGCATTACTTCCAAGTGGTGTGTGCATGCGTCCAACGTGTATATCCCCTGGGTTTCTTTATCGGGCATGGGAAAAAGAAAGAAGTGGGGGTCGGAGGATAAGGGTTGTGGGGGTGGCTGGGGGGCAGTAGTGGGCTGCTAACTGTCAACCGCACGGACCCAGTGAGGAGAGGAGGAGGGAGGGAGGAGGGAGGGAATAGAGGAGGGTAGGGAGGAGAAGACAAGCCTGACTGCTCTAACACTCTTACACATATCATCATATCTGTATGATCAGTGGGGTGGAGGTGGGGAGGGGGCCGGAGAGGGCAGGTTGAAACCTTGGAGCGGAACTGACGGCTACACCTGTCTCCCTCTCTCTCTCTCTCTCTCTCTCTCTCTCTCTCTCTCTCTCTCTCTCTCTCTCTCTCTCTCTCTCTCTCTCTCTCTCTCTCTCTCTCTCTCTCTCTCTCTCTCTCTCTCTCTCTCTCTCTCTCTCTCTCTCTCTCCCTCTCTCTCTCTCCTCTCTCTCTCTCCTCTCTCCTCTCCCTCTCTCCCTCCTCTCTCCTCTCTCTCTCTCACCTCTCTCTCCTCTGTTCTCTCTCACTTCTCCTCTCATGTTCTTTTCTCTTATCTTGTTTGCCCTATGGCCGCTGTGGTATTCCTGCCGACGGCTCTACTCCCTCTCTCCCCTCTCTCTCTCTCCCTCTCTCTCTCTCTCTCCCCTCCGCGGACCCCCCTCCATCCCCTCCTCTGACTCCCCCCTGCCTCCGCCGTCGTGGAGAGATTCTCCTCCTAATCCCTGGAAGTTTGGAACTAATGAACTAACCGCTGAGCTGCTGCCACGGAGCCTGGTCCCAAACTATACTGTACTTCACACTCGATTTCCTCTCCAGATGGCTTGGTGGCGTGGCCGAGCCGGCGGGGAGCAAACCTTCTCTCTCTCTCTCTCTCTCTCTCTCTCTCTCTCTCTCTCTCTCTCTCTCTCTCTCTTTCTCTCTCTCTCGCATACACACAAGGGTGCGGGGTGTGTGCTCGCACGCACGGCGTGCGCACGAGCGAGCGACATCGTGTGCATACGTGCGTACACGCCGCGCTCGATGGAGTCCAGAGAAGCGTCTGTCTGTGTGCTTTTCTCCTTGTGTGTGTGTGTGTGTGTGTGTGTGTGTGTGTGTGTGTGTGTGTGTGTGTGTGTGTGTGTGTGTGTGCACAAACAGTGGCTGGCAGGGAGGCACCTCTCTCACTCGAGTGTGAAAGTGGACTGATGTTGTTTTTCGTTTTTCCCCTCCTGTTTTCTTCGTTTCCTCTGAATTTTGGAACTTTGTCTGAGATTGCTGTATCATTAGATACATCCATCACTTTGCCACTGTGGCGCCAATGGGCAGAGCTTATAGCAGTGGCCCATGGTCATCTCAGAGGGCTGAAAAAAAGAAAAATATGATTGTTGTGCGATGTATGTTTTTCGTTTTACTTTTCTTTTTGTTACCCTCAGTGTAATCGTTATGCACAAATCAAAGACGACACCCCAGAAGACTTTCTTATCTTTATTTGCACTTGACTTATTTCCCCCCAAAAGTGGTCCAGTTGTTATCTTGTCAAAAAAAAAAAACTCTATTGGCTATTTCCCCTAACTCACCATAAGTTTAGAATGGGGTTATTGGGTGTTGTTCAGATTCACCTATTCCCAACGTTTTTAAGCATATGGTGGGGTAGGGGAAACAGCCAATAGGGATGATACAAAATAACAACTGGACCACTTTTTTTAAAAAAATAAATCAACTGCAAATAAAGGTAAGAAAGCCTTCTGAGGTGAATTCTACTTTAAACTCCCCCATGACACATTTGTTGCCCTTGGTGCTGTTATCCGCCAGCTCACCTGCCGGTGGGAATCTTCCACCAGGTGGACTAACGGCTCCGTTAACCCCCCCCCCATTCGTCCCCTGGCTGTGGTGTTGAAGAAATGGCAGTGCGGCAACAAAGAACGCCTCCCCCCGCATCCGGCTTCCCTCCTCTGAACGCTTGCTAATTGCGTTTGTTTAGACACTCAGTTTGTGCCGCATCACTCTGCGGTGTGTTCTAACGCCCTAGACTCTGTTGTGGTTGGACGGATGCTTTGCCCTTGGTGCCGCCGCCCCCGAGCACCTTGTGGAACAACTTTGTTGTCACTTGTTTGGTGTCCAATTTCTCAATGTAGTCATTGTTGTGGAACTGTGTGGTCTCTGTGCCAACCCCTACCTACCTACCGTTGGCCCCAGGAGATGTTTTTGACCACGTTACTCCGATTCACATGGAGTTGACATCTCATGCTGAAGACAGTTTTGTATGTAAGGCATGCGGAGGTTCATGCTGTCCACCCCGGTTATCTTCCCTGCATGCTTAACAGGTGCCCCTGACCAAGCAGTAAGAGCCCACCATAGTGGCTTCACACACGCGCTAATGCTGCCCATCCGTGTTTGTTTTTGGAGCAATCCGGGGCTAAGCCGGATGCATCAGATGCCAGGGATTGAAACCCAGCCTCTCTCCACACGCAGGGTGAGGGTTTTGTTGTGTTTATTGTGGACTTCCGTCATTCGGTTACTTTGTGGTGGAGCGTCGGTCTGGTTGGTGGTTTGCTTGCTTTGATTTTAAAAAATAATAATAATACATGCAGGCACATTGACATTTGGATGGCATTTGGCAAATTGGCATTTTGGAGATGTTTAGCGATTCAACGTTCAGTCACAGTGCACTTACAATTGAAGGGGATGAACATTTCTTCTTCTCAGACATCTTTCTCACAATTTAAGCAAAATCTAATTTCCCCCCCAAGAAGTCCCTGTAACCACTGCTGGCCCATACCGATGGGTGTTAGATAGTGTGTAGACAACCACACTTCTCCTCAAATACACACAACATCAGCAGCTACATATTCCCGCCTGATGGTACTGAATTTCACCGTGAGAACTTAAGGGACGTTTCACCGTTTTTGCCAAAAAAAGATACAGATATTAATAACATTTAGAAGTCTCCTAATTTCCCCTCACAGAGCCCCCTATCTGTCGTATGTCAAATTATAGATTACAAAGAGACTCTTCCTGACTCCTAGCAAAAGAGTTGGTTGGTGGGATAAAGAATAATTGCAAACAAAGTGAAATTTCTTCTGATTTGTTTAGCTAATAGAAGCCATTTTACTATGAAGAATGTTGTAAACGCATAAATTATGTCTTTTGATGACCGGTTCCAGTATTTAGTTCTGTGTCTGTGGAGTTGTCTGTGTGTGTTCACGTTCATTCTACCATTGGAAGTGAACAGACTCCAGCATTCTTCCGGTCTCCTATTTTTGTAACCGCCCCCCTCCTTCTTTCCTCCATGAATGCACACATGAACGAGCGCCCAATGTTAAACTAGACTAGTTCTCCTGTAGTCATGAATCCACAGGCTTGTCTGCAGTTCACACACTAACCCAGGGGTGCCCACACTTGAGAGCTACTTTCAAAATGAACGGCTCAACAAGATCTACACATCAAAAATGTGATTATTCCATTACTGAGAAAACAGAGAGAGCTGCCGAAGCAGACAACCCGCAACACTCCATGTTGTGAAAAGTTCTTCTAGGTGCAAGGCTCAAAAATGCAGAATAAAAAAGAGAAATGCCAGCACTCAATGAATGTCCTTTTTGTGTATCTTTATTTACCTCCATGTGCAGTCAACGAACGTGTTTCGACCTAGATGGTTGTGCTCAGCGTTGTCATTATTCCATTACTGAAAATCTATTTCAAGGCCCCCTAGAAAGTTTGAGCTTTTAAATAGTGGTGATGGTTTTACTTACTGTTATAGTGTTTAAGAATGCGCTTAAAATGAAAAATAGAGGGAGAGAATTGGAAGGTTTTCTTGTATGTGCTACTACTGATGTTTGAAAACAGTATTTGGGGTTTGAGTTGACAGTTTGTGATGTTGAATTTAGTCTCTTGCACCCAAAACTAACTTTCACGCTTTTGTCCACAATTGGGAAAGAGAAGTGGCAAAACGTTGGTCAACATAACAATTATTCTCAATGATTTTTTTTTTTTTTTAATTTCGTGGACTCTTGTAACTCTTGAGAGTTACAGATCTATGGGGACTGCCGTGATCTACCTGCACGGCCTGTGTGATCTACTGGTAGATCACGAGGGGTGCCCTTCTGGGCACCCCTGCACTAACCACTAGGGCTGACCACTTCCACTTTGGAGATGCTCTCTGGGGATGTGCTCAGCCCTCCTCCCTATCCACAGGGAGGAAATGTAGTCCAGGAAGTAGTGTCCATCAGAGATACTCTTCTAAATTATGAATGTCTATTGAAAAACCCTATATCTCAGTGGTTTGCAAACTATTCAATGTTTGCAAATTAAATGTAATTCTCCCCCCGGTGGCCCACGGTTGTTCCAGGGATCTCCCAAAACAAAAGATTTGAGTTAAAAGTGTTCTCTCTGGGCAATATCTACAGTATTCTGTATAATCATTATCCGTAGTACGATCTAATAGATCTGCTGGGTTTTTTTTTATTCAAAAGACAAAGTTTAAAATAAAAGGTTAAAGGTGCATGGTTAAAAGCTAAGGCGACGCTGGCTGCGTTTCTGTCAAAAAACGGGTTAATGAACCGTTAAGAATCTGAGTGAACTATTGGCTGTCACTGGAGATTTTCCATCTTAACATAAATTATGCGGCCAACTGTCAACCGATACGTGACCCCAAGTCGAATGCACAGTGTGTGTGTTTTTCTTTTTTTTCCTATTCCAGAGGACAGTGAAAGATCTATTCTACATATAAGTGGATTCAAATGACCAAAAAAAGAAGAAAAAAAAAAAACGCCCCAACAGAAGGAACTCCTGGGGTTTCGGGGCGACTCGAAATTATGAATATTGAACACTACTGTGTATTTACAATGTGTGCATGCATGCATGCATGCATGCTTGAGTGTGTGTGTGTGTGTGTGTGTGTGTGTGTGTGTGTGTGTGTGTGTGTGTGTGTGTGTGTGTGTGTGTGTGTGTGTGTGTGTGTGTGTGTGTGTGTGTGTGTGTGTGTGTGTGTGTGTGTGTGTGTGTGTGTGCGTGCGTGCGTGCGTGTACTTGTGCATGTGTGTGTGTGTACTTGTGTGTGTGGGTGTGTGTGTGTGTGTGTGTGCGCAGTCCGTTCCTCAGAGGGGACCCGCTAGAGTCCAGAGAAACTCCCAGCCACGCTGCCAAGAATCACAAACGAAGGGGATCCGAGCCGCTCAGCCAGAAAATAGACCCAGATCAGAAAGACTTTTCCATGCCAAGCTTTCCTGTCTATCAAACTATCAATGTGCGTACGTGTGTGGGAGTGTGTGTGTGCACGTGTGTGTGAGCGCACTGTCAGGTGTCACGCGCGGAGTGGAGTCCTTTGGGGTGGAGGGTGGTGGTGGTGGTGGTGGTGGTGGGGGTGAGAGGAGAGCGGTGAGGTCAAGGGTCGCCGGAGGGTGATGACAGTGCTGTGATTAGCAGAGTGGAATTCTACTCTGGTCAGGTGTTGGAACGAGAAGAGAGATGGATGGATGGATGGAGACGAGGGAGGAGGGGGAGGGAGGGAGGTTGGAGAGTCAGAAAAGGACTGAGAACTGTGGAGGAAAAATCGTTGAACTGCCTCTTTCTCTTGAGCACGGTGTTGAGGACTGCCAAAATTAAAATGCACTAGTGGCACTTCCAAAATGCACTGGAATGCGCTAGAGCAGTGGGTTTTCAACCATTTTCATACCAGGGCCCACTTTTTATTCTGCATTTTAGCCACGGACCTCAATTTCATGTTGAGTGGCTCCCAAACTTTATCATGGGATCATCCTTTATCAGGGATCATCCAATGTATGAGAAGTTTTTTATGGCTTGAGCAGAGAATCTCAACCCATTTAATTTTGAAGCACCCGACAGTTTGAATGCCAGCCTTTACTGACATTTCTATGTTGACAAAAATGTAGAAAAACCACTACTCATCCACTGAAAAGTCTCTAGTGAGGTGCAATGAAAAAACAAGAAAATAGGCTCCACAACACTCAAATCTGCGCATAAGCGATGAAATCAAATGTATTGCAAGCTTTCGGTCTACTCACCACAAGCTGCCTGGTCCAGGCAGCTTTACTGACCAAAACATGCCTGAAGGTCAGTAGACTGAAAGCCTGCAATACATTTCATCGTTTATGCACAGATTTGAGGGTGCAGTAAAATTGTAAAATCAATGTTAATTGAATAATTGAGAATGTAGTACAAATGGAACCAAATATATCTGTTGGTCCATTTGGTTCCCCCCCACCCCCCCCCTGGAACTCTCTCAAAGACCCCTGGCGGTCCCCTGGACCCCACTTTGGGAAGCTCTTTTAGATTTAGATACCATGCTGTTTTGACAGATAGCTACTACAGATCATAGCATTTTTTAGCAAACTCTTGTTTACTTAACCATTTACCCGGTCACTGGTTGACGAGGGTTCATGCCATCCAGCCTGAACTTCCTGGTCTCTAGCGAGTCGCTCTGGATGAAAAGCAGCCCAGCAGCTAAATGCCTGCATTGTAAATGGTATTTGGACAGACATCCAGATGAGGGACACATTAGGATGCATGTCTTCTCTGTAAACATACGGCGTGCACGTGCGTACGCAGACACAGTGTAGTGTAGCGCACAAAGCAAAGCTCGCTAGCTCTCTCCAGATGCTGTGGGTCGAGGGCAGGGGTTGAGGCCGAGCGAGGGATCAGAAAACGCTGAGATGTGAAAGAACAGAGAGAGAGAGAGGTCCCCCCAGCCCTCCCTCGCTCCCTCCCGCTCATTATCCTGTTACACTGCACTGTTTTCCCTGGCAGAGCCGGCGGCCCACACCGGCCTGGGCTACGTGGGCCGCCGAACGCACAGCCTCCATGGGGGGAGGGGGAGGGAGGCCTGATGGCGCAGGAGAGGAGAGGGAAGGAGCAGATGGGGGATATGGGGGCAGTGGTGCATGGGGGATGGCTGAAATTGTGCTTTATTTATCTTATCTTGCAATGTTGGCACATTTTGAGGTGGTTTAGTGTCAGGCATGCATATGCAGGGTATATGTACAGTATATATTTATTTATACATGTACATTTAAACTTTGTTGTCATTTAGGTTTTATATCTAGATCAGTGGTTTTCAACCTTTTTCATACCAGGGCCCACTATTTAGGCTCATGGGCCAGGCGCCTATGTCCTCTTTCTGTAGAGTGAGGCAGCTTGATGTACAAGTACAATCCCTGATGATGCTGGTATGTCACAGGAACTTATCCCAATCCAATCCTTCATACTGAGTGCCATGCAGGGCGGCATTAGGTCCCATTTTTTTAGAGTCTTTGGTATGACACGGCCGGGAATTGAACCCCGACCTCCCAGTCTCTGAGAAAACGCTCTAACCACAAGGCCACTAATCTGGTCAAATGTTCTGGCCTTATGCAGACACTGCCGTATATATCTATCTACATTATACATCTACAAGCTCACAACATGCCAAATTACGACATTGTGAGGGCTGCTATTGCCACTGGCCATCTGACCAGAATAGGGATGCTATTTGTGTGGTCAAAGAAGAGCTTCAACGAAAGGGAACACAACAAAAAGAATTGACATAAGTGGAATTCAGATGGATCCATAAGGGTCTCACTATTTGCATTTGACGGTGCTCTCTTTTATTCAAGCATCTGCTCCCATTTTCATCTTTGAGCATGAGAAACACTTCCAATGCTTTCTCTCCTCTTAACATTACTGGTAGTTATTCTTAACTGCAGCATTCCTTTACCTATAATGTAACGCAAGTGAATTCCTCCACCCCTGTTGTGCTGATTATCTCGTCGCCGCCGCTTTACAGAAGAATAAACAATGGAAACACAGATCGCCTCTGACTGATGGAGTGGGATGTCTGAATCCTCCTCTTTATCTGCGTCACCAAACCGGTCCCGCATTAGTCACTTATCCCCCAACTCTAGCACTCCCATGTGTGTCACTTGTCAAAATGAATCCAGGGTGACGGAGAATTTGGTTAGAAACAAACACGCATGCACTTGTACATGCACACACATACACTCCCCTCCTCTCCTCCTCTCTCTCTCTCTCTGACATCTCCTACATACGGTAGTTTACATTTCATTTTAAACGGCATCCCAAGTTGGCACAGCGGGATGCAAAACGTCAAGCTCTCGAAGGAAATACAGCTACGGCTGCTGAATGTGCCTCATTCTTTTTTTATCCCCACTCTATACTTCCATCCTCGCTCGCCCCCCTATAGACATGCAAACATGGCCACGCTAAACAATAACAAGTGCCTTAAAAGCCCCAGTTCTAAAGGCTGCACAGGTTTGTCCTGTAATATGCCTGTTTAAAGATTGTTTAAATGTCTTTTGCACAAAGCTGACAATTTTGACCTGATGGCGGTGCTACAGGAAATGCCTTGGGAACATCCAGGTTTTTGTAGTGGCTGAATACCAACCACACTAGTGATCCTTCTTTGATTCGCCACCGGTACCTCCAGCTTGGCCAGTATTTGGCCCCTGTGAATATTTTGGAAAGACCTTTGGCCACTTCCCTTCAATGGAAACACCCTGCTAACCACTGGGTCGCAAAGCGTCCTTGCTTAGGTTCCAACCAAAATGTCCTTGCATACGTTCCAACCAAAGTGTCCTTGCTTAGGTTCCAACCAAAGTGTCCTTGCTTAGGTTCCAACCAAAGTGTCCTTGCATAGGTTCCAACCAAAGTGTCCTTGCTTAGGTTCCAACCAAAGTGTCCTTGCATACGTTCCAACCAAAGTGTCCTTGCTTAGGTTCCAACCAAAGTGTCCTTGCATAGGTTCCAACCAAAGTGTCCTTGCGTGGGTTCCACTGTTCTACAGTGATCTACAACACTCATTTCAGACCAATAACAGTTATTATATGCATATACACTACATACAATTCCTCAAAACAAGAAGGAATTACACCATTACATTCAGTAATATGTATTGGCTTCTTCAACACAGTTGAAATGTGTGTCTGTGCGTGCCACACCGTCTGTATTATATTTGGGCATGAGTGACCGAAATGTGGAGAACTCTCCATATCCTTCCCACATGCAAGTAAGATGCGCAGCATCTTAGTTCATAGTTTACTCGGTTTGCACTATGGATATTTGACCTATTTGAATAGGGTTGGAGAGAGTCTAGAGCATCCAGAAGCAGCATTTTATAATGTTTAAACCATGTCAAAAACATGTATATGACGGCAGCCCGCATGCACGGAACATCCGTGATCTGACGCTGCAGCAGAGGAGGAGGCGGTGGTGATCCCGCTGCGGCTGCGGTCTGATGTTCTTTTTTTTTCCGCCAGCAAGGAGGCAGGCAGGCAGGCAGGCAGAGCCGTGCTGCGCAGAGCGTTATATGTGCCACTCCATAGGAAACCTTAGGTACTCTGAGGGGTGGGCTGTGTGTTAAGGAGCTGCCCTCTCTCTCCTAGCAGGTCAGCCTTATCTGTACTTTAAAAGAGCCTCGGTATAGGCGCGTCCGTGCGTTATACCGGTCCAGGGTGTTAGCCCTGGACCTGCCGACAACACCAACCCCCCCAACCACCTCCACCACCACCACCGCTCCACCGGCCCACCTGTGTGCGTCCGCCTCTAATGACGAGAATGGTGGAGGAGAGAATCAAAAGGCGGCAGGGAGGAGAGGCAGCAGCCGCACCGCATAACGCTCCGTGGGACGCTGGGCGATTGGGGGAGGGACCTTTTGAAGCCGACTTGTCGGACGGCTGTCCATTAATGTAAAATATCTCCTTTTTCAAAGGGCTTTATTCAAGCTCGGAGTACGGCTGAGCCTGCATGGAGTCGGCGAGGTGTCTGGGCTACAATGTTCTCTCTTCGTCAATGAGAGAGAGAGCAAAAGATAAAAGAGAGGGAGAGAGTCCACGGTGGCCCTGTAGCCTGCCTACCGTTCCTCTGTCCTTTTGCTGGGTTTTAGAAGTACCATCATCACAAAAGCGAAAAGGGGCAGTGCAGAAGGAGACAAGTCTAGGAATGACTGGGTGTCTGGTTACATGAAAGGGATTTCATTTTTTTTCTTTTTACACACGCAGGCTGGCAGTATATCAGGGCCTGAGACTCCTGAGCCCCTTTCTGTCCCCGTCTTTTTATATTTTATTTGATCAGGGAATGGTATAAACCTTTACTTTTTTATGATGATGATGATGAGCCCCGGGTGGCTGCTATTTATTTAGTTTGGTCAAGGATGAATGTGACTCCTTTCGGCAACACGAGGGGCCAGCCAGCGGCCGCGGTGCGGATCCGTTTTCCAACAACCCGCCTCGGACACGGACCCTCTAGAGGGACAGTGAATAAGAGAGAGAGAGGGGGAAGAATTTTATCCACCATGTAGCAGGTTTATGAATCGTGAGTTATGGCCGCGTAAATCGCTCCGTCCGTTTTAAGTTACCGGGCTGTACAGTTATGGGTCTATCAGACAGGGGCGGATGTAACATGTCCCATTTGGGGGGGGGGGGGGCAAAAAACATGTTTGTAGGGGCATGAGAAAATTGTATGGGTGCGGCTTCATGATGCCGCACCCATACCATTTTCAGTTACAGGACTTTTATTAGTCAAGTAAAGCATCAATAATAATATCAGTTGTTGAAGTTGCAACAGACATGCAGCATGCATAAATGCTATTGGTTTAGTGATGACACAGCTGTAGTTAGTAGCAGTAGTAGTGTTTCAGATTATTTTAATTATAAGCACTTTAATTTGAAATACATTTGAAATTTGGGTTGTTTTGCATGCCATCATGTTTGGTGGGGCAGTCAGGTCATTTAGGGGGGCATTGCCCCCCCATGCCCCATGCCTAGATCCGTCCCTGCTATCAGAGTGTGTGTGAGAGAGAGAGAGGGTTGGACTGACAGCACTTCATTCTAGAACTTCACTAAGACTGGGAGATCACAGCACACTCGCGGCGTAACGATCCCTTTTGTCTCGTCTAATGCCGCGAACAGACGACAACGTACCAGTGGCAGCCCCGGAGATGACCCCCCCAAACCCCCCCCCCATTAAATCCAGGCTCCTAATCTTTGATATGTACTTTGATACCATATTTTATTGATATTGGGAGGGGTGTTCATAACATCAAGTGAAGTTCTGCATTCCAGGAGATCAGAGTGAGAGAGAGCCGGCTCTGTCTCCTCCAGAGCCGTCCCATGACCCCCGAGTTCCCCCCTCCGTCGGCCCACCACACCCCACCACACCAGCACAGCGGAATATAGTTCTATACTCCTCTGACATTCTATGATACTTTCCCCCGGTCCTCCTTGTATTGCTGGTGTTATCACGAGAGAGACGACTGGGCTTGCCATGTTGTGCCTCTGTTGTATACACACACACACACGTATTCAAGGTTCAAGGTTTTTTATTTGTCACTCGAGTGTATGTCAGGACATGTACAGGGGTGAAATAACGTTTCCATTTTTCCACAGTGCAAAGGACAATAGACAGTGCAATAAGCCAATAGTCAAGACAATAGACAGTGCAAAGACAATAGTCAAGACAACATATAGATGAGACAAACAGTCGTGCAGCAGACCACTAAAGTGCTAACTGTACACCTAACTTGAGGTGAAGGTGCTAAGCTAAACAAGTGGCAGTAGTGTGAAAGTTAACAGACAGCTAGACAGGACTAGTCAGGACATATATACACTACAACTAGAACAAGAACAGGAGGAACGTTCCGACAAACACAGTAAACACATCAAAAAACACATGTGCACTGAGGAGCTGGGAGCCGCTGCGTATGCACGCGCCGCCATCTTCCATGTGCGCACGCGCCAGAGCGTTATTGTCTCTGTAATTAATTAATCTCAATTAATCAGTTCTAAGTCCCAGCCTTAATTGAAACTCTTCACTCTTAATGAAAACACCCAACATGGGGATCATGCCACATTGAAAGTGGTTAAAAATCTGGAAATCATTTTTCCGCATGAATGGTGATGGCTGTGTTGTGAAGAAAAGTAGATAATGTTTGTAATATGGACCACACCGATGTATTATAATTATAGTCTGGGCTTTATTGTGTCCGCGCATGCGCACGCACACACACACACACGCACACTCTGGTCAGTTTTGTCTTCCAAGCGAGACGTTCTGCTGGTTTATCATCCGGTTCAAATATCCCCAGGTGCGTTTTTGCGGCGCAGAACACGATCGACCGTTATCTGCACGATCTAGTTGTGGCCGAGCGCTTAACGGCAGGGCATCGCGGATGACAGTCGTCATCATCATCATCTAGAGCAGTGGTGGATCCCGTTTCCTGCGGTGTGTGGTGTTTTGACCTCGATAAAAAAAAAACGAGCAAAGTAAACGTAACGTGAAATAAAATGCGCTGTGTACTTATTACTGTAGAAAGAAAACGGCCTTCAATCTGTTTGTCTTTCTTAAGGAATCTGCAGTATGTTTGGCGTCAGTTCCAAAAAATGCCAAAGCAGAACATCAGAGCATCTGTACAACGTGCACGCGCACGCACGCACGCACACCACAGAGGCACTCACAGGCCCCAGCCTCTGATCTGACCTGACAACTCCTAAGCTACCATTTCCTCATGCTGTTTTAACTGGGAACACATTTCTCCCAGAGAGCCTTTCTCCTCTCCCAGCCCAGACCTCTCTCTCTCTCTCTGCCCACTCTGTCCCTCCGCGTTCCTCTTACTCCCATGTAGCCGCCCGGCATCTGGTTTGAATCTAGTAGGGTGTTTGTGTGTCTGTGTGTGTTAGCGCGTGCGCTACCATGTTACTGATAGACACCGTAGCCTGCCACCGCTGCCTCCTCCTTTGATTTTTCCATCCTCCTCCTCGTCTTCTTTTTCATCTTCTTCTGGCTCTCCGTCCGTCCGTCCATCCATCCGTCCATCCTCGCACAATGCCTGTTTGTTTTGCGAGGAGAGCAGTGTATCTCCGACCGACTGCACTCCAGGCTGGTGGTGTCTACAGATCCACATGTCTTATTATCCCACCATTTTGTAAACCAATTTTTATCACCCAGTGCCAAATGCTTAATGTGATCCTGGTCTCTACACATCCTCCGCCAACCTAGGGAGGCGGCGGACTGGCCTCATGCTTCCTTCAACGCATGAGGAATCCAAACTGTCTTCTTTTCACCTGACAGGGGGTGGGGGGGTTCCCTGGCTGGACGTAGTCCGTGGAAGGAACACGTTATCCCAACCAGTTCCTGCATGTCCCCTCCAACAGGTGGTCAAGGCAGTCTGGCCATATAAAGAACGTGTCTTGATTGTTGGGGTTTGATGAGGTCGGATCAAAATTTGGAATTTCGGAGCAGGTTGGCTCCATGAATAGAGATCTAAAGGTTTGTGGTCAGATGTTGAGTTTGCTGGCCAGCTCCATGTATGCAGATCTAGGTGATGATCCAGTCTTTTTCCATGTATGTCATGTCACGTATCATAAGGCATGATCACACATGGAAGGATGATGTCACATTTCCCTACGGGGACAAATAAAGGTTTCATTCATTCATTCATTCATTCATTCATTCATTCATTCATTCATTCATTCATTCATTCATTCATTCATTCATCCATCCATCCATTCATTCATTCATTCATTCATTCATTCATTCACAAGGCGTGGAGGTTTGTCTAACGGACGAGAAGAACAAGTTTTCATACTAAATGGAAATGCGACCTAGGGGTCACAATTCCAATACGTTGTGAACTTGGAACTTGAAGATCTGCTGAGAAATCTTAAACAGGGTCAGTGTGTTATACTGTAAGTATTGCATGTAATCTTTGCCCCTGTCCATGTTGTCTAGGCCTGTGTGACTGTCCGTCTGTGCACAGCTAATCTCGAGAATATCTTGCATGCTCTAGGGCCAAATCAGCCCAAATCTCGAACTTTCCACGAGATATGTCGAGGAGATCACCAATGTTGTTGTTGTTGTTGTGCTCCAGACAGAGGCCAGGGAGACCATCCCCAGGATGCTGGCGGAGCTGGACCTGGGCAGGACAGAGAAGTGTGTGAGGGTCAACTCGGTGTCCAGCGGTCTGGCCGAAGACGACCTCCAGGTGATCCTGCAGGCGGAGGTTCTTCCCCCTGCCCTCATGCTGCCTAAAGTGGAGGATACCCAGGAGGTTCAGTGGGTAAGTAAAGGCTCTATGGCACATTATGGCTCCTCTTTAACCCCAATATGTTGTACTTTAGCTTAAAATAACAGATCTACAAGCTCATAGCGTGCCACCAAGTGGCGCGCTATGAGCTTGTAGGTCTGCTATTTTTTAAATAACTAGGGCTGTTGAATGGTTCAATGTTTTAATCGGATTAATCACAGCTTCAAAATTAATTTAATCATGATTAATCACCATTCAAACTATGTGCCATGTGTTCCTGTATAGGCTTAGAGGATTTGAACATTTAAAAAGAAAAAGAATCTGGGAAGTTTATTTTTAAAATATCAAAATACAAGGTTGAGTCAGTGTGCACATTGTAATTGCATTAATTTTTTTAATCAGATTAATCAACAAAATTAATTAAATAATTAAATATTTTGCTTCTTGGAGGTCCCTGGAAGTACATATTTTCAGATGTGGGTCGGCGGCCATATGCAGATGATTTTCGGGGTCCTTGTCATGAAATATTGAGAACCACTGTACACAGAAACATGCCTTTTCTTCCAGAAAACAGTCAGCATTTAGAAGACATTTGTTGCAGAGAGCCATATACTACCAGTAATACGCTTAGTGACAGGCCATTTATGCTGTTCGCTTCCCATATACCCTCCATATTTTAGGTTAAAACCAACAAGAAAAATCCACAATCATCACTAAATGAAGCCATCATTGAGCTTCTTTTTTGCCTTATTAATGAAACATGCATCGCAAGAGGAGGGTGCCTCTCGTGCTGCATGTTTCTAGATCCCCCAAGGGAAAGCGGGGAACTGTTAAGCATGCGAAAGCAAAAAATGAACACAACCAAAAAAAAAAGCAAATACCCATGACATTTCTTCTCTTCTCGCTGTGCCTTCTAAAGAACACAGTGGGCACTCAATGCACACAACTCATGAAGTAAGAGGAAACCACAGGAATCTTCAAAGCAACAATAACAAACTTTTTTTTTCTCCATTTCCCAGTAAGAAACGGGAATCGATCCCTGTGGCAGGACCTATAGGGAGAAACTGGTGTTTTTCTTGGCTCTGGCTCAAGAAACGGATGACATTTCTTACAACTTTGCTTCAGAAGCTGTAGTAGAGGTCATTGAAAAAAGCACAATGGTGACTTCTACCACTGCTGGGGGCAGAAATAATTATGTTGTGTCCAACTGAAGTAAAACCTCACCTGACCAAACCTCAAATTCTCAGCCACACTGTTAGAGTTAATGGAAATAAGCTGTAATCCATAATATAAATAAGACTTTCACCAAGGCACTAATCTTAATCTTAATTCAATGCATGCCCAACTCAAGGAACACAAGCAGGGTTTTTATCATGCATTCAAATGCCATTATCTCAGATTCTTGCCCCTCAATGTCTGCTTTTCCGGCAGACCAGGCATTATCACTGGCCGAGAGCAGGCTCTGTGAGACGCCTAAAGTCATGCACGGAGGGCTTTAACGACAACCGATCAGGACACCCTACACGCGATCAATCATAACATTTAAGATGTTATGATTAATTTTAATCATAACATCTGTTTTTTGGAGATTGGCATTTCAAAATAAGAAATAATTCAGTCGAAAAACCTTGGCATAGAATGAACAACTTTAACTCTAACCCAGGGGTGGGCAATTATTTTTCCTAAGGAGCCGAATGAGATACATAAAATATTAAGGAGGGCCAAGACTAAAGGCTGAACTAAAGTCTGAGTAATATTAATTTAATTTCAAGATAAAAGTAAGCATAAAACGTTGACTCCAGGGCCCACTATTTATTCAGTATTTGAGCCACTGGCCACCATTTGATGACATTTTAGCCCCACAGACCCCAAAACTAAAGATTTCTTTTGTCCACAATACCAGGCTGTATTTTACAAACAAAACAGGATAACATACTGTCGATCAAAATTACCATTATTTTACATTCTCTGACTAATTCAGATGATGAATATTTTAACCCTTGAGAGCATAAAAATGACATCTGGTTAACCAACTCTCCATATTTAAATGGCACTCTCTCAAGGACCACTGGTTTGGGTCCCCGGGCCGGTTAGAGTCACCAAAGGGCCGCATTTGGCCCCCGGGCCGCATAATGCCCAGGTATGCTCTAACCCTTTAATTCATTGTTATGGATGGAATCCACACCGACTCTCAAAGATGCCCAATGAAAGCAACTGAAACCAGGCAGATCAAGCATAATCCAATGAGACAGGGAATTACAATGAGGAAGCAGTGAGGTGGGAGGCGGATGTTTTTGTGGACATTTCTGGTACTGCACCCAAATAGCAGGCAGCAAGCCACCCCTCCCTCCCAAATGTGGACGGAGAGAGAGAGAAAGGAAATATGTAATATGTAAAAAATAATTATCTGAATGGTTGTACAGCGTGTATCAAAAAGGCATTAAAAGCAACCAACAAAGGGTCTGAGTTGCAGCATGATGAATATTATGAAAAATTTGGGCCTAATATTTTGTCCCTATCCACAAGTTTCCAAGGCACTGGTTGGGGACCGGAACCAAAGCACACACACACTCATGCCTCCCTTCACGCAGTGTTGCCAAGTCTGCTTATTCTAAGCACCCGTTGACTTTTTCTAACCACCATTTTCCCACATTGCCTCACTTCAATGAACCCCAGATTAATGGTGTCCATCAGAAAATATTGTGTACCTTTTATTTATCCAAAGGTTTGAAACATATTCAAAACATTAAATGTACAGACGTACATCCTCACAAGGTGTCGCTTTGAGCTTGTAAATCAGCTTTTTTTCATTTAGTGCTGCGCTTATTTATGTTGCAAAGGTGGCAACACGGCAAGAGAAAGAGGGAACTTCTGGCGCACACACAGGCGCAAAGACTTGTGGGCCATAAAGAAAGTCGTGGATAGGATTTACAGGATTTCCCCATGCCTTGCACGCCAGGCCCGGATGTAACTTTTTCCAATTGGGGGGGGGGGGGGGGGGGGGGTGGGGGGGGGGGGGTATGGGGGTGGCTTCAGCTACCATTTTCGGTTACTGGACTTTTATTAGGCAAGTAAGCATCAACTATAACATCAATTGTTGAAGCTGCAAAATGCCCCAGCATGCACGAAGCTGTCTGACTCGGGAGAGTTTTCTGTTTTGAATGATAAAAGAATGAAATGGTGTTGAATAGCAGTGCGACAATTGTAGTTGGTTAGTAGAGTAGTGTTCCAAATATTTTTAAATATAAGCTCTTTAATTTGAAATATCTTTGAAATTTGGGTTGTTTTGCTTGCCTTTTTTATACATTTCCCAATTGGGGGGAAGAAAATGGTAAGGGGGTGGCTTCATGAAGCCACCCCCATACCATTTTCAGTAGTGTTTCAAATACTTTAATATACTGTAAGCACTGAAATATCTTGGGTTGTTTTGCATGCCATCATGTTTGGTGGGGCAGACTGGGCATTTATGGGACATTGCCCCCCCCATGCCTATGCCTAGATCCACCCCTGCTTGCCATCATGTTTGGTGGGGCAGTCTGGGCATTTAGGGGGGCATCCCCCAGAGCCCCCCCCCCCCCCCCCCCCCCCCCCCATGCCCATGCCTAGATCCGGCCCTGCTGCTGCACGCCACAGTTCCAGAGAGCGTGTTTGTGTTTTGGAACCACCTCCGTCCTTCTGGCTTTCTCTCTCTCTCTCTCTCTCTCTCTCTCTCTCTCTCTCTCTTCTCTCTCTCTCTCTCTCTCTCTCTCTCTCTATAAAGGGGCGCTGTGGCGGATGTCAGGCTCTCACAGGTCAGGAGACAGTGACATCATTAAAGCAGGGCCTTTTTCTGATCAGCTCCATATGGGACACTTTTAGCAGGAGGAGCCCTATTTACTGTCTGTCCCGTCTGCACATCTGTCCGCCGCACTGTCTCCTCCTCTCTCTGTCTCTCTCTCTCTCTCTCTCTCTCTCTCTCTCTCTCTCTCTCTCTCTCTCCTCTTGATATCAATCTCTCCCAAGTTCTTCTCCCTTTCTCTGTTTCTGTTTATTATGATTGGATTTAACATGGCAAGGCTCTATTCTTCTACCCCACAGTAACGTTTGTGTTGAATAGCGTCGGATTGCAACATTCGCCAATGCGAGAAGAAACGGGAGATGATGGGAGAAGGGGCAGAGGGGGGGTGGGGGTGCAAGGGGCGAGAGAGAGAGAGAGAGAGAGAGAGAGAGAGAGAGTGAAAGGAGGTTGTCCAGTCCTTTCCCTCTGTGTTTTACACGAAAGGCGCGCGCGCACGCACACACACACACACACACACACACACACACACACACACACACCACACACACACACACACACACACACACACACACACACACACAGACTTGGGGGCCAGGCAGGAGCAGGAAGTTTTTAACTAGTGGTTTTAATTAGAACACGTCTATTTCCTGCTGCCCTCTCTTTCTTCCCGCTCTAATTGCCGACAGGTGTTTCTCTCTCTCTCTCTCTCTCTCTCCTCTCTCTCTCTCTCTCTCTCTCTCTCTCTCTCTCTCTCTCTCTCTCTCTCTCTCTCTCTCCACTAGCTGTCTCCATTCGCCTCCTTTCTTTACTTCAAAAGGCGTCTTTTTCTCTCTCCTTTTCTTTCTCAGATGTCTATATTATGCTGGATATTTTAACCGTATTAAAGTCCGACTGTTCCTCAAATACTTGCTTAAGCGACCCAGTGGCGCCCAGTTTGTGTGTGTGTGTGCGCACGCGCGTGCATGTGTATATTATGTGCATGTTTGCAGGTGCACACTTGTGTCACGAAATACTGCCGAATTGAATGCTCTTATTACATTATATCAATTTATTATAGAGTTGCTCTTCCCACCAAACTAATTGCCTGTGTGTGTGTGTGTGTGTGTGTGTGTGTGTGTGTGTGTGTGTGTGTGTGTGTGTGTGTGTGTGTGTGTGTGTGTGTGTGTGTGTGTGTGTGTGTGTGTGTGTGTGTGTGTGTGTGTGTGTGTGTGTGTGTGTGTGTGTGTGTGTGTCGTACTTGTCGGCACGTTTCTGATTATCTCCACCCTTGTAAGGCTAAAGCAGTAAATCCTCTCCTGTTTATTTTCCTCGCCCTTTTTTTCTTCTTTTCTTCCTCCTCCTTATTGATATTAGCCAAAAGGAACCTCCAGACTGATTTGTTACTAAAAGATGGACTTACTTGTTTTCCTTTGTGCGGTAAAAACCTTTAGCTCTGCCTTCCTCCTCCTCCTCCTCCCGCCCTGGCCCCGGGGGCGGATTTAGGCATGGGCGTGGGGGGGCAGTGCCCCTCTAAATACCCAGTCTGCCCCCCCAAACATGATGCCATGCAAAACAACCGAAGATATTTCACATTAAAGTGCTTATATTTAAAATGATTTGAAACACTACTACTGCAACTAACTACAGCTGTGTCACCACTAAACCAACAGCATTTCATCATTGAAAACAGAAAACTCTCTGAGTCAGACCTTTAGCTTTATGCATGCTGCGTGTCTGTTGCAACTTCAACAACAACTGATGTTATTATTGATGCTTTACTTGACTAATAAAAGTCCTGTAACTGAAAATGGTATGGGATTTTCTCTTACCCCTCCAACATATTCTCTTGCCCCCCCCCCAAATGGGACATGTTACATCCGCCCCTGCCCGGCCCCTTATGTGTGACTGACAGGCCTTATTGGGCGATAACAGGCGTAACTCCCTCCCTTTTGTCCCGGGAACAATTCTCACACGAATTTTCGGGTGAAGCCGCGGCGCATTCTTCGCCCCCGCCCCGCCGCACTGTGTTTTTGGTGTGCACTCAGACCGAGAGAATCAACGCCCTGGCCCCTGCGCTAGCATACCCCTCTCCTCCCCCTCCAACCCGTCCTCCCCGTCCTCCCCTCCCCTCATCCCCTTTTCTCCGCTTCCCCTCTGTGAAATGAACACTTCAGCAGGCCGGAAACATTTAATCTGGCCCCCTTTTGAAGAAAATTAATTGAAACTTGTCCCACTATAGCTTCCTTTTTTCCTCTCTCTCTCTCGAGTCCCCCTGCCATCTCTACTCCCTCCTTTTTTTCCCCTTCTTCCACTTCTTCTTCTTCACGTTGACCAAAAGGGTTCTTGTGAAATCCTTGGGGCAGGCTTGTTGTGTTGTGTAGCATCGGCCACTAAACGGGAAGGAGAGGGTGTGATTATTAGTATTTTTTTATACAAATCGCTCAATGCGAGTGATGATGACGGTCCTCAACATTGAGTGCCGGTTAATGGCTGTACCTAAAGCAAAGAGGAACAATCAAGCCGGCGCCTCTTGTGTGTGTTGCCCGCCATGAATTGGTGGCCCTTAACGCCCATTATGGGTGAACTGGAGAATACATGTAAACATATAATGAGAGAGCTAGAGACAGAGAGAGACACTGGGCTGTCAAAGCTCTTACACACACCACCGGCGTCTGCCGTCTGTCTTCAGAGCTGCTGCCATTTGTTTTCACTCAGCTGAGTCCAAACATATACAAGCCCCATGTTGGTCACAGCCCCCCGGCAGCCTCCCTGGACGTTGTGGGAATGTCCGTATCATCCTACATGGGCATTCCCCCCCGTATTATCCATCATGTTGTATGATGATAATCCATCCCCAATGTCTTAACATAGGTTTATCTATGCCTGATTCTACTTTAACCCCATTCCCTCCCTCGATCGGTCTTTCGTCTCTCCCCTTCTCTCTCTCCCTCCACATTTGGGAAGGGAGAGAGGGGTGGCTTGCTGCCTGGGTTTTGGGGGGGCCTTATATTATGCTAAGCCCCCAGCGTTAGTTTTTTTTTTTTTTTTTTTGTATGTTGCCATAGCAGCCTTGCTCCTGCAGGGTTGTGACCTCAGATGATTACAGTACAAAGCCTATTGGGTCTCGAAAACCCTCTTTGAAGATGAAAAGTCTTTGATGGTTTGTATTTATGCAAATCTCCTCAGATATGATTTATCCTACTGAGATTGAATGGAGAGATGATTAAAATTGGCCCTATTTTTTTTCTCCTTCTCTTTTTCTCCCCCCTTCCCTCCCCTCCCCTCCCCTCCCCCCCTCCCCAAAATAAAATCTTTCAACGGAGGACCCACAACAGTCTTTTGAGTTCTGAGAACAAGTGGTGTGAGTGTATTTTGGGGGGGGGGGGGGTATTTTTTTTCGGTTCCCATTTGCAAGAAGGGGAGGGGTGTGGGGTAAATAGCCTCACACGTCTTTACCTGAGGTTATTTATATCTGCCGCCGTATCCCTCCTTCTCTGTGGAGCGAAGGAGAGAGCGAGAAAGAGGAGAGAAGGAGGGGGAACACGGAGTTGGACGTTTCTCCTCACATATACCCCACCCACCCCAGCCCCCTCTGCTTCATTTTTTTAAGGGTGGTGGTATGGTTGTGGGGGTGCATTCAGGCTTTGAAAGAAAATATCTGACGGTGGGGGCTTTTTGTGTGTTTCCAGATGATAGATTTTGGGAATTTGGTCGCTACCCCACTGGCACAGTCCAGGGCCTAGCTGTGAGGCTGGTCTGTTGGAAAAAATTGGAATGCTTTGGTCTTCAAAGAACTCAAAAAAGGAGAGAGAGAGAGAGAAAAAAAAACTTGGTTCTAAAGCCTTCTCCTTCTTTAGGTGAGCTTGCGTATTAGCGCGGAGTAGCTGCCGTGCGCGGAGCGGAGGCCCTCCTCTGCGAAAAGTGTCCATATCACACAGCCCTCTTGATTGTCGCGCCCATAGTCTCCCCCTCGGGTGCATGGGATTCGAATAATGCAAAAAAAGGGGGGGGGGAATGCACTCGAAACCGCCTGAACAACACCCCTGAATCTTGTTTATCGTGTTCATGTTGTTTCGCATGTGTCTTGTTGTCTCCTTGGAGATGTTTTTGTGTGGACACAAACGCGATATTCTTACACAGGGGTTTTCAACCTTTTTCATACCAGGGCCCACTATTTATTCAGAATTTGAGCCACGGACGACCAATTGACGACATTTTTAGCCCCGCAGACCCCCAAACTAAAGATTTCTTTTGTTTCTCTCCATGACCATTACTCTTCTAGTTGTGTAGATTTGGACTAATTCACATGTTGAATATTTTAACTCTTGAGAGTGTAAAAATGAAACCAAATGGACCCGCCAGGATCCATTTGGTTTCATTTTCACGTTCTCAAGAGTTACATCTGGTTAACCAACTTAGCTGGGGACCACCTGGGACCCTCTCAAGGACCACTGGTCCTTGAGAGGACCACTGGTCAAGGACCACAACAGAGATGTTGTGAGGACATTGAACATGTGAGGAGAAAGATTCTGTGTTCTCTGTCTACGGTATCTTAATGACATAGTAAAATTACAGAGTAATTTCAGTTGAACAGAAGTAAAGTCTTCTGTTAGAACAGGGGTTTTCAACAGGTGGTCCGGGGACCACCAGTGGTCCCTGAGAGGGTTCCAGTTGGTCCCCAGCTAAGTTGGTTAACCAGATGTAACTCTTGAGAACGTAAAAACGTAAAAATTTCATTTGTACACTCCCAAGAGTTAAAATATTCATCATCTGAATTTGCCCAAGTCTACACAACTAGAAGATGGACAAAAGCAAAAGAAATCTTGAGTTTTGTCCTCCAATGGTGGTCCATGGCTCAAATGCTGAATAAATGGTGGTCCCTGGTGCCAAAAAGGTTGAAAACCCCTGGTCTATGAATAAAGGCTGCGATGCTGCAGGTATAAAAAAAAATGTTTTTTTTTTTGTGGGGTTAAAATTCAATTTCTTTCTCGCCACCTCTCTCTCCTCTCTCTCTGTGTGGTTTTTATAAAGCCCCTGTCTTATCATTTTTTTGGGTCCGTATTGTTAATCCTGAATATTTTTCACGGTTTCTAAATCACTCTGACACGAAGCAGTTTGATATCTCAGTTTGGTCGAGTTCCTTTTCTTGTTCCCGTTCCGTATTACATGCCAAGGCGTGGCGCCGCCATCATCGCCATCATCACACAGCAAAGATATGTCAAAACACTTAAGCCCTGGTTTTACACCTCTGGCGTACGACGGTGTTGGCCAGACAGTCAAATAGCAGCAGAACCGCAAGCTCGCGAGACGTAAGCTTATCGCAGACCTGCTGCTATTTTGAAGGTTGTTTTTTATAATGACATGGCCAACAGAGGGGACCAGGTTGACTGGTGGTGGGATAGATCCTCCTAGGTAACCCTCCTCCTCGCAGCAAAGTTTGTTTGTTTTTTTGCATAAAGAAAGGAAATGTCAATCCAAAAGTAAATTACGTGGCTTAAAAAAAAAGGCATACGGCGTGCAGGCTACGGTCACACCAAGACAAACTGACAAATCCTCGCTGCGCTGTCGCAGGACAGAGAGAGAGAATCAACGGTAGATGTCTCTCACTGGTGAAAACAAATAAATGCATTGTTATGATTGCTCACCCCTCCCATATTCAGATGGGCACCGACTGTATTTAATGAGGGGCGTATGTGTGTGTGTGTGTGTGTGTGTGTGTGTGTGTGTGTGTGTGTGTGTGTGTGTGTGTCTGTGTGTGCGCGTGCATGTGTGTGTGTGTGTTAAGTTCGTTGACAGGTTTCAGCGCCACTTGAAAGGACGCGCGCTGACGGAACCCGTTCGCCTGGTCACCTTCGTAGAAACCGCTGTGGGCCTGCTCAATTTTAAGGTAAAATTGCAAAACAAAATGCCAAACACCCCACCAGCCCCCCCCCCCCCCAAAAAAAACTGTCTGCGTAAGACATTCTGCTGTTTTGTCCCGCATTCACTTTAGATTAAAGACGTGTGGTGTCAGCCAGGTGTCCAAACGACGGTGGGGTAGGTGGGTGGGGTTTGGGGGGTAGGCGTTCTGCATGCTCGGACAGTCTCTTCAAATTGTGGCTGTTTGAGCTTATTTTGCAGGGCGGCCATTCTTGTAGATCTGCTGCTAAAACATAATGCTTAGAACTTCAGTACACTAAGGGTTAATCTCTCTTTTACCACCCTCTCTCTCTCCCCCTAGACACACTGACATGTTTTAATTAGACCTGTTTTTTTTTTTAATATCATCTTATTGGACAAGCTTTTATTAATGATATTTTGTCAGGCATCAAAGCAAGTTTGGTTGCATTTCAGCATGACCTTCAGCTACGGTGGGTGGGAGGGAGGTCTGGGGTTCTGTGGGGGGGAAACGTTGTCCTCTCTCTCTCTTTATTTTGTCTTTTGGTCCCCCACCCCCCCTTGGTGGTGGGTGTGTGTGTGTGTGTGTGTGTGTGTGTGTGTGTGTGTGTGTGTGTGTGTGTGTGTGTGCGTGTGCGTGTGCGTGCGCGTGTGTGTCCACTGAACCCCAGGGACTGAGAACTGAGGACAAACGAGGGACGGGGGGGCAAAAAAATCGCTGTGTCACAGCGAGTGCTTCAATTATTTTGGGGACCTAGACATGCAAGACACATTCCTGTCGTTCCAGGGTTTTCACGACAGACAATACAGTGTGTGTGTGTGTGTGTGTGTGTGTGTGTGTGTGTGTGTGTGTGTGTGTGTGTGTGTGTGTGTGTGTGTGTGTGTGTGTGTGTGTGTGTGTGTGTGTGTGTGTGTGTGTGTGTGTGTGATTTTACAGATGTGCATGGATGTGTTTGTAGGTTACCATGATCAGTTAGTATAAGCAGAGGTGGCATTGCGGGATTACATTCTGTATATAAACATGAACATTGACTGTTAGTATTTGATTTGCGTGTGTGTGTGCGTGTGTGCGTGCGTGCGTGCGTGCGTTAGGCGGTGTGTGAGGAACTACGTCGTCTCGCTCCCAAGGCAGGACTCCACCACGACGGTGTCGTGTTCGGCTCTGATGACTTCTGTGCCAGCATAGGTACTGTACCCGTAACCAGGGGCGGATCTAGGCCCCCCTAAATGCCCAGTCTGCCCCACCAAACACGATGGCATGCAAAACAACCGCCCCTGCCCGTAAACTGTATTCCCTTTGACCACCCCACCAACTCACTCACTGACTCACCCACTCACTCACCCACTCACTGAATCACCCACCCACCCACTGACTCACCCACTAACTGACTCACCCACTCCACTCACTGACTCACCCACCCACTCACACCCACCCACCCACTGACTCACCCACTCACCCACCCACCCACTGACTCACCCACTCACTCACCCACCCACCCACTCACTCACCCACTCATACTCCCACCATTCACTGACCAGTGGTCAATGTATTCTTGTTATCCTGCTGTCTATTATCTGTTGGAAGACCCTATCTGTCGTCGTTATTTAACCCACCCACCTCCCGTTTCCTTTGCCAAACTCCGCAATTGATTGATTCCATTCTTTTTCCATACATCCATCCATTGTCCGATCGTGCCAATCGTCGTTTTGTTGCAATTTGTTTGGGACAAAATGGGTGTGGCAATTATTTTTTGCCCCCGCACCCATTCTATCCCATGTATTCGAAGGGCATTTATCTCAGATTTGCCCCCTCGATTTAATCGTTCTCTGCAAATCAGCCATTTCAATGGGACTGAATGGAACATTCAGGACTTGTGACCCGGATGTTCTTGCACAGAGGGTTAGAGGGCAGAATGGTCAGGACTTAAAGTTCCTTTAAGCATAAAGGCACAGGAATTATTTTACTCCATGTTTTTTTTGCCATCATCCACATACCGGGCCTTGTATAGCCTGTGAAAAGATGTGTCCTTTTTTGCTCCACATTGCTTTACTCTCCCTGCTGTCTCTCCTCAGGCGCCACGCGGACGCGGGACGCCAGGGAGCTGCTGTACGCACGGCAGAAGGTGGTGGTGACCACCAAGGCGTTTGGCCTGCAGGCCATCGACCTGGTCTACATTGACTACAAGGATAACGAGGGGCTGAGGCAGCAGGCCAGAGAGGGGGCTCTCATGGGATTCACAGGTAACACAACCTGCTGCCCCCCTTAGCCCAGCCCGCGGCGCCACATTAGTGGCAGGTTAATCTGCAACGCACCGCACTAGGTTTTTGGTTGTTGTTGTTGATTTTTTTTAGCTATACTCTAAACCGACTCCTGGGTCAAGTTCAAGCCATGGCTGTAGTAGTAATTAAGCACTTTTACTGTAGCATTGTAGCATGTGCGAGTGTTTACTTTTGTGTGTGCGTGCGCGTGTGCGCATGTGTGACTTTCACGGGGTGTTGCTTTATCAAATACAGTAGACCTTTCCGTAAGCCCTCTCCCCAGCCGTGATAATATATTCCAATATAAATACTGGTTCATTTTTTGAACCAGACCTTCAAAATCTCTTCCAAAGTCCGTCAACAAGGCCTGATGTGTGCAGTGGAAAAATGTGTGACATTTATTTATTTTTTTAATAATGTTATTTTTTTCAATAAAATAACGATTGGAGAGGTTTATCTATCACATGGTATGCTTAGCAATGATTGAACCATAGGAGTTTGGGGGATGGTTTACAGCAAGGTCTATTGCAGGGGTAGGCAGCCTTTTCCAGATGAAATGCCTTTCTTTATTGTCTTTATTTTCTTGATGGTGGGCATGCCATATCGACATTATCTTCACTTTTGACAAAATTCCATATTTCCATCAGGTTTTGAATGTCCATACCACAGCAACCTTTGTTTTCTCTTATAATATGTTCGAAATATGTTCTTTCAGGATTCATTCAGGATTATTAGACTCAATTATTATTGTTACCCCTGTTTACCTAGTCAGACTTCAATTTAAGTAATTTTGAATGAATGTAGAAGTATCTGCAGGACATACAGATGTGAGTGGACTTAATTCAACTGTACATCTTTTTAATATATATTTAATTTTAAAAGAAAAACACATTCACACATGTGTCAGCGATCACCCTGTGAAGTGCCAGTGTTGGCACCCGTACCTACCCCTGGACTATTGTACTTGGGACATTTCACGGGAGGGATTATTGCCATGCAAACTTACAAAACTGATGCCCCATTTCATCTGATCTACAAAATTGCCATAGGCCACATCAATCCATTGATATAAAAGAAATGGATTTTTGCATGTTTAAATAGCACCAGAAAGCCTTTGCCTCTCAAGAACGAATTACCGTATCGTCCCGAATATAAGACGACTCGTTTATAAGACGACCCTCATTTTTCAAGACCCATTTACAGAAAAAAGAACTTTGAATGTCAAATAGTATAGGCCCTGAATATAAGGCGACTCCATTTTTTGGGATATTTCCATTGGGAAAAAACATAGTCTTATATTCAGGCCAATACGGGTACTTCACTCCGAATATACATATACTGTATTTTTATTAAGCTATAGCAGGTACAGGTTTTAATAAAAACACATTCTAAGAGCCTATCAGTGATCTACAGCTACTCAGTCAGGGGGTGCACACCTGTCCACACTGTAAAATCCTCAGAGAAGAATGTATAGGCATACATGCAACTAAGGCAGTGGTTCCCTAAACTTTTTCATGTCAAATTAGGACCCCCAAAATGCTACTCATTAGCCTGCCGACACTGATTCATGCGAGGGTTCTCAAGTTTTTTTTTTCTAAACAAAATCAAATTACAGTACATAACACAGTACAATACAATCCAAAGTGCGATACAGTAACTGTAACAGTACGTGTGTGGCCCGCTCAGTTCACACAGGGGTGTTTTTTTATATGGATACAGCAATGTCCTATTTAGTTGCGGCCCGGACACCTCATACCAGATACAACCGATCTACAAGGTCACAATACACCCTGCTTGGTCGTGTGGTGGGACTGTTGACCTGATGATTTCGTGCCCCCCCCCCCCCCCCCCCCCCCCCCCCCCCCCCCACACACACACACACACACACACACCTTTCTCTCTCCCTATCTCTCTATGGACCCCCCTACCCCCTTCCTGGCTTTTCCGGATAGAATAGAGCCCGATTCATGAATGTTTAAAACATTGCTTAAAAAACAGTGGGAGGGAACAAATGATCTCCTGGCTTTTTTCATTCTGACATTGACATACTCTTCTGCTTCCTGCTTATGACAGAAAGGGTATCACAAAAATCACTATCCCCACATCCCCTGCCCCTCCTTTTCCCCCCAACGCGCGCACACACACACACACACACACACACACACACACACACACCCCTCACGTTCGTTTTGGTCCCGTATTATCCAAAAATGCAGACGCCACTGTTTAGTCGTTAAATGTCTGACTCTGATTATGACACTTCTGTTTTGCTCACCACGAAATGAAGACTAAATGGTTTTAATTGTGTGTGTGTGTGTGTGTGTGTGTGTGTGTGTGTGTGTGTGTGTGTGTGTGTGTGTGTGTGTGTGTGTGTGTGTGTGTGTGTGTGTGTGTGTGTGTGTGTGTGTGTGTGTGTGTGTGTGTGTGCGCGCGCGCGCGCGCGCGAATGTGTGTGCACACACTCGTGCACATGCTTGTCTGTCTGAGAGAAAAGCAGTTAGCATAGAATGTTAGCATGTAGTGTAACATCTCAGTGAGTGTCTGTAGCCAGGCAACGCTCTCAGAATGAATGTGCACGTGTGTGTGTGTGTGTGTGTGTGTGTGTGTGCTTCTAGCACTGCACGTGCACCCATGCATGCACTGTGCACGTGCACCCATGCATGCACGTGTGCGCGTGAACGTGCACCACAGACTGTGTAACAAACCACAGGAGGCAGTACAGACTGTTCCAAACTGGATATTCCAGAAATATTCTCCTCTTGTCTTGCAGTGAATATTGTTTTTGTTGTTGTTGTGGGTTTTTGGCCAATTAAAAGATTAATTAAATATAAATCCGAAACATTTAGCCCTTCGGTGTGAGTAAATAAATCAGCTCTGTGTCTCAAGGCATTTTCGTTTTTTATGATCCGGTTGTTTTCTTTTCGCTACGTGTCAGAGAGCAGTGTGAGTTCACCCAGCAGAGCAGCACAAGGTTATATTATATTATTACATTACCATCATTAGTGAGATCTCACACTGGCAGGACAGAAATGCCTCGCATTTTGCTTTTATTTGCTTAGTTAGTAGTCCATTATCACCCACAAACACACACTCCCACCCACGCACGCATGATCGCACACGTGCACGTGCGTGCACACTCCCGTCACATCTTTGTGCAAGTGTTAATTATCTGACCAGTATAATTGCGATTGTT
Organism: Benthosema pterotum; assembly: GCA_039105355.1. Lineage (NCBI taxonomy): Eukaryota > Metazoa > Chordata > Actinopteri > Myctophiformes > Myctophidae > Benthosema > Benthosema pterotum. The sequence goes on along the minus strand of CM076978.1, from coordinate 35,152,696 downwards.
TGACCATAATTGTAGTGTTTTGGGTATAGATTACAATATTCAATATTTGACAGACCGAGTTGTTGTGGATTAAACCAAACTGCTCATTGTATCTGCTTAGAATGACAATGTGAAGCAGACTATCAGTTAAGTGTGACTGTGAAATAAACTGCACAGGGTATTTTCCAACATGTAAATGTACTTTTAAATAATTTTCCAGCCTAATACAGTTTATTTATTGTGGAATGATTAATTCGTCCTTTAAATCCATGTTTATAAAATAAGAATATAATCAGTACATCAACAATCAAATCACATTCATTGAACTGGGGAGACAGTGGTAGTAGTAGTAATAATAATAATAAATAATTGACTCCAATAAATACATCCTGATGCGAAAGAAATGTCTAAAAAAAGAAAGGGAGAAGGAAGGGGAAAAAAGAAAGGCTGTTATGCGTTTTGACATTCAAAAATGGACTGAAATATAATCATATGTGGTGTCAAAATTATGACACCACATATAGAATGTCATAATGAAACGTAATGTCGACGTGGCACAGGCCAAAACCTTTCCAGAAAATAAAGACACAGTGTGCACTTGGTGTTGAGAAAGGTTGCCTTCGAGCCCTAATTACAGAATAGAACATTCAAAGGTGTATTAATGGCTTTACAAGCGCCGGGCACTCTGTATAATCGTAGTTAGTGGCTATTACTGGCCAGAGTGCACTTAAGCAATAATACTTGTCAGTTGTCAGCCAAAAGCCTCCACCGCCGGTGCTGTAATTGACCTTGGCACTACCTATAAGCCCCAACACGTACAGTACCTATTATTAGCACAGAGGACAGGTGAAGCACCCAAATCTGACACACTATCACAACGGATGAAGGCCATCGGTATCCTGTTTGTATGTTCCATAAGTCACCGTCTGCGCCGAAACTGAGATATACAGAAAAAGAGCTCATTTGGGCGGCTGTGATTTTGATTGTACCTTCAAAGTACAGTATGTCTGACTGTTTCGTGCTGGCTTTATCTAAATGGTAATGGTAATAATTTATACTTTGCAGAGGAACTTTGCTGTATCATGAAATTGGATGGTAGTGAAATTCAGTCCCTGGGAACAATGTATTGAGGAGTTTTACCATGAAATATATTTTACTTTCTTTTTTTTACACATACATTTTAAAACGTTTTTAGTATAACTAGTGATGATGACTTTAGAATGGTTTCGAGGCTTTTGCTTGGGTGGCATTCATTCGGAGAGGATTCACAGAATGTCAGTGGAGAATACAGTATTCTCTGCGTTCGGGGACCACACATTTCACGTCCGTCCAACCCCCCCAGTGCCACCCCAGCAACCCTGCTCCATCATTCGCCTGAGAGCACTTTGCTAAATAG
>CM076978.1:35106321-35146321 GCA_039105355.1 Benthosema pterotum | reverse complement strand
CCCTTAAAAAAAACTACACCACGGTGAGTCACTTCACTGTGGAGTATAATTGAGCCTTAACTCTCCAGAGTGTTATCACTACGGTGCTGCTGAGCATACAACAAACCTGTACAAACCTTTCATTTGTGTGGCCAGTTTGCCTCCTTCAATGTGACGTTGAATGCTGGAAAAGCATGTTGTACTCCAGGGGCGGATCTAGGCATGGGCATGGGGGGCAATGCCCCCTAAATGCCCAGTTTCATCATTGAAAACAGAAAACTCTCTGAGTCAGACCTTTAGCTTTATGCATGCTGCTAGCGTCATTTATAATGGGTGCGTGGGTGCGTGGCACCCATGGGCCCCATCGCCACTAGGGGGGCCCCGAGGCCCAAACAGACTTTTTTCCTTCTCCTTTTATTAAAATATATCATGTCGCGTGGGGCCCACGCGAGCAGCATACGGGAGATGAGCTAATGTCACTTTACTTTCATCTAAAAAACAGCAACCTTATTACAGTCAGACGTACAAAGATGGCTAGTGTCAAAGCTGCGACATTGAGGCGTCAGAAACTAAGCGCTCGAGAGCTGTTTGTGCAGCATGTTGGTCCCTATTTATTGTCCTGATCCTCAATAGAAGTCCATGTAGAATGGCCGCCCTTGGACTAGCTGGCCACTTAAAGAGAATGGAGTTGTCGCTGCTGCTCGACTCTGTGCTTACCTTTTGAAAGTCCGTCGAGATTTTTTTTTTTTTTTTTTTTTTTGAGATTCCAATCTAAAAACTCTCAGGCCATTCTCACCCGATTTCAATAATTCCAAGTGTGGTCCAAGTATATCCAAGTATATTTTCAGTTGCTATATAGGTCATGCGTTTATAGTATGCATTTATCACACAAAAGGAGAGGGGAAATTTTCGCATTTCTCCATGCACTGTCTCTGTGCCCCGTGCCGTGCATATCGGGGATTCCCCGTTCTTATAATATGGAATACGACACAGCTGTGTATATGGAGCTAATTACATGATCTCGGTCTGTTTGCACAGTATAATCTATTTTACTCTAGTCTAGGCCTATATATAATCAATTATATTTATAAAATATAATCTTAATATAATCAAGAGCTATTTATAAGTCCTCAATATAAAATCACAAAGAGCTTAATATGCTTATCTTATGTGTTTATCATATATTTTAATTTAGCTTTAAAACATAGGTGACAGGAACTGTAACCAAATAACAATCCTACTGACTCTACTGATTAAAAAACAGCCACTGCAACCATATAATCTATGGTAGGATATGGTAATCACTTATGTGTGGCATAGCCCTAAATGTTAATATATTTTAGTTTTTTTCTAGGGTGGGATGTCTGTATTCATCTATCAAAACACATTTATCTATAAATACATCCATTCATCTTCACCTGCTTATCCATAGCATGGTTGGCTGATTGGTAGACTCTTGTTATAATTTTCTGGCTATAGTATTCAACCTTATAATGTAATGTTGCTTGTTGATTTTTATTAGTCAAGGTGGGATAGGACGAGAATATAGGCCGTAAAAGAGAGCCTTCCCAAACGATCCAAATTATCTGACAAACACCTCTGCACGCGCATGTGTGAGCGCGCTGAGAGGGCCCTTTTGATATCGGCACCCATGGCTGATGAACACTAATGTCGCCCCTGTAGCTTTATGCATGCTGCGTGTCTGTTGCAACTTCAACAACAACTGATGTTATTATTGATGCTTTACTTGACTAATAAAAGTCCTGTAACTGAAAATGATATGGGCGCGACTTCATTGCCCGTGGTGTGAAGCGTCACGGGCGATGAAGCCGCCCCTTTACCATTTTCTTCTGCCCCCCCAATTGGGAAATGTTACATCCGCTCCTGTTGTACTCTGACGCAAAACAACCACAATCCACGCAGAGAAGTAGAACCACCCCAGCAGTCCCATGGTGCTTCAACATGATGCTGGGTAAAAGAAAAAAAATACCCTCCCTGAGAGTGTGCTGAGCGAACGGAGACACAGATTTAACCCTAAATCATAAGTTGGTGTGTTTGCCCACACAACTCATGATACCTGGCACACCTGTGCCAGGTAGGACAAAGTTAGAAGATCGATCCGTTTAACAAGCGCCAGCACACACCAAGTTTGTGGATCTACCACTTTTGCTAAGTAGTAAGAGAATTAATTTAGAACAGACGATGAATCATGCTAATGGTTTCAAATGCAGCTTTGGATCACGCCAGTCAGCTATTCTGTCTGATTGTTCCTCTTGTCTTCTGTATCATCAGGCATTCACCCTATTTGGGTAAAATCAGTGTACTCACTGGCATTGTGGCATAACCATTAGTCCATGGGCACACTCTTTGTACACTCCTTTAAAGATGTGCCGTGATTTTTTTTTTTTTTTTCAATCAACCATGTGTTTAAGAGGTGACAGTACTTCATTAGGTGTTGTAATTTGTGCAATGATGTCTTACATTTGTATTTAGGTTGTCTTCCTGCAGGCTGAAACCTTGACCGTCAAATGTGCCAATGAAAAAACACTAACATGGTGACATCACACTATCAGCCCCTCCCCTAACTCTTCTCCCCTTATCATACAACTGGATCCGTGGGTGTGGCTTCAGTTCAGGTGGATCTCCACCCATCACCATCCACCAGGCAAACCAGGCTTATAATGAACCGGTGGGGGTCCATATAAATGACCTTTGAACAAATACTGTACAGCCTCCTTATATAACATTTTTCCTCCTTATATAACATTTTCACTCCATCTTTAATAATCCTCATCCATATTTCCGATGACGTCAAGCATGTCCATATTTGGCTGTAATCAGCCTGCCCGTTGTTGCCGGGATTATTGCAGTGTCGCATTGTGGGACAACAAACATACTCAACTGCGCAGATGATGCACATTTTTGGTTGGTTCTGTATCGGCCTCTTTGTATAATGACATTTGCATCCCATCTGTCATTATAGATCTCCCTGCCCAGGGGGTGGGGTTGGCCCAGTTCAATTCATACATTATAGTTCCAACAATAAAAATAAGTTTGTTTGAGCCCCGAAAAACAGGAAAATCTGCCAGGACTAACATCTTTTATGTGTAATTGGTTGCAACGTCAATGCCATAGAAACACTGTCGACGCTACCCACTGTGAATCTGCCAATCTACTGTCCTCACACATTGGGGTCAATCAAACGTTAGACAGACTTTGTGCTACGGGTCTGGCAGTGTTAACGTCCATTCCAAAACCATCTTGGACATGTGTGTTTTCGAACATACTGTAGGCTACAGGCCTTATAGTCTAGTCTACTGTAGATCAGGGATCCTCGGCATTTGCTGATTACTTTCGTTTTAGTGACTATCTATTTTTGACAGTGGGGCGGGGGCATTTGAATATGTAGATGTATGTATTAGATGAATAGCATTTCATGTAAACATAGCACATGGCATTACACGGTTGAATTATTCTATACTGTGTATGTACATTAACATGAACTAATCTGTATGTATACAATGAGTTTGCCATTGAAGTTGAAGACCCCAGACCATTACATTATAAGCTATACTTGGTAACTTTTTTATTGAAACAAATCTTAAATTTGATATGTATTATGACTGGCATATTGTCACATAGCACACTCCCTGAATTTCAGCCTGCAAAGCCTGATCTACTTAGGCCTATCTAGGCCTATCTTTGTGGAAAAGGCTTAATTGTGGAAAATGCTTAAATTGCTATGCCAGCAGGTAATAGAGGCAACTTTTTAGCCAAAAATTAAAATAGATATATAGCTATATTTTTGCCTGTGTTGCTTCTACTTTGATGCTGCAGCTGTTTCCCTGCAGACAGACAGCTGCTTTGTCCTGCAGCGTTTTAGCCAATCACAGCACAGCAGTCTTCAGCAGATTCATAATGAGCCAATAGAGTGGAGGTGAGCAGGTGGAGTTAGATTCTGTTTTTTAAACAAACCTGTTTCAAAACGCAGTATTTTTACACACTAAAGTTGCCTCTATTACTGTATCCTAAAGCAACGCATATTTTTATGTTGGAACAAAATATAATTCAAGGTATGTTTGTGACATGTAGTAATAATAATAACAACAATAATAGTAATTTCTGTGTTGTCAGGCAGTTTTGACAGATGGTGTGTTGATGACACAGGGCCTTTTCCCCTCCCATGGGAGAATAGGACTGTTCCTTTGTGTGTACTCATATGCACACACACACACACACACACACACACACACACACACACACACACACACACACACACACACACACACACACACACACACACACACACACACACACACACACACACACACACACCTCTGTGCTGTGCCCAGAAAGAATCTCTACTACCGTACTGTATACACACGTACACTGTGTGTGTGTGTGTGTGTGTGTGTGTGTGTGTGTGTGTGTGTGTGTGTGTGTGTGTGTGTGTGTGTGTGTGTGTGTGTGTGTGTGTGTGTGTGTGTGTGTGTGTGTGTGTGTGTGTGTGTGTGTGTGTGTGTGTGTGTGTGTGTGTGCAGAGACAGCATAGGAGGCTGGGGGGGTGGGGGGGGGGCTAGGGCCAATTAAGTGTACAATATTATTGTTCCTAATTTAGTGCATGGTTGGATCCTGTGTGTGGAGCTCTGTGGGCTATCTCTGCTGAGGTAATACACAATCTGCCCACACCGCTCCACCCTGCCATGCAGGCTCTGCTCCCACTAAGCATCGCCCGGGGGACCCATCCCTATACCCATCCCTCTGCAGGGGCCGATCTAGGCATGGGCACGAGGTGGGCAATGCCCCCCTAAATGCCCAGTCTGCCCCACCAAACACGATGGCATGCAAAACAACCCAAGATATTTCAAATTGAAGTGCTTGTATTTAATATGATTTGAAACACTACTGCTACTAACTAACTACAGCTGTGTCACTAAACCAACAACATTTCATAATTGAAAACAGAAAACTCTCTGAGTCAGACCTTTAGCTTTATGCATGCTGTGCGTCTGTTGTAACTTCAACAACAACTGATGATATTATTGGTGCTTATACTTATACCTAATACAAGTCCTGTAACCGAAAATGGTATGGGTGCGACTTCAGCGCCCGTGGCGCGAAGCCCCCATACCATTTTTGCCTGCCCCCCCCCCCCAAATGGGAAATGTTACATCCGCCCCTGTCTCTCTGCCACACACTGTGTGCGGGTGTGTGCGCGCGCATGTGTGCATGCACTGTTGATGACAAGGATTTCAACATGGAGCACCACAGTTGCTTGTTTTTTCTTATCATTCTCACCACATTTGGCGTCAACTTAAAGGCGAATTCCACCCATTTCCAACATTTTACTATTTCATTAATATACCTTAGTGTTGAATTGATAAATAAAAGTAATGGACTCTTAAATAAATCATTAACATGTTTGAAAAACAACTTGATGACTTGATCATCTGATTGTATCTCACCAACTATGTTAATGATTATTCTTCTAGGACCTTTTTTTCTGAGAGTGTATAACTGGACCCTTTAGGGTCTATTTGGTTCCATTTGTACGCTTGAAAAATAATTCCCATTTATTGTTTTGCCCATGTTTTATATTTTGTCATTAGATATTTGGTCAGTTTCATCACATTTTTGTCTTCTATCTTTTATTTTGTTTTGTTTGTTTGTCTGTTGTGCAAAATAACAAAACCAAATAATCTCACTGCAAAAAGGCAAGGAGACAAGCAACGTCTCAACTGTAGATATGTGGCTCCATTTTCATTACACGCTAAACCCCTTAACTCTTTTTTTTCTATTTTGAAAAACTTTTTGGAATAGCTCAACGTGCCAATCTATTGACATGTTGTGCGCTTGTAGCCTGGCCGAATTAACTATTGAAAAATGTTTTTTAAAAATAGTTTAAAAAGTTAAAGAAGATGAGGGGTAAGGCATTTAGCGGTAACAAAAATCTAGGCCCTAGTGTATTAAAAGATAGAGTATTAAAAGTAATAAAAAGGTGCCCTTGGATCAAACAGGATACAAAGGTTGAAATTTTAACCTTAAAACATGCAGCAATATTAACAAACTTTAACCAAGGTGATGGTGATCATCTGTCCATCCTATTTAGTGTTTTCAGCAGATGATGATGGCGTTTCAAATAATGCAAGAAGAGAGGAAAGGTCAAGTTTCTTAGTCATCTGTCTATGAGATCATTTTTCCATATTTCATATTACACACACTTTACTCACATTAATCACAAAAGTGATGCTAATGTCCCTTGATCCTTATATGAAAATCCTACATATTTTCATATAGCGGTACGTGCATGGCATGCATATGTTTGGGAGTTGGGACGGTAAGTTAATGTTCCTTTTTATAGACTCCTTTGATAGAGTCCATTGATCACATCCCCACAGAAGCCGTGCTGGGCTTATTATACATCATACTGGGGAAACCCCGACTCCGACGGCTGGCGGCGGGGGTGCCCCACTCCGTCCCAGTGAGTGTGACGCGAATGCAAAACCACCACGGAGAAAACGGTCAATTTATACGCACTGGGAAATGCCTTCAGTTGAATCACCTGCATTTAACTCTGCTCTACCTTTCCACTTGCTAATGTCTCTCTCTTTCTCTCTCTTTCTCTCTCTCTCTCTCTCTCTCTCTCTCTCTCTCTCTCTCTCTCTCTCTCTCTCTCTCTCTCTCTCTCTCCCTCCCTCCACTGTGCTGTGAACCCGTCCAGGGTGCGTTCACCTTCCGTGGCAGTATGATTGACATGCCCTCGCTGAAGCAGGCCCAGAACATCATAACACTGGCCGCCGCCGTTCCAGGAAAATAAACCCCAGATGGACAGACGCACGGACGGACGGACGGACATGGCAGGAGATCACATGGCAACATGAATCTGTCAAAAACAAACAGGTCTCTTTCATGGAGGAAAATTATTAACAAACGATTCTACTGAGAGGCTGGAAACGAGGTGTGAACTTGTTAACGAAAATTCAATATTCATGTTAATTGCGTGTTGATTCGCTATATGTTTTTTGTTTGTTGATTTTGTCTTTGCTGCTAAGGCAAAAAAAATAAGATGCTGTGTTTTGAGTTCGGAACAACGTAGCAACACTTGGACATCTGATGACGCTCGGCTCCGTGTCTGAGATTTTCTCTTCTGTGGGCGCATGCATGGGCACTTTTCTTGGCAAGGCCATTGGATGTGCTTGCTGGCAGTGTCTTGTGGTGTGCGTATTGTGTTGTCCCTCGTGCGTGCGTGCGTGCGTGCGTGCCCGTGCCTCCCACCTCTCTCCTGGGACGCGACGGATGCTCTCCCCACATCTCCAGGGTCCAGGCAGCTGAGCAAAAGGGTAAACAAACACAACAAGAAGCCACTGTTGCTGTGCTATTCATCCATAACCACATTGCATGGGCCCCCGAGCCTTAAAGCCATGCAGGCCTCATGCGCTGGCCTCCGCCACCATGCCCCCCGGCCTGTCCCCCAACTATAAGGGGAAAAAAAACGACATCAAAGTCCTGTTTGCCAAACAGCCTCAATGAATTTAGTTAAACCAACACGTTTTTGTTTTCCGGTCGAGCCATGCGGCTCCTTTCTTCGTCGGTTGGCATGCCTGTGTGTCGTTGCCGCAACTACGGGCGCGTGGCACCGCCGGCCGGACCTGCGGAAAACGGTGGCGCATGCTGCAGCTTTGTCCTTTATACCTGCAGGTCCATCAGCGGGGCAGAATTTGTACACACACACACACACACACACACACACACACACACACACACACACACACACACACACACACAGACACATCCTCCAAATTAAACCAAATTCACATGCGCATGTTGGTTCCATTCAGCACAATTAATCTTTCTTTTTCTGTATCTGTGACCCCTTGTTCATTTTTGTTTTGTGGATTTGTGGACTTTGGAAAGAAAAACATCACCACCAGGTCGTCCCGCGCAAATCAGAGTCACGCATCATCAAGTGCTTTCTTTCTTTCTTTCTTCATTTATTTCTTTCTTTCGCGGGGGCTGCCACCGTTACTTGCAAATAAAAATGACATTGAGTCCCGCAGTATAAAGTGGCTTGTGTTTTTTTTTGTGGCCTGACTTTGAGAGAAAACAGTGAAGTGGGTGTGATATTGGAGTGGGACAGATTAGTGGCCATGTTGCTCCAGCAGACCACGACCGGCCCTTTTGTCTCTTCTGTCTGCGGATGGGAGGATAATTGGGGAGGTGTTGAATGGTTAATAGTGCCATTGGTGACCATGGTAATGAAAAGCACTATACACCAAGCCACCCCACCCCACCCTCGTTCCCCTCTCTTTCCCTCTCTCTCTGTCTCTCTCTCTCTGTGTACTAGTCAGGGTACTGTATGATCTATTGTGTCTGGAGCAGGACAGCGCTCTGTGCCAGGCCAGGCCAGACAGAAAAGATCGAAACCGCTCCTCTGCGTCCGGCTAAAGGCCAGACAATAAGCAGCCTCCTTGGCTCTTGGCCACGTATCCCCCTCTAACCCCTGAGTTTTTTCAAAAACTCCCCCGCATTCGTGTTCACTTTTAAAAATGTGTATGTTTGTATTTAGTACCCATGCGGTCCCCGCCCACTATTTTTACTACTGCGAACTTAGTAGTATGCAAAGTGCAGGGTCTGCCAAGTGGTGTGACATTAGTTAAATCTGTGTCACTTCAGAGGTTTGTGTTATGTTGTGGGTGAATAGTTTATTGATGTGTTGAGCAAATTTTAAACAGTTTTATTTTGCTGTGAGGATTATAACATCACAGAGTAATGATTATACAATGTTTGTTTTTACATTGTACACAATCAGGTGGATCTCAAATGTCAATCAAACAATCATCCGTATATCAAGAAGAAAGGAAAAAAATTGAATGGTCAATTGTTAAAAACGGAACTTAGATAAGAATCATTAATGTTTCCTAATTCAGATTCATAGAGACAGAGTTATGACATAGTATTATACTGTATACAAAACAAAGTTTTTGTTGAAAGTGCCAACTTAGTAGGTCAGACACATGATACATTTTACATCAATAGGAGGCCTTTACAAAAGTCTCATGACCTCATGTTCATGTTTTGTCAAACATCAGGTGTATTTTTCCAAGCTGTATTTTGCAATATTTGAAATAACTTATCAATCATTATAGTTTGACAAAACATCCTTATGATACACACAATTTTCACGACCTGTACTTAATAAGTATAAAGTCATGCTGCGTGAGTGAGCACATTTGTTTAAAAAAATGTGTTGCATAACTGAATTATGTTCAAGTCAGGTATTAACTTTTCAACTTGTGCACAATGTGCTGATTGGACAATATCTTCCCTGGAGCAACAAACGGGTATCACAAAAAACATGCAATGGAAATACTTGACTTATAGGAATGATTTCAGGATGATTACACTTGTTTTAAATCACATCTGAGCATCTGCATTAGGCCTAGTCAGACTGGTTGGGTTTGATATTTTCCCTTAAAAACACCCCCATGCGTTAGTCCCTCTCAACTTTTTTTCTTTCTTCTAATTAAAAAAGGCCAAAATCACTGATTTTGTATCAAAATCACTGATTTAGGCTACACGTCTAGTTTCTCTCCTTTCATAGCGTCTCGAGATATAATTGTAACATTATCGGGAGAGAGGGGGGAAAGTCATTGATGGTGAGTGACATCTTTGTAGATTAGTGGAATGTTTCCGTCTTTGTCTGAGCTGCGCCGCTGTGTAATTGACATTTCTATTTACTGTGTAATCTTTTGAGTCCACTGCCGGCAAATTTATTTAAATACATTTCTCCGGTGTATATTCCCTGAGAGTAAATTACAATTAACACGATTATAACCTCGACAGAAAATTGTGACGGGAATCAATTATGGCTGCGAGCACTATTTCATATTAGCCCCCGTTAATGTGCTGCTGGAGATTGCTTTCATAAATGATGATGAGCTACCAAACGCGGGGCGGAGAGAGAAAATGCGTGTATGCAAAACACTGTCAGAGGAAAATTAAAACGAAATGTTTTACATATTTTTCCATTAATCTAAATGGGACCCGTGTGGGCAAAGATGGTTTTATTCTTCTAATTCCTCGCCCGGGGACGCCCAAATAATGACTTCATTGTTTTAATAGGGCGCTAATGACAATATATGACAAACTAATTTCAATGGAGGATCATTTCCGAGCGATGAAACCTCCTCGTTATTGCAGATATTCGCCGTTTTGAGGAGAAAAAAAAGCAGGCCATTAGCTAAGATTTGCTCAAAGGAAAAGCATACAGGAGTTGAACAAGAAATAACAGAAATGGTCTTTAATACAGTATAGGCTATTTCAGAAATGTAGGCTACACTTCTATAGACCAACATTTGTTTTTGTTTGTTTATATTACTCTATTGTGACTGTTTTAATCATGTTTTAATGTACATGAATAATGTTTTAATGTACACAATTTGATTAAAAATAAATCAATAAATAGTCCTATATAGGACATTAATTCGTTTCACTTTAGGCCTTTACGTCTGAAATGAAAATTACTCAGTAGAACTTGAACATAATATAGGCCTAAAAAAACCTAATCGAAATTGTACGGATTAGAATGATACATCTGGTAGATTGTTCGTTAGCATGTTTTTTCCTGGATATTTACAAACAAAATAATGCTTAAATATGATAAATATATATATAAATATGATATATAGTGTGGATATATAGATAGTGTGGATATAATTTGTAAATGTGCACCGTTTTTCCAACCCCCCACAGCATGCAAATTGCAATTTACATTTAGCAGCTAGACGCAGCTCATCCGGCCTTCCAAGTGCATAGATCAGAGTAAATGGCGTGATGAGTCGACAGACGCGCATCTTTTCCGGTGGTGGTGGTGGTGGTGGTGGTGGTGATGATGGGCATATATCATGACCGCCCGTGTACAGCCTCTCTTTTCATGCAATTTGCATGCCGACTGGTTGAGTGATCCGGCACATGTGGACCATTACCAACTTCATTTGCGCTGATCTATCTATTGACTGACTGGAATCGTGACTGTCAGAGAGAGAGAGGAGGAGAACATGTGCAGGACACACGAGGACAGACGGACTAGAGATAATTATTTAACACAAATCTATATTTTGTTCTTAAAGCCATCTGCATGTGTATTGTACAATCTCTAGGCCCACTGGTTCGAGGCCTATATATATAAACTAGGCCTTGCACGCCACGGATTCGTTGGATTCGTTGGCGCTGGGAGGAGGTTTGCTGTCTCTTTCCTTTACTTACGGGCCTGTGTCTGGTATGTTGAATATAATTCTTCATTGTCAGATCACCACAGTGTGGAGTTGCCGAGTGTGAACTTCACGGTAGGAGTTCAGTATATAGACTGGAATAGTCTCTCCACACATCAGTGATTCCGAAAAGCGGAGTCCCTAAAGGGAGTTCCAGCCAGGGGGTCCCCAAGGCTAAATGATGGTTAGGAAGGAACCAACGGGTCCATTTGGTTCCACCACCTGTGTTTGGTTCCACTTGTGTTTCTTTTGTTTTGGCCTGCACGTAAACGTGTTTTCTCATGCCAATAAAACTCTTTGAATTGAAATTGTGCACACTCTCGGAGTTAAATTAACTTTGAAGTATAAATATACCGTACAAGTCGGGTCCCAGACATCCCGTGCATGTCATACTTGAAATACAAATGGTTAAAGGGGAACTCCACCCATTTTCAACATTTTAATATGCCAATAATACACCTTAGAAATGTTGTGTGGACATGATAAAAAGGTTCCCCCAATTCTGTATTTCCCAACAATGGAGGTCTGAAAAAACATTTATACATCTGATGACATCATCAAGATGTATTTCACCATGTTAATGATTTTTCTTTCAGACCACTTTTTCCTCAGAGGGTACAAATGGGTACACATTTGTATCCTCTCAGGAAAATTTGGAAAATGGGTGGAATCCCACTTTAAGAATGAAAAGTTGATGTAGAACCTTAAAACGGGGGTTCTTTTATGGCATATACGTGGTCCGCGGGCAAATAAGTGTTCATTTGGGGGTCCTTGGCTGGCATGACAAACGGGGCCCCACCGCTGCTCTATATATTATGGCCGGCCCTCGGCCCCCGCGTATATAGCCTTTGGAGCTGACAAGCTCCCAGTCTAAAGTCTTCTCCTAACGGGGGGACAGATCAAAGGCTGACCCGGCCCCGGCGGAGACCACTAAAACCATGGCCGCTTTTGTCTGCTGTTGCTAGGAGGCTAGTAAAGTGAGGAAGGGTGTTTGGGGGAGGAGGGAGGGAGGGGGAGGCATGGTAATGAGGCTCGTTATACAGTGTGACGAACTGACCGAAGGTCTCTCCTCCAACTTTTCGTTTTTTACGTTGAACTCTATACAGTATATTGCTGGAGAGGTTTTCAGATGGAACTTGGATAATGCGGTTCTTAAACCTAATTTTATAGGCTAAATTATTAAATCCTACAGATTAGGTATGCCGTGGGACATATTTTTCCTTATTGTGAGGAGGGAGAAAAACATGCACCTCGTAAAGTGATGTGTGCGTGTGTGTGTGCGCGCGTCTCTGTGCAGACCACAACTCAAATGCAGCGTGCACGGTCAACATCCTGCATACATCCATCCCCACTTCAAGCCCTTATCCGTAGTCGCGTCGCGGGGGCAACATGGCTCCACCAGAGAGCTCCAGTCTTACCTCGACACCTGCAGGCTTTCATTTTTCATTTTTGTCTGCATTGTGCCAAAGACTCTCTCTCTCACTTCCCTCTCCATTCCGTTCTTTATTTTTTGCTGGCCTATTTGACCAGTGGCGCAGGGTTTAGTTAGTTAATCACAATGTAAATTCACAACACATCAAATAAAGTTCACATTTCAAAGAAAGTTATAACACACCATGCATCACCACCAGTTCTGCTAAGTGCAGCCCCGTTTTATTTTGAATGAAGCTTTTCACGCCTTAAACACTGACAGGCTTCGCTGAAGGTCACATCCGTCATCGACTTGACTACCATTACCATCCAGCCTGTAAGGACAAATACACCAGGTTTTAGAGCAATCCCGCGCCATACATCATTCATTTCTGACTGACTGACACTCAAATAACAACCGTCAGCGACGCGCTCTCACCCCCCCCTTCTTTCTCTCTCTCTCTCTCTCTCTCTCTCTCTCTCTCTCTCTCTCTCTCTCTCTCTCTCTCTCTCTCTCTCTCTCTCTCTCTCTCTCTCTCTCTCTCGTGAACAGGTGGAGGCAGTGCGCGCGCGGCATGGGCACCGTGCGTGGCACGCTCAGCTGCGCGCACTACACCTCCCACTGCAGTAGCAGCGCAGAGCCCTCCTCGCGCTCGTTTCCACGTTTTATCAAGTGCAGGGCTGCGGCCGTTTAGTTGTGTGTTCGCGTCTTTTCTTTAACAGGAGGATAAGGGAAGAGGAAATTAATGCAGAGAGGGAAAGATAGTGAAAGGGGGTGTGGGGGGGATGGTTTATTTTCTTCGTTTTGTGTCATATGTCCTCATGTTTCAGCGAGAGAGAACGAATGTCCTTTCTTTCTCCTTTCCTTTCTCCTTTTCTTCTTCTCGGTTGTCAATGGCAATTGTTTGTCGTGCTCCCGGGCCCTATAACCTTCAATATGATACCATCTAATCCAATTAAACATAACCCCAAACTCGTGCGCAGGACACCTATATTATTCTGTTCCCTTTCTCCGTGGAGTTGCTGACAAGCACTCTTGGGTTTTGGGGTGTGAAAGAGGGGAGTCAAGAGCCCTCCTTAATCCCGAACAGAAGCAGAAGTGCATTGAAAAGTGAAAGGATCCCCTTGTACAAGTACTACTAGGCTACTTGGAAACGAAGGTCTCTTGTAATTGCCTATTATACCCTTTAGCCTACTCCCGGATTCAGTTGGACAATTACACCCTATATACGTCGCTGGACCTATGCAAGTTGAAGCAGATTCTGTTTAATCAATAACAAGGGTATTAATATGATGGATATACAAATAAATATTAATATATTCGTTTGTTTGCTTTCTGTTCCTGTGGACTTATATGAAATATCCCCTCAATTCAGTAGCGGGAAAAGTTGTTTAACACTTTTCCATTTCGATTTTTCCCCAATGCTTCCATGAGCGTGTGTTTAGAGAGAAATTAAACTATATTGTTTTGGACAAAATGGCTTCATCATGCCCTTGACGCAAAGCGTACAGGCCATATTGTAGACGTTCCGAAATGACAGGTAATTGACATTAATCCTTTCTCTCTGAGACTCAGGGGGGAACTAAAGTAAATGGGGATACGGTTAATGAAGCACCACTTGCCCTTTGAATCTCGGTCAAAGATATGCACGCGGGGAAGTTTGCCCCAACTTTCATTCGTTTTCATATTTATCACATCATAGCATCGATGAAGTGTGCAGGGCAGACCCTATAGTCCGTTAAATTCATAGGGAATTATAATTGATTGGGAATTATAATAGGCCTACAGGAGTAATTTGTTTGGGGGAAAAAGGGTGTGCCATTGAAAAGGTTGCATTTAACAAAATAATAATAATTATAAATGCACTGTGACGCCCTGTGCTTAAAGGCATAGTTCAGATTATTTTAAGTAGAGCTGTATGTGAAATACTTGGCATTAATATAGTGGTCTCAACTGTATTAATTGATTGCCAGAGTCCCGTGGTGGGAGTTCTGCTCTGGTTTTGGTGAAATATGAAGTTTGTTGGGGGCACTGGGGGCCACGCAGTAAAATTAAATTTAAAAAGGTAATTTGCATTGTTGACCCATTTCTAAAATATTAGCACAACTTAAGTTAATTTTGACCCTTCTATCACAGGGAACCTTTTTGTGGGGATATCTTTGTGTCCAATATCACTACCCCCCAAAAGCAGTTCCATGTGATAGAAGGGTTGAAAAAGAAGGAAGGTTGTGCTAATATTTTAGAAATAATTCAACAATACAAATGACGTTATAGTTCTTTAATTAATTGAATTTACTTTTACTGCGTGGCCCTGTAGTGACCCCCACAAAACGACTGGAAATACTTAATATGCATCTAAACCAGAGCAGAACTCCCACCACGGGACTCTAGCCATCAACTAATACAGTTGCCAACAATGTATTAACGGCAGGTGTTTCATCATACAACCTAAATTTCCAACAATCTGAACTATCCCTTTAAACTTTCAAAGACTACAATTTTAAAGTAATGATTGACTACTTCTATATTTTTTAAGGACGAATAAAGCATGCCCTGCACGCACATAATGATCAGACACAAAGTGCAGGCACATTCACAAGGCCTCTCAAAAATATTGTTATTTCTGGAATATACAGTAATATATGCAGTGTGCCCTGATGGCTATCATGCTTATTATAATTCGTATTATTAGGACTCCTCCTCCCCATAGGAGTTGTGACAGGCAGACAGGGGCCAGGTGGGGGAATGGGGGAGACTTTCAGTTAAGGAATCGCACCTCTTCCTCACTCCTCCAGCACGCTGCAAGCTCCAGGGTGACCAGATCCAAACTGTACATTTGAGGGACAGAAGTGTTGCATGTGGGCAGGGACGTTTTTGCCATTAGGCAGACTAGGCAGTTGCCTGGGGCCCCATAAGGATCCCAGGCTAATAAGCTCCATATGGATAAATACATATACTTGTCCTCTATAACTAGAATTGAACATTTAAAGCACATATGTTTAAGAATAGTTGAGTGACGTCACAGAAGATTTTCTTGCCTGGGGCTCCAATTTGCTTAGAAACGCCACTGCATGTGGGGAAGCAAGTCGAGTGGGGAACGGGGACAACATGTGGTCAGCAAATTATGACCATCTTGATGTCAATATTCCAAAAATAATTCAAGATTTCAAACGTCAAATATAGCAAAAAAAAGGGTGATCTACAATCTCAGGAGATTGTAGATCACCTGTTTTTGATACAGCAGTATATATGCCCCTCTGGAGTGAATGTGTGAATATAGTGGCACCATGGGGGAGTAGTTCTCGGATTGTAAAAAAAAATAAATAAAAATACACATCAAAATAGGAAAAGAAACAACAGAAAGCCAACTAGTGTTCAGTAGTATGAGTGCAAAATGCCCTCATACTAGTGAACACTGATGTGTCGGTCACAATATGTGACAGAGGCTCAAATTGTGTGACGCTTGAAAAGTCTTGGAAATGAGGGACTGACTGTCCCACGCATCTGGGAGACATCTGGTCACCCTAGCTCCGAGGCTACAGGAGTTCAGCATAATGAGGTATACCTGTGGGGGCCTCCCTGGATGGAGAGGTTTCCTCACCTCGCTGCATCCACGGCCCACTCAGCACTGCTGCACTTATATACCACCTTCACGTCTGCACCACCACCTCTCCCCCTCCCTCCCTCCCTCCCCCCTCTTTCACCCCACGGTTCATATGAGATGCACAACTTCTGACAACTATAATGATCTGCATGATGGTGGTGGTGATGGAAACGGAAGGAGGGTGGATTTTATATTATTATAGCAGTGTCTGCAGGGAAAATAAAGGGATTTTTTTATGAGGCCGAGTTCACAAAAACATGGATCACACACAAACAATGAAGTCACACTTAACAGTCTCAGAACCGTTAGTTATCTCTAAACTATAATGTGGCATATTGCTATGTGTTCCATGATGTGTGGTTACCTTTCATAATGACCATGAGTATACATAATCACTCCACAACTTTGCGATTAACATATATCATGTGGTTTGTGTGGTGTTTCACTCGATAAATAAATCTCACGTTATCTTTTTTATCCCCCCACAGGAACCATCAGTCATGTTAGGAAAAATATTGCGTGTCTCTCTAGGCTTTGTGTCACTAAGATGGATCGGGCAGTGATAGTTGGTGAGATATACTGTCATTTACTATGGCAAGTGTCAGAGAAGGGCCAAAAGGTGCCCATCCCCAGCGGAGCTGGCCTAATTATACAATTAGTCTTGTGATTGGGACAGTCCAGAGCTAAGTGTCCTATGGGACGACCAGACACATTATGGCTGTCATCGGTTTTCTTCACAACAAGTAAAAGGAGCCTGTGCCCTGATATGTGAGCTGCTCGCCCTTAGAGATAGGGGACAGGACCGGGTTATTTGATATTTTATTTAGCGTTTGAAACATCATTGTGGTGCATACAGTATACCTACCTATATAATACAGGTTGGGACTGTGCAATAGACTGACACTTGAGCAGACTCCAGACCAAGATTAACGCAAAAGGTACGAGTTGGAAAGGTGTGATGATCTGGATCTGGAAGTGTTTTTTTTTTTCACTGGACAACATTCATAACAGGTCATCTCGCTATTAAATCATTCATCTCCTAAGCCTTCGATGAACTAAAATAACATCTCTTTGAAGACACCAGCCAGTTGGGAGACCCCCGTATCTCAATCTTATTGCCCATCCAGCCACATTTCCTTTCTGGCTTATCCCTGGTCAGTTGGAAAACATCAAGACACCATATTTCCTCCTGCCCCAACCAGAGCCATATCTTTTATTGCCAATCCAAAAGTCAGTCGGGAGAGGATGGGCACAGGTCTTGTGATGTTCCCCCTATATCCACCAAACCACATCCACAAGTCAGAGGGAGGCCTTGGCTCTGCATGGTTGGGGAGTCAGTGGACAGCCGCGCGGGATACTTTGCTGCACTGCCCTTATCACATGGGATTATAGGGATGGACCCGGTACAAGGGAGGTATTTGGTGACCACACTTAACCAATCTATCCACAATAAACAATTTAGAAGGCCCACAATGTGATGTCAAAGATATATATCTGCAGGTAGAGCATTTAGGGAAACTCGTATCTTACGATAGTGCCCTTTGGACACTTTTGCTTTCTTTTTAAGTATGTGTTTTATGCCTTTCTTTTTCCTCTATCCTTACCTGGCTTTACCCTCTGTCTCCTTTCTTAAAGGACAGTCCCATTCCCCTTCCCAGCGGTGAGAGAATGATTCCCTCCCATTCCGAATGTTGACCTTTTTGGCAATAAAACAGGATGCATTCAGGGGATGACCCTCTGATGTCGCAGGTATGATAGTTCCACACGAATCCGCCAGAGCGATACCATCGGCACACGCCTATCTGTTAAAGATGGTGCACTTATGGACTGTGATGTTGGTACAAAATGTTGCCCATCACAGTATGAGATTATTGGTTAGGCTAAAGAAAGAGGGAAGATATACCATTTTCAATGTTGGGTTTCCGATTTCAGTATGACAGTAAAAGGAAAAGAAAGTAAACAATGTTCAATAGTATTTTCCCCCCTTGGCAATATTTCACAGAACACCAACATCATGGGAATCGGATGAACTATGTTCCTTTTTTATTTACTTTTAATTGACTGTCCATTCTAATCTTTCGACTACATGTTCACAGCAAATGCCATGAAACTAACATGCATCAAATAAAACAACAGGTGCCCGCATTGTTCTTGTAAGTCTGCTATTGGCTGTAAAGTAGTTAATTATACTCTCCATTCATTGTTTTCAAACTCGATTTTTTTTTGCAGATGTCTTCTGAAAAAAATCAATAAAAAAAGGTGAGTGCTGATTTTGTGGATGAATAGGAATTAGTCTCAATATTATGCTGGACCATGACACACACACACACACACACACACACACACACACACACACACACACACACACACACACACACACACACACACACACACACACACACACACACACACACACACACACACACACACACACACACACACACACACACACGCACCTGCAGGGCCAGCCCTGGTTTTCCCTGCTACATTCAATGTTAGATCTTGCATTTAGGGGCTTTTAAGGAAAGCCCTGTCACTCAACGAGAGACCAGTACCAGGGGCAGCTGCACTTACGCTTATCTGCACTTTAGTTTGTGTATACCTTCTGGCCGGTGGGGCTGTGCGAGGGCCAGGTAGCAAGGCCTGGCTCGTGCGCTTGTCCGTGGACGACCTTGGTCTCCTCACCTACTGCCTTGGAGCGGCTCCCAGTCCTCGGATGGGGGGCTTTGGACCGGCACCAAGTCTCTACCCCCACAGATGTTACTGAGCCGCCAGATATTATGTCAGTTTCTCTGAGATGGAGACAGGCAGGATTAGAGTGATGTATCTTATGCTCTTCTGTAGAGTAGCTGTGGTCAGTGGATGGATGTAAAGCACGCACAGCATGTGTCGACTATGCATGCATGGAAAACTATATGGCATTTCCTTAATCCCTCCCAAACCTCAATGAAACATAAACCACGTTGTTGTTGTTTTGCTATTGTTTTTCTTTAAAAAGTAGCAATAAAAACATGTTTTTCATGGTACTGATTGCTTTCAAGTGTTATGCTTAAATAGTGTGTCCACACAGTTTACTGTTCTAGTTGTATTTGCTGTTAGTAAAAACATTCATTCATTCATTCATTCATTCATTCATTCTAACCGTATTTGGACACAACCAAATTTCACAAACTTTCTGTATGAATTCAGAATGTTAATTTAGTCTCTGAAAAAATGGACCTGTGTAGTAGTTTTAAGTGTAGTTAAATTAGAATTCAGCTTTTGATGTCCACCATATGTCACACTCTCTGCCAAAATATAAAATGTAACAAGCATAACATATTTGTTTCTGGATTATATTTTGTTTGTTTACCAAAAATAATGCAAATCAGAGAATATGATTGGTATAAAAATGTGCATATATTATTACTTTGATTTAATATTGTAAATATTTTGTGATACTTCATGTCTAACTTTGAGGACTATAGAGCTTGGTGTTTTTTTTTTTTTTTTTTTTTTTTTTTTTTTAATTAAAGTCTTCATTATATATACACTATTGTATCCCAAATGTTTAAAGAAGAAATAACAAACTAAAAGGTGTTAACTTTCTGTAGAATGGCATGTCCATTTAACTTGTGTCCATTCTTGACACACTGGTTTAGGGTTAATATCATGCATCAATTTAATTAAATACAAATGATCAATGCGTCTTAGAACATGATATATGGAGCAATGCAACGAAGATAAATGTTTTAAGCCTTTGGGAATTGTTTTTCTTTGGGGGGCACAGAATAGGAATCTCAGTTGAAATGTGATCATATATCACTGCACGTAATAAAAAAAATAAGACCATGTAGGCTACTTTCGTTTTTTTATGTTACAAATAAATTATGGAAATGGTCACGAAGTAATTGATTTAAATCATAATGAAGTTCCCGTGAAACTATATTAAAACCGCTCCAGGTCAGTGGAGTGAACCCCCAGTGAGCCCATTGTCAGCGTTAACTCCCGCTCTGCTCTCGGAAAGACTTCGGGGCTTAATAGGTGATGAAGTTGGGGCTGTGACGAGCGACGTGTTTGCTACGTGCGTCCCGAAGTTCCAGACAGTCCTGCAGACACGGTCCTCTCTCTTCACCCAACTTCTAAAAGGGACAAAAGCGATATTTTCTACCAGTGCGACGAACATCCGTGCACGCTGGACTATAAGACGAAAAGTTAACGCCCAACCCAAATAAATCAAAGTTGTTAAGTCCATTGCAACTCGCATATTCCCCAAATGCCCCAACACGCTTATATCGTTCATCGTACTCACTGTTCGCCGAGAAGAAATTAACCGCTTTTTGTCGGCTGGGGCTTGCACAGAAAAACGCCTTTTGTTGTTCCGAAACTTCCGATTCTAGCAGTCTTGTGGTTCAGAATGTGTCTGGCGCAGAGTGTGCAACACTGGAACTGGATTCCGTTTTCTCACTTGTTCCAAACTTATAAGATAGCCAGGTAGGGTGCTAGGGGAACTGTTGGCACTCTGCCTGGATCATGACAAAAATCTGCATGTTGCATCCTGCACTATAATATGAATACATTCATACAATATGAAAAGTTATATGCTATATTGTGGACATGTTTTTGTATTGTTGTAAAGTGTGTGTGTGTGTGTGTGTGTGTGTGTGTGTGTGTGTGTGTGTGTGTGTGTGTGTGTGTGTGTGTGTGTGTGTGTGTGTGTGTGTGTGTGTGTGTGTGTGTGTGTGTGTGTGTGTGTGTGACGGGCTCGTGCCCGTCATGTCCTCGGTGACTGTAACAGGTGATATACTGTAGTTACACTTGCGGATATATAGGCTCATTTTAGGCTTATAACATTGTTGGGAGCTGGGAAGTATTTATGCATATGGATTAAATTGCATCATCCTAAGGCCCAATTAAATGTGTTCTTCAGGTTGTGACAGG
The DNA here is from genome assembly GCA_039105355.1 of Benthosema pterotum. Lineage (NCBI taxonomy): Eukaryota > Metazoa > Chordata > Actinopteri > Myctophiformes > Myctophidae > Benthosema > Benthosema pterotum. The sequence continues at coordinate 35,125,137 of CM076978.1, read as the reverse complement.
TAAACGAAATGATGCGGATACGATTGAATGATTATTTGTTTATTTAAATTAGAATATTGCAGAGAGTAACTTATCGATTGTTGTTTGTCTATGTTTTTCATCGCTACTAAAAAATCAATTAACATTAACAGATTGGCAAGAATTTCATTCTGTTGCCCGAACATAATACCCCTATAAAGGTATAGCGCCGGGTTAGGTATATATAGAAACAGGCCCATATACTGTATATACCCTACTTGATTTCTCCCGGGGGATATTTCACTGTCCATGCAGCCAGCCCCAATTGTAAAAGCAAAAAAGGAAACTTCACTACAAATGACTTCATCAATTTTCTCTCATTTCCAGAGGCCGTTATTCCTGTATGCCTTGTTCCCATCATCACAGGGTGCTGGTCTTCTATAGGCTCTATAGCTCAGTCTTTGTTTTTTGCCCCCCACCTGCTTTCTTGTCTACAAAAATATGTCAAAATTACGCTATAGAATGACAGAGCAGAGATGCTTTTGTCACAAAACAATAGCACCTTCCTCGCGGTGTATAAGGGATGCTTGGCACAGGTGCATTCGGCGCACCAGCCTTTATATCTGACTACTACTATAGCTATACACCCATTTAACAAACCAACTTTTGTAGCCCGAAACCATCACCTCACAAAAAAACACTCCCATGTGCATTGTGCTGCCCGTATTCAGGAGATGGATAATGCTTGTAAAATCTGACAAGACGGCGTTTGTTTGGGTTCTACGGTCGTCTGAGAAATTATCATTCAGTCCCTTAAATGGTTGGACTGGGAGAAGAGAACGAGCGTCGTTTTCACTGCGACTTCTTGCTTTTGTCCCTTTTCCCCCGAAGTGGCGTCTGCATGTCTGACTCCGCCGGTTACTGATTTGCAGGCAGTATATGTTAAGGTGGCCCCGTGTAAGTGATTTCCACGGGCGTCCCACTAAAGGAGAACAAATCGCGGACAAAGGAGTGCCTTTCCCATTCAGCGGCGTCGTTAGGACAACCAAAAAGTATTCCTCAGATAATATGTTCTACTTCAAAGCGTTTCTCATTGAAGGGTGACTGCTTCACTCCTTTTATTAAGTCCCCCTCCTTTCACGCCAAATGGGGCTATCTCTTTGGTTATTTTCCATCGTGTTTATTTTGTAACATTCATGGAGCACTTGTTTCTAAATAGAACCTACAATATAGGTTACTCTATAGCCCCTTGTCCCAAGAAAGAGTTCATGAGCAATAAAAAAGGGAACTCGCGACTCAGTTTTGAATAACACGTCATCAATGTGTGCATGGGAAAAACGGGACGACAGCAATAAAGGTTACATAATCGGCCTTTATAATGTAACTGCGGTAATAAGGACTATATGGCTTTGAAATAAATCAGGCTCGCGTTCTTTCAATATAAAGAGGTTGTTGAGGTTTTGAATTTCATGCATGAAAGAATATAGGCCTACATTGCATGCGTTTTTGCTTAGTCAGGAGTTCTTCAGTTTAACCGAAAAAATATTGCACATGCTTTATTATTGTGATTATTATTATTGTTAATCTCACCATATTCACTGATATTTTTCTTACCATCCAGCAGCAATACGTACGCCATGTGTGCGCATCACGGACAAGTCGTTTACCTGTCAGCATTTGTGTGATAACACATATATCATGTATTTTGGAAGAGAAGGCTTGGCGTACACGCTTTGATTAGAGTTCATTTAGTGACAAGCTAGTGGATTTTCAACCAGACATATTCAAATGTGAGCGTCGCTCTGACTATACCCCAATCGCCATAGAAATCCCTAACGCGCCGTGAACACTGTCAAAGCGTCCAGCCTTTCCGCTCAGAAGTATAGCGCGCCTTTGAAGTTGTGCAGGACTCGCGTTGGTCAATTTTTAATTCTATAGACGGGACAGAGAACACTTTGAAAGTGAGATTGTGCGTTTTAATGGAGGAAATAAGAGGGAGGGGGGGTTGGGGGGGTACGGGGGGGGACTTGTTTCATACACTCCATACAAGGTCTTGCTTATTGTCAGATAGCTTTTATCTTTTATTTTTCCCATGAATGATTCATGCATGCCTCGGCGAGCTTTGTGCACGTCCCGCCTTTCAGAGGTAGCGCCATCGGGGGGCTAGAAGTTCCCCCATTAGACCAGTGATTGGTTTTATATGCTATATAGTCTCATATTTTGGGCGTGATATATTTGTGAGATAAGACTGAAAAGTGTATAGACTGGTTAGTGACGTCAAGATATGAATTTAAAGGGGAACTCCACCCATTTTCAACATTTTAATCTGTCATTAATATACCTTACAGATGTTGTGTGGACATGATAAAAAAAAGTTCCTCCAATTCTGTATTTCCTAAAAATGGAGGTCTGAAAAAATCATTAACATGGTGAAATACATCTGATGACAGATGTATTTTTCTTTCAGACCCCTTTTTCCTGAGAGGGTACAAATGGAACCAAATTTGGTTCACATTTGTGTCCTCTCAGGAAAATTGTGAAAATGGGTGGAATTCCCCTTTAAGTGAGGCATTTTGTATTTTTGAATCAATGACTTATATTGCTTAATTTGTGATGATGCAGTCAAAGTCAAATTTTGCTAGTTTTTCCTGCAAGATATATTTAAAATGAGCCAATCATGCAGTCTAACAACTAAATCATCAAATTCTGTCTTTGATAAGATTGTGGCGGTTAAAACAGTAATTTGACTTTGCGAGACCTGGTCGATATATAGGCTATATGCCTAAATGGGATTATTATTATTTTTGTTGCCACAATCTCAAATTAGATTTTGAACATCAAGGGTCTGCACAGTCACACTGTAACTGATTCGTCATTTTTTATAGGTATATAATATCCAACAGACTGAACGGCATCATGCACCTCAAAGAGAAAGACAGATAACTACAAGAAGGGCATGCGAGGAGGGACTGTTCACATTACACATAGCCTATTCAAGTAAAAAAATGTGATTTTCTTTTACAGAACACAAAAAAGCATCAGTACTACAATATCACCAAAACCGATATAATTATTCTTTGGTGTGTCTGTAATTCCAGTACAACAATTATACCAGCAAATAAATTACAATGTACAAAACGACATTTCTTTTTTTTTCGTAATTAAAACTACGACATTCACAAGCATCAATACAATTACATATATACAAATCCTTCAGGGACAAAAAAAGCCTGTCTGACTGTCAGTGTACACATTTAGGGTCTCGAGGGACTTATTCGTACTCTTTAACGAGCATAGCACTGGCGTATTCTTTTTTGTATTTTATTTTTTGCATAAAATATAGTCTTAAATAAGTTTTGTTTTTAAATATTACAAAAAATTCCATCCAAACAGATGTATAAATCTCGAAAGTCATGTGTGAACGTTTAAGACACTCAAATGCTTCTTCTCATAGGCTACAACTTCGATATATATTTGTTTTCCTCGTGAACAACGACCAGTGTTTGTACCACATCACATATAAGCAGTCCCCAATCACCATGGAATAATACAACTTCAAAGTGATGGCAGCTACTGAATATAAACTATATTGACTGACACTTATATAAGGGCTTACAAACCACGCCAATATTGTTTCCCTTGGAAGGAATTGGAATGTTTAGAATTGGACAGTGACTGATAAGCAACTTATTAATTTGCAAGGGAATGAATGGCAGCAGATAATTTGGACCAAATGTCAGTTTAGGTCACAGGTCACCCTGTCCATGCAGCTCAACTGTGATGAAAATAGTTTGTGGTTAAATTGTCTAGATTAGAACATGGTCCATCCAAACGTCATGGCTCAGAGCCAAATAATAAAGCTTTTCTTTCTCAAGGAATAGGCCTATGTGGGCTAACTCTTTTAAAAAGTCAGAATTGACCAGCCCAATTCCAATGTAGGCTATAGTGTCAAGTAGCTGAGAGTTTGTAATCTACATACATTCACTGTTGTAAGGAAATGATCAGGACACCAATTGCAGTTGCTCCCCATATTGATATAGACCTATACATCCACAACGATGAATCAAGGTATTATTATTACACGGTTATAGCACAACCCTGTGACGTTCCATATAGGCTAGTTGTGGGTAGCCTATACCGCTGATATTTAAAATCCTTGATATGCCAACCGTCCACTTCCCACATGCACATGGGCCAGAATAGGCCTATACACACATTTAAACAGAACATGGGCAACAAACAACAACAGCTGCAGTGTAGTGTAAACATGACATCAGAGCATCGTTCTTGGGTCTGTGTTTCTGAACGAGTCCTCGTCGTCCGAGTCCGACGTGGCCACCTCGCTGGAGGGCGTGTGGAGGTGGTTGGGGCCCCCTCCTCCTCCGCCGGTCCCCTGACACACGTACCACTCGTTGAGGTTGGTCACCTGAGGCGAGAGGTTGGCCGAGCGGCTCCTGCTGTGCGGCTCGGTGGAGCCGGGCGAGAGGGGGTCTCCCCCCAGTGTGTTCGTGGTGGAGGAAATGTAGGCGGCGTTGGTTGAGTTGGGGGGCGGCGGGGACTTGCAGTGTACTTTCATGTGCTTGCGCAGCGAGCTGGGGTGCGTGTAGGACTTGTCGCAGCCACGGACCTTGCAGTAGTAAGGCTTGTCGCTGGTGTGGACGTGAGAGTGCTTCTTCCGGTCGCTGCTGTTGGCGAATTTCCGGTCGCAGCCGTCGAACTCGCACTTGAAAGGCTTTTCTCCTTGAATTATAATGGGGAGGAGAGGTTTTTTTTTATCAGTGCATCAGTGCAAATGTAATTTCTTCTAGCACACAGACACATGCTGTGTAGGCCTATTGCCTACTAGGCTTAAAAGGGGCATTCGAGCCATTTTACTATGTCATTAATATACTTTAGTAGATGTTGTGTGCAAATAATAATGAAAATGTCCCCTAAGTCTGTGGGGGGATACTAAGAAGGTCTGGAAAAAAACATTAACATGGACATGTTTTTTTTTTTTTTTTTTTTTTTTTTTTTTTTTTTTTTTTTTACATGAAACACCTTTTTCATACCTCCATTTTTAACAAACACAACATGGGGGGGGGGGTTCCACACAACTTATAAAGATTATTAATGACACAGTCAAATGTTGAAAATGTGTGTAATTCCCCTTTAAAGCTATATTCATATGGGTCTGAAAGAAAAATCATTAACATGGTCATCAGATGTATTTCACCATGTTTTTCAGACCTCCATTTTTAGGAAATACAGAATTGGGGGTACTTTTTTTTATCACGTCCACACAACATCTCTAAGGTATATTAATGACATATTAAAATGTTGAAAATGGGTGGAGTTCCCCTTTAATGCTAAACATTCTCAAGCTACCGCCATGTACAGCCTGTGGCAGCCCACACTTCCTGTTCATCATATAGTTATTTATTCATAATGTGTCACAGCCACATATACTGTATATACACACAGGCTCCTGTCTAAACACGTGGGCAATGTCAGATGACCTCTTGGCTATACACAGAGCTGCAGGGCTGTGTGTGCACCCACGGCCACGACAAGCCACAATGTGCCCAGTGCCCTGAAGTGGAACTAATGCGTGCATGCTTGCTTCACTCACAAATACACAAACACTTGATAGTAGTAAAACACCTTCACGGGGCAAAACAGTCGAATTATACTAGGCTACAACCACCCACAATGTGTAAGTGCAGTCCATGGCTCTCGCAAAGTACTATGTTCCGTACTTAAATGGGAATTCTGCACATTTTCAACATTTTAGTATGTCATTAATATACCTTAGAGATGTAACTTGTGTGGAATTAATTTGAGATCCCCCCCCCCCCCCCCCATTCTGTGTTTCCTAGAAATGGAGGTCTGAAAAAACATGGTAAACATGGTAATCACATCTTGATGATGTCATCAAGATGTGTTTCATCATGTTCATGATTTTATTCAGACTTATGTGCCTTTGAAACAAAATGTGGTGACTTATTTATTATGTTTAGAATGGGTTGATCTCCCCTTTAATAATGAACCACGAAGACAGCGTAGGCTATATGGGCTACTTGTTCGGGACAGCATAGGCTAGCGTAGGCTAAACGAGACAGTTCAAAACACAGTCTAAAGGTTGGTCCAAAAGCCACTGTTCAAACGAAAACCATGTCCATCTAAACTCTTGGAGACCAGCAGATCTTTAATATTGTAGCATAGGCCTATAGGCGTGTAATATGCCTGTTTGGATGTCTACACATTAAGCAGTCTCACTACAACTGAAAGTTGGGGGTATTTTGCATAGCACGTGCGACTCACAACATTGCATTGTGCTGTTCCTATGGGGCTGCGCTGACGCCATTGTTGTGGTTATAGTTTTAGACCACAGCAGCCCATATAGCCGCTCTGCTGGGTAAAGCACAGAAAAGTTGGCACAACCGAGTGAAGGAGTAAACAATACGTGTAAAGTTACATTTCATTTTTCCTTTTCACATGTCTAGCGTTAAATGGCTCTGAATCAACATCACAGAAATACCAACATAGTTATAATTCCGAGCTTTTTTATTACAACCCCCACCCATAAACCAGATGTGTAAACGTCTAGACGTTACGGATAACTCAATTTACTCCTATAGCTTTGAGGCGCACGCAGGTTCAGATGTACGTAAGCGTGTTTTACAAATCCTATGCGATAATCCCCATTCCCCTCACGCCTACACCGCAGCAGCAGACCTCTACGAGTAAAGTTTATGATTCAGAGAGGAAATGATGCATTTTACTCGCGCGAGGCGATTGCAATGTCAGAAATGCTCGCTATTACGCACAATTACGCACCGTTCGTGGACACGTTAATGACAACAAACAGGGAGGCTGCAGATAACGCACAGTCAAGTGAATACATTGCAGACACTAGTCTTTTTGGACTAGTTATACATATAGCTTTTAGGCTGTGAGATCACTTCTCTCTCTAGTCTTATACTGACCTGTATGAGTCCTCTTATGAATCTTAAGATTCTCCGATCGAGCGAAGACTTTCCCGCATCCAGGGAAGGGACAGGGAAACGGCTTCTCGCCTGTGTGCACTCGGATGTGATTGATCAGTTTGTACTTCGCTTTGAACGCCTTCCCCTCGCGCGGACATTCCTCCCAGAAACAGACGTGCGAGCTCTGCTCGGGTCCGCCGACGTGCTCCACGGTGACGTGGTTGACCAGCTCGTGCATCGTGCTGTAAGTTTTCGAGCAGGGCTTTTTCGAAGTCTGTAGCTCCTGGTCAATCCACTTGCAGATTAACTCTTGCTTGATGGGCTGCCTCATGTATCGCAAAAACGCCCCCGCCGCTCCGTGCGGCGCGGAAGCGATGTTCACATTGAGGTTCATGGAGTTGTAGGCGCTGTGGAGCGAAGAGGGTCCATAGTGCTCCGGCCTGTGCCCGAAGTGCTCCGGCCTGCCGTAAATGTCCCCCGGTATGCCCAGGCGCATCTGCCCGTTGAGGGCAGCATGGTGGTGGTGGGCAGCAGCAGCAGCACCTGGGGACGCCTGGTCGTGGAGTCCAGTGAAAAGCGGATGGGCCCCTGCACTTTCCGTGTGCCCATAGGCACCTGTTGGGGAGATGAACATGCCATGGTGATGAGGGGAGGAGGCGGAACTATGCTGTTCGCCAAGTGCGTGCATAGCAGAGGCTGATAGTTCTCTCCTGAGGATGAGGTCCCTGCTGCTCGAGTAGCCTGAGTGGGGGTGAGCCACGGGGAAACCAACTGTGGTCTGAACACAACCGAAAGACGCCGCGGTCTGAGCTTCGGGATGGCTCTGGATGTGCTGAGACGGGCTAAGTTTGAGAGCATTTGTCTGTGCCATGTGCTCGGGTCCAAATGGAGTGAGTGCCACTCCAGGGTCGTTGCCCAGCTCCCCAGGGTGGAGGTGGGCATGGTGGGAGAGAGGGTGATGCCCCCCTAGCCCCGGGAAGCCTGTCATATTCTGATGAGGCAGGGGTTGAGTCGCTGCCAAATCCGCTAATCTCATCGCCGGATTCCTCTTGCTTAAAGGGGGTTCCATAACTACTACACTGCCAAGTCCATCCACCCGCCTCGCCGCTATTGTTTTTACACACACCACGCAATCTAAAACATTAGAATATATATGTTTTATAAGGGTCTATATAACTTCTTTTGTCCTGCTTCTAACTCTGCTTGCTCCCTTTCCGACTCTGTCCTCAAGCGATTGGCAGAACATACAACAGTTGGAGGACACAGTAGGGAATACAGTTTAGAAATGGCACTGCGGGTATTGGACGGATTTCGGTGACTGGCAGTTAAGAGAACGAAGCGATTGGCTGTCGTTCAGCGCAGGGTCCCAGCAGGGTTCCGCCCCCTCACTCTCTTTATCGCTGTTGACTCCAAAAAGTTGTACTCACAAAGTTACCAACAAATCTGTTTGTGCCGCTTATAGTTTAGCGGTGTATGTAAACAAGGCAGACACATTAGGCAAATAAGGATATGTGTATAGTGGGCTCCGTGCATATTTCGTCCAGTATTTTAGTGACTGACCTGATGACATTTCCAAACACTCGTCTATCTGAAGCGTAAAATTATGATCCTAAATAGTAAAACATGAAAAAATGCATTCATCGTACCTACACTGATTACATGAGGTCTGTTGACAATTGTAATTTTCATTAAAAATGTGTCTGTTGTGGTTTCCCCGAAGGATTTGTCAATATCTGCTCACATTATTATCTTCTATTGCGTATATTTACCTACTTCAAATTAATTAAATAAACATCACACCTGCAATATTTTTTCCATTGTAAAATCTGATATTTAAGCATTAAAATAATTACTTTGCTGCTTTTATGCCACCTCGATGCGTTAATGAGCATTCTAACATATGTAAGCGCCCTAATATTATATTATATATTAATTATTATAATTATTATTATATTTTAACCTATGCCATGGCTTGAGTCGTCACTTGCTATAGACTAGGTCAAGAAGCTGTCATTCAAACTCAGTGTTATGTTACTGCATGCTAAACTGAAAACAAACTGAAAAAGACACAATATTGACTTCAGGATTTTCATTTGCCAACTTTATTTTTTTTTACACACCATTAGTAGCCTAATATTAATAAAAACGTATACATTAGGCTACTAATATCTCATATATTCAAATTATACTTCTCATTGTAGGCTATTGGTAAAGTGAAAATAAATATAGGCAACCCACAACATGCACGGTGGCATGACTCAGATGAGCTATAGCCTATCATGGGCGAAGTGTGAACAAAGTTTCTTAGACTGTGTAGCCTACTATGATGTAGCCTAAAATAAATCACCTTTATTTTAATATCTCAAGTTCGCAACCCTGTTTCCCAGCAGGTGTATCTGTTATCGATTTAACGTCTTAATTTAAAGACCGCTTTGGAATGCCTTTCTGCATGATAGCCGCAGCCGACCTTAAATAATTGGACATGGACGTCCAAAGGTCACCATAACATTGAAGGAGCTCACATTAAAGTGTGCATCAGCAGCAAAGGCTGTCTAGTAATGTAAACTTGAGATTGTGTTTACAAGGGAGGGTGAGCACACAAATGCCTGGATAAAATTCACCAGATTATTGCATCAATAGAGAATTCCACATTCAAATAAATAAACAAATAAAACTGCTGCTTTTCTACTGAGAATGGAAGAATTAAAGCTATTTGCTGATAGACATAATACATTTCATTTGCATTGCCCATATCCCTCTGTCAGTTGTGTGTTTACATGTGCATTTTTGTCTTTAGATAGGTGATCAATAATTGTTTGCTATATGGATCCATCCAGTTAAAATCAATTTTAAAATAATAATTAAATAATTACAATTAGTAAACAATATAGTCGAACACAGAATGAGGTTATGCAAGTTCACATTTAAAACATATTGTTAAAGTGCTTTTCCCAGGTGGTGAATCAATTTGTGTCAGTAGTGAAATTGGTGGTTGTTTTATTTCGTGTTGTTTCATATTCTTAGAAACCAAGAAAATATTATATGATATGAATGTTAGAAGGCACATGTTTTAATATATCTTCGTCAATCATTTAGTCAAAATGGGAGGTGAAATACCAGCTAGAGCAAACTTACTCAACAATGAATGAATGGGTTAATTTCCCTTAACGTTATAGTTTTAAAACTCCCTCAGATCTATCCATGTCTTCACGTGAGTACATAACGTCTTAAACGTTTCCCCCCTTTAAAACAAAGGCGCTTTGTCATAAAAAGGGTTATTTTACCAAAAGTGTCAAGAGGGCAACATATGTGGTCTTAAGGGGTCATGGGTCAAACATCCATGAAACACAAGGTCACGGAAACCACACAAGTAAACCTTCCAACGCGTCAACATATTGATATTGTCAAATAATAGAGAAGTGAAATACGCCCCGCTTCCCTCACCCTTGGCCCGATAGGCACAGCGCCATTACAAAACTCTCCTGCCTAAATGTACAACACAAGGCAAGACTTGACGTTATTCACATATTTTTCTTTTTAACTTTTCCCAGTGCTGAAATAGTCATGAACGCGTTAGACTATATAATACATACTATTCGATTGGTTTAGAGCAGTTTGTCGCCCCGTATATATCCTCCTGCCTTAAAACCTGTTGAAATAGTGGTCTTTGGGGATTTCATTATGTTAGCCCCCTTCTTCTCGTATAGCAGAAGGGAAACCCACAGCCATGTGCCTCTGGCTGGCCCCGATTGAGTTTTCTTCTTTCTTTTTAATTTTCTTTTTTCTTTTTTCCCCTATCGTGAAGGTTTTGTGGTTTTTCTACAGAAAATAAAGCACTTCTTATAGAGGTCGGCAGACGTGACTTTGAACTTGGATCAGCTCCTAAGTTTCCTGTGGTGCGGGTTGAAATAGACTTGGGGAAGAATGGCGTTGTGTGCTCACAAGGCTGCCCCACTTCGAGACACGGAATTTCAAAAAGTTGGTAGGCCCTGTGTGTGTAACGTTCGACTCGCGGCTTCCCCGTTATTTGCCGCCCGCAGGAGCACCGAAGGGTTGAGCAGAGGCGAGAGAAAGTTTGTTGTGTGGTTTTGGAACCGGAGTGCTCAAGGGACTTTATGATTTGATGAAAGTGTAAGTAAACACTCCTTTCAGTTTAAATGCAAACATTTGAATGGACAGCTGTTGTAGCATGAGAGTCGTGTGCTTTGAATGGAAGACTGCCAGTAGAGCCCCATCCCTTGCTTTGAGATATTGATGCTCGTATACTTCAAACACAAAAGTCTCACATAACTTGGAAGCTTAACTGTACATAGTGGCTTTAACTTGTAATAACACGAGTAGCATGCTATACTTCTGGTGCAACATGGGCTGTGTTTTAAAGTGCAGCACTTAAACTGCTGTTATTCTAACTTTTATGTAGACATTATTATCAGCCGCCCGCACAAGCCCAGTTCATTAGGTTACTTTGTGAATTGTTTTCTTGGCGCACTTCTTCACACATAACATGTGACTTAATTAGGGTGTAGCTATGGCTTGGAAATGCTCTGGAGATTCACAACAGGTTTGACGAAGAACCAATAATAGTCTGTGGATCCAAAAAGACTATTGGTTCTTCATCAACCTGCCATTATAGCACCTCGTCCTCAATTGGTTCTGGTACTGCTAAACCACGGAACCACAGAAGACACGGTGCCCCGGGGTGATGTGTGGACTGTGGAACCATATGTACGCGTCAGACAGAATACTGTCTATAAATATATAGGGATGTTTTTTTATAGTGTTGACCACAATTTCACCCGCAAAGAATGAACACTTGTTCATTGTGTAGTACAGATGAGATAAGCAAATTAACATAATCTTTTAAAGGCTATTTTGGTTTGGAAATTGTATTTCCATACATGCAGAGAAACCCCATTTTCCTGCAGTATAGGCTATACTATCCAATAGCTGAGACGCGACTGGGGAGGTTATGCGTCATGATTTTCGTATTTCGTTCCATGTAATATGTCTCAGATAAACACTGTAGGCTATAGGCCACGAAATTGGGTGCTTCGTGTATCCAGTTTTATGGAGTATCCAGTTGCAAAGATTTATTACGGAAATCTGTTGGGTTGTTAAAGCTTAAGTTGCTTTTAAATGATATTTACAGTCCATGGATTGTTGCATTTTAGATGACATTGTGATTAATTGCCAGTGATTCAATTTGCATGCTTTATTCTTTAATGAAGTCCATTATGTCTTTCTATAAACATTTAAACATGCAATATTTGTAGGATTAATATAAAATATAAAATAAAAAATGAACAGTCATATAATTTGGGGGTTATGCAAGAAAATCGCCAGTTGTCAACGTCACCTCCAATAAGCTCCAAGTTATTTATCTTCTATGTATTTATTTTTGCTTGCATCTATTTTTACATTTCTTTTTGAAATAGTGCCAGCGCCCTTCTGGATCTCACCAGACGTCGCATTTGCATTATCTCTAGGAGGCATATACATTAACCCATTACCCACCGTAGGGCAGTGGGGAAAAAGTGTTTTCTGATATCTCTTTCTTTCCCCCCGAAAATCCTCTTCTAAAAAAAGTAGGCGGTAATTATTAGTGGAAAATGGCGATCATCTATTAGTCGCCAAAGCGGTACCTGCTATTGGAGGGGCACCTGGGATTGATGAGCGGCAGTGGCCAATGAGACTGCGTGGAATGAACGCACGGGCTCCAGTTAAAGGGGGCGTAAGAGGAGGTAGTGCCAGTCCACGGAGAAACAGGGACCGTCCGCGATAAACACTATAGGGGCGAGAGCGAGAGAAATAAACATAGCACAGTCGGAACAACAATTTCTGAGATGCACCAGCGACCCTCTCTCGGTGAATGCAAGGACACCTATAGTAAGATTTAACGTTTTTTATTTTGTTTTAATGTATTTAAAAACGGCCAGCTGTCACTGTTTCGAAAGGAAACGGGCTAAAGGAGGAAACTCTTCACTTCGTTGCATTGGGATTTTTTTAGTCATAAGTTGTACTACGAGTGAATGAAGACGCCGATAGCAAAGCTATTTTCCCTCATGAGCCGGATCGCCGTTTTGAATTACTGCCTGATATGATGTTTCCTACGTTGGAAGTTGAAGCGTTGCGTGTCAGCAGCATTTGATTTTTCTTCTCGTTATACTTCATAGTCTATAAAGCAGCAGTACTTATTCATCATCGACAACAACAACAAAAAATCCGCTATTAACTGAAAACATGTTACTGGATGCTGGTCACCAGTTTCCTGGACTGGGAGTAGGCTCATTTGCCAGACACCACTCTGCGGCGAGCGAGATGCAGGAGAGAGACTTGAGTTTGGCACAGAACAGCTTTGTAGACTCGGCACACATGGGTGCCTTTAAGCTCAACCACGATCTCTCGCCGGGACAGAGCTCTGCCTTCAGCGCCCAGGCGCCGGGCTACCCCGCCGCGGCGCTGGGGGCTCACGCCGCCCATGTCACCTCGTACGCCAGCTCCCCCTTCAACTCCACGCGGGACTTTCTCTTTCGCAGCCGCGGCTTCGGAGAGTCCTCGCCGGCGAGCGGCCAGCACGCTATTTTCGGCCCCGCGGCGGGGTCCCTCCATCACTCCCACACGGACAGCCAGGGCCACATTCTGTTCCCGGGGATCCACGATCAGCACAGCTCCCACGGGTCCACGAACGTGCTGAACGGCCAAATGCGGTTGGGACTACCGGGCGAGGTTTTCGGACGCGCCTCCGACCAGTACCACCAGGTCTCCAGCCCGCGGACCGACCCGTACTCGGCCGCGCAGCTCCACAACCACCACCAGTACGGCTCCATGAATATGAACATGGGGATGAACATGGCAGCCCACCACCACCACCCCGGTGCCTTTTTCCGCTACATGAGGCAGCAGTGCATCAAGCAGGAGCTCATCTGCAAGTGGATCGACCCCGAACAGCTCAGCAACCCCAAGAAGAGTTGCAACAAAACTTTTAGCACCATGCACGAGCTGGTCACGCACGTCTCGGTGGAGCACGTCGGCGGGCCGGAGCAGAGCAACCACGTCTGCTTCTGGGAGGAGTGCGCCCGCGAGAGCAAGCCCTTCAAGGCGAAATACAAACTGGTCAACCACATTCGGGTGCGTAAATAATAATAAAAAATAATCTATAGTCTTAAACTGCTGTATATATAAGAAAACACCCTGGCGCTGCGTGCAGGCGTGCTGTGCATAAGGATATTAAGCGTATAGTAAGGATAATCATGCACGTACAGTATACACGCAGTGAGGGATAAGCATGTTGTGCATGTGCATCCTCTTCTTTGGAGACTAATGTAGTGCATGTTGTGTATGTTGTGTAGGTGCACACAGGCGAGAAACCGTTCCCTTGTCCCTTCCCTGGATGCGGTAAAGTCTTCGCTCGGTCGGAAAACTTGAAGATACACAAGCGAACGCACACAGGTAATTGCACCGTTTGGTTTGAAGATTGTAATTTGTATATATATTGATATTTGTTGTTGTTTTTATAGGCCCATTGAATGCTGCTCAGCATGTGCTGCACAATACAAAAGGTTAAGCCTATGCCTTGCCGTTGTCATAAAACAATCGAGACTAGTACACATGTTGTGTTAAAATAATAAAACAAAATCCCATATAATTTCATTTGGCTTTAGCGCTGCAAGTAGGCTATTCTGTCAAATAATATTTAAGATGGATCATATATTAGTGGAGCTAAACGTACGCGAATAGTTCCCCGGCCACGTAATTAATTGTAGTTGTTTAATTCTAAGAGCGTGTGGTGGTGTCGCGACTGTGTAGTAAATTATGTAACACGGTCTGTGGAGGGTTTTGTGGTTCGTAAACTTTAAAAATGGGTCAAAGGCGACACGAGGGCTGTACTCTATGCTCGCATCGCGTGCGCCGTGGAGCGCAGCCTCGTAGTAAATCTCATCAATTGGTTTAGTGTTTACGCCAGGCTGCGCTTTTACAATTCGTTGCCGCAGCTCGTTCCACTCCCCCTCCCTTTCGATTTTTTATTTTATCCATTGATAAATGGCGGATTTTAATCGATTGTTTTAAACATCATATTTTCGTTGTTGATTTGAAATTGCTTAGTTTTTTTCCACGTGAATTCGAGCCAACAAACTCTCGTGATCGAGTGTCTTTTGTTGTCGCATAGGCATCGCTTTGAGGCCATGGCAGGTGCAACCAAAGCCTTTAACATTAAGAACTATTTTCTTGGTTGTATTCGTTGTGGTTTGGTGCTATCTAATAGGTGTTAATTCAATTCGTATTGTTTCCCAGCGAACGGTGAGCATTAGGCCTAATTTAGCGAAATTATGCTCTAAAGAAACGATATAGCAAAAAAAAACTACACCATTTAGGCATTTGTTTGTTATTTATTTCTCTGTTAAATTGGGCTACAGTTTAGCAGTTTCATTTCATGTTTTGGTCACCTCGTGAGTCTGCTTTGAATTATTCTAGCCATTTAAAGTCCACAATACTGCTATAGCATTCAAAATGTGAACTTTGTACGGTTTGAACGTCATTAGCCAACTGCACAACTGTGTACTGCTACAAGAGGCATCTCTGAATGGCAGCGCGTAGCTCTAGCCGAGGGTTAGAGATACAAATCTAGGCATTATTCTTAATGTATGTGTCCTTTTCCCTTATTTATTTTGTTTTGTTCAGGAGAGAAACCGTTCCAGTGTGAGTTTGAGGGCTGCGACAGGAGATTTGCAAACAGCAGCGACCGAAAGAAACATATGCATGTTCACACCTCGGACAAGCCATATCTCTGCAAAATGTGTGACAAGTCCTACACGCATCCAAGCTCTCTTCGCAAGCACATGAAGGTAAATAGATAATTCAGAGAGACAGAAACCATGTGTGAGTGAGTGAGTGAGTGAGTGAGTGAGTGAGTGAGTGAGTGAGTGAGTGAATGAGTGGGTGCTTGCAGCTAGTGACCATACAGTGATGCATAATAGTGTAATGTGTATTTTGTGAACTCAATAGCTCACATATCTACATGTTAAACCATATCCTATGTTCCTCCACATGAATTACTATGATGTTCCCTGCAGAGTCCCATAGAATACGGTTGTACTCATGCACTCTTTATTTCTGTATTTCTTGTTATTTTTTTGCAGGTCCACGAAGCCTCGCCAACTGCTTCCGACTCATCGCCAGCAGCCAGCTCTGGCTATGAATCCTCCACGCCACCGGGCCTGGTGTCCCCAACCACTGAGACTCAAAGCAACAACAACCTGTCCCCCGCCTCAGCCGTGCACAATACCAGCAGTCACAGTGGCCTATCCTCCAATTTCAGTGAGTGGTATGTTTAGGACAAAGCTGAAGTGAACCCTCACAGTCATTTCACAGCACTGGACATAGAAGAATTGTGAACAGGGACACGCGCAAAGGAGGCACACACAAACATTTCTTTTTTTGGAAATCATTTCAATTCACCAGGGAAGATGACAATTTCCAGCAGAGTTTGTAACATAGTTAATGTATGTATTCAATACTGTAAATAATTACTAAGCGCTCTCTTTCCCATTGGTTGTGATAGAAGTTGTCGGTCTTTGGTGTATAGATGTTTCCTTCAATGGTAGCTAATTTCTCTAACTGGACTTTTAGTGCACATACTACGATAAAATTGTACCATAATGTTGAATATTGTGATCCTAAAGGCAAATTGATTGTACTATACTAAACATCTATAAACTGGAAAAGCGTGCCAAAGTCAACATTTAACTCAAAACAGACCACACTATTTTGCTTGTGAATGTATATTTTAGTTTGCTGGGCTTAACTTGTGATGTTTTGTGCTTTGCAAGTTCGAATTGTGAAATACTATCTCGGAAGATTATGAAGAAAAATAAACGTTGTGCCGTTGGAATTTTCCGTAACACCCTTACTTTTGTAAATATCAACTGCCATATTTATCCATTTGTAATTAAATTATGGTATTTACTTGCTACAGATGAAACAATATTTATAAAGAATGTTTCTTTACTATAAATATGTACAATTACGAGCTAAACATGGGCAGTTGTTTTGTTGTGTTTTGTTCAAAGTTTTAAGAGGTGTTTTCTCCCTTATTGTGATAAGAATTTTACTGCATACAAATATAATAAAAGGTGTTGCAAGTGTTAAATATTCCCCTATAGTTTTTTTTTCTTAATTCCGTTTGTTTACAATACATGGACAGCTTTTCCATCATGTTAACTGACAGAAATGCTTTGGCAGATGCAGGTTTCAGAAATTTAAATAGTCTGTTCAAGGACCAGATGCAGTGTATATGGTGTTTGTTTGTTTCAAGCTTTGCAAAGCCTGCAGTTAACAAGACTGTTTTTGCTAACATGGTATTACTACATCATGACCAAAAGTTTGAAATTTAAGAGTCATCACTTGTTATTAAGTAAACAACAACAACAATAACGATAGCAAAATATTTGATAATAATAATAATATTCATAATAATTGCTTGTTTAGAATGATGAAAGCTCAAATACCATTTAAACCACATAGTTCTTATGTTTTGCTCAATGGCATATTATATGGCATATATATATATAATCCAACAATGCCGAAAATGTAAATAGCCTCCCCCATCCCCCACATTGGTCATGAGAGTAGTAGCAGGGGAGTTCATGCGCCAAACAGCCGTGAACTTGAACTTGACTATGGGGTTCTAGAGCCCCTGCACTGTAAAACGAGCACGCCATTGTATACGCCCACGCGGGCAATTGTACCGTTTCTGGACAGTTGTCATACAGATTGTCATGCTAGATTGCTAGCTGTATTCCCTTCAGACACAGCATTGTGTATCAATCAGATGCATTTTTGTAGATTTGAACGTTTGTCTTTTCTATAGACAAAATTTAAGAACTTGAAGCCTGTGTCCTGTATATATTTGCTTCTGCTGTAGAGGAGCTGTTTTCAGTGTTGGTCTCCCTGCAGAAAAGCATGGACCATATCATTGTGCTTGTAGGACGAACGAGCGTCGGTATATGTGAACAGTTTACTACTTTATAATGGGATTATACACTCCATGTAGCGTAGCGGTTCGAGATGTTTAGGCCTATATATACGGGGAAACCACGACGATTCGTTTCATGGTAACAAAAGTCTTAGCCTAAAACGAGATTTGTCATTTGGCTTATAGAGGCTTGTCAACAAAAAAAAAACGCCGGAATGTGAACTTCATAAGGAATCAGGTGCTGCTGGTTTTAAAGGGGAATTCCACCCATTTTCAAAATTTTCCTGAGAGGATACAAGTGTGAACCATATGGACCCTAGCGGGTCCAGGTGGTTCCATTTGTACCCTCTCAGGAAAAAGTGGTCTGAAAGAAAAATCATTAACATGGTGAAATCATTAACATGGACCGGTGAAATCTTGATAATGTCATCAGAAGTATTTCACCATGTTAATGATTTTTTTCAGACCTCCATTTTTTTTTAAGGAAATACAGAATTGGGGGAACTTTTTTTTTATCATGTCCACACAACATCTCTAGGGTACTACTAACGACATATTTAGAATGTTGAAATTGGTGGAGTTCCCCTTTAATGGCCTTTCATGCGCGAGGAGGCATGCAGAAATCGGGGGTTTCTCTTCTTCTTCTCACGAGCATGGCCCGGTGTTTGTGACCTCTCCGCGCGGAGGATGATATGACCTGTGGGGAGTGGGAAAAGGTCAGCCCCACGCGGCGCGTCGATGCCGTTTCCTCCTCAGCGCATGCTGTTCTGATATTGATCCACAGAGAAAGGGAAAGGCTTTTTAGAGAATACTACTATTCTTCAAGGAGACAGACAGACGAGTCACCTGCTACACACAAACACATACACACTAGCTGGTGGTGGGGCTTTATATTTCCATTTGGACACAATTATCCGA